>WACJ01000128.1:0-600000 GCA_008973525.1 Stenopsyche tienmushanensis
TTAGCCAGTGTTTTCAGCGATAATTTGTCATTGAACCGCATTAAAAGAATTAAATATACATTCATATTAAATAAAATACATGGAAATTCTTCATATGAGCTATAATATGGAATTTATAAAAATGAAATAAAAACAACATGATGTTCATCATTCAACACCCAGACATTGAGAGGTCACAGATTTATGTTAAATGTAGAGTCATTTAAAAATAGGTTTTGAAGTAGAGGAACTGATTCTTTTCGCGAAAAACAGGGAGGAAAAAACATTGACTCCCCTTAAATAAATATCAGATTTATTAATAATATTTGTGCTCATTTTGGTGGAGTCAATATAAAACCCATCACTTGAAATTGAAATCGATCATTGTTAAATATTACCATATGAAATATAAAATAAAACGATTAAGTGTTGATTTTTTTCAAATTAACCTTTACCATAAAAAGATCGATACATTTATTTATAAAAGTGTTTTTGTTCACTTTGGTATTGAAATGGTTAATGTGGTTCAGATTCTACGATTTTATATGGAATATTTTATGAGTGCTCATGAAAAATAAATTAGCCAAATCTATCGTGGGTTGACGCAAGGGTCTGAATTGACTATGGGGTAGTTACAATACGGAGATTACTCAGTATAGGGCGTGGGGCGTCTAGACGATTAAACACCTCTTTGAATAGTTTATTGCTTTCGTTACCACAATCTATAATAAATCATGTACAAGCAGCTGACCGCCCAAATTTTGACCAAATCTAACTTAATTAAGTTTTCATTAAAATCAAATTACGATCCGAGCTAAGATCTAAACTATTTTATTTGTTTTTATCCGAATTTGCATAATTTTGGATGAAAGGTTATTATGTATAATCTTATCATTACTTTTGTAAATACTTTATATAAAAACGCTCTTTATGTGATGATAATATTAATATGCATCTAATCAATTAATAGATATAATTAAAAGCAATCTTTAACTTGTGAGTTCATGTACAACTATTTGTTCTGTCTAATTTTTATATAAGCCTTATTGAATTAATTAGTTTAAAATCGCTATATAAGTTTGTCTTAAATCTCAGTTGAAGGGTCCCAAAAATTTGTCACGATGTCAAGTTTTTTTAAAATTAAAAACACCGCTTAATTAATGCTTATTAAACACGAAAAACTAAGAAGAGGGAAAAAGCTTAAGATAAGAAAACATCCCCAAGGGAGATTCATCTCTGTTATAAATAGGCGTGACATCATCACACTTCCTGACAACGATGACAGCTGATGTTAAATTCTAAAGTACCTTTAGTTTAAAAATACTTTTTTAAAAGCATTTTAAAATCACACCACAATAAAAAGGATTGCTCTTTCATACATCCAAACGTGATCTGAACTCGAAAGCTGTTCTCGTTAATATCAAGAAGCATTTATCTTATGGCACCTGATACTTCACAATATTCTGATTAATGATTTCGCAAATAGGATGGGGTCCTGGATGAAGGCTTTCCAGCTGACGGCAGGTCTCAAAAGGATTCTAAAATTTAAGAAATAATAACGCTAAAGTGCGAAGGCTGTATTAAGGCTAAGTAACGCGACTCAAAATTTTATAATCGATCAATCTTCCAATTGAATTCAATTAATTATTCAAAATATTAATGATATTAATTTTACGACGAAACGTATTTTACATCATTGAAATAACGAGATCATGAAAATTCAATTTTTTAAATAATAATATCATTATTTTTGCATTTCCTGCTTTTCGTTAGAGTCTGAATAACTTTAGTCCAAATGAATGGCATGAATTGCTAAAAAGCACATTATTAAATTTAACTATCGTCTTGGTTTCTGCATCTTTTCAGTATGAATGCAAAAAAGTCTCGGGAATTTAAGTCTTGTAAACGGAGACCAGAAGATTCACCTTTATGTTCTCCCTAAACAAAAATGCCAGCAAAATTACACGGGGTACTGTCCAATTTAATACTATTCTGAAGCTTTTGGATAGATGCTTATTTTAATCCAGTGATTCTCAAAATTCACCTTAATGGAGGATTTGGTAAATATTACAATTATTATTTTTAATACTATACAATCACGTTGTTCGTAAATGTGCCTCACTGAATACGGTCTTTTAGTTTTTTTATAGTATAATTAACAAGTCAATTTCTTCTCGTAACTCATTTTTAACATATTGCTTTTCGCTACTTTTGCTATAAAATAAATATATTTTGTAAAAGTGTAATGAATTTCGCGGGCCGAAAAAATGTTAAAGGCGAGCCGTCCACTGCGGGTTGCCCACCCCTGTTCTAGAATCTAAATATTTGTTATCTTGGCATACTAATAAAATTACATATGATTGTATATCTTTATGATTGAAACCTTTTTAATATTTCTTTTAGATTGTAATTATTCAAATCAAAAGCCTCTTTGAAAACCATTGTATTGAGTTGGAAACTATGAAACGGGCGTTGAATAAAAGTAAGAAACAAAAAGTTTTATTTTTCACATTATTTATTATATTCAATCGAAATATCTTCCATTGGCATCTTCGACTTTTTGGCAACGATTGGGCAAATCATATATGCCTTTTTTTAAATCTTTATTTTTAGAGTTAAAGTCTTTTGTATTATGATTTTGGTTATTATATATTTTTTTCTTAAAAATAATTCATAATTACGAAAAATGTAACAATCGATCGGTGAAATACCTGGTGAATATGGAGGATGTGGTAAAATTTCATATTGTAGAGAAGCTAATTTGTCAACAGTGATTGAAATTTTATGTGATGGTACGTTATCATGCAGTAATATTGCACCATTCCGATTGTGCAATGCTGGTTGTTTTTTTATAAGTTGTTTATGCATAACATCGATTTCACAGTAATAGGAATCCGCTTTTAAGGTTTCGCCTGGTCGTAGGAAGGAATAATGGATCACTTCTTTGGCATTCCAGCACATGCTAACTATAATCTTTGTTTGATGAAATTTCGACTTAGGGGTATGTTCGGGGGGTTTATTCTTAACTATCCATTTGCTTGATAATTTTCAATTATCATACAATATCCAGTTGTCATTGCAAGTGATGATAAGTTTAGATCGGTTCCACAGTCGTCCTTAATTCCTCGTTATGAATATACGGTGGTCTTCCACGAGCCTCTTTGACGAAACAATTTTTTTGGAACCAATATCAAGCATTTTTTTTTAATAGTAGATTCATCTACGAAATGCGTGATTAATGTTTCTCGAAGCTTGAGTTGCGCTATGATTCAATTTAAAATCGAACAAAAAAATAGATGTAAATCACGTTTTATTTCCATTTAGTTACGAAGAAAAATAAAATAAAAATTGGATACAAACACAAAAAAACTTTTACGGAAACAGTAAGAAGAATACTTTTAAAATTTATTAACAAAAATATCGAGCGTTACAATTAATCTCACTCAGTTGCAGCTGAAAACAGAACTAGCCATAACGCTCGTTTCATAGTTTCCAATCTAATATAAATGCTTATCGGATATCGGTGATATCGGAGCGCCGAATGATTTTATAATGCAAACATTCCACATTGTATTTAATTTCACCAGTATCACCCAAAAGGGTGATAAGAACCTCATTTGAAATTATTGCCCTTGATAGACTAGATAATAATATTTTTAACTTACGTAACGCGTTCTATATTGAATCAAATATCAATAAACGCGCATTAAATTGAATAGATTTTAAACAATATTTATTGACCTGTTTCTAATATTTATTTTAAAATTTTATTTAAACGGCATCAACGTAGTTGGATATGCCACTTTTTATCAAACGCTTTTGATATGTCTATGGAGACCAATAGACGGTATGGTTCGTAGTCAAACACAATATTAAAATAACATTATAATTATGTATATAATATTGATAATTTTGTTTGTGATACAATTATATGATTTGTATCAAAAAAAATATTCTGAAAAATAGATGATTCCATTCAAATATTGCATGATGAGGCAAAAAGTGTTTGTTTTATATCGTTATAGTTTTAGGACTATATCCAATTTGTATAGATTGATTTCGACGAGACAATGGATGCATCAATTTTTATTAGTCGGCATTTTTCGTCGCTGAATAAGCATCGCGCCAGTCTCCACATTTCAGTCCTTGTCGAAATATGACATTTTGCTGAAAGGCTGAAAGTAAGGTTCGAAATACGAATTGGACATCGTTCAAGTCAATGTCCGAAACAATTCGAATTGATCGGCGCTTGGGGCCGCTCTGGACCCCGCTTATCTTTATTAATGTTTCGCTAATCCAGGGCCGGCGCGCGCCGCGCCCTTTTAATGAAATTTAAAATGAATTATGTCCCCGCAGATACGAAACGATGTGAAACAACGCGAAAAGCTCGAGAATAAATCTTGGCTTTTTAATACAGTCGGTGTGTGTTGCGGGTGCGTGCCGCTTACGCACTTTCCCGGATTTCACGCACTGATATGCAAACAGAGTCCAACAATTATGTACGAATATATACCAACATAAATAATGATATATGGGCGAGCACACTCGCGTTTTCCAACAGCTTGATTAAACATTATAGCAGGCGTGTCAAACTTACCCCAAGAGGAGCGCTGGAGGGTGAGGGTGAACCCCCGAATACAGAATTATGAAATTATCCACAAAGCAAGTATTATCATAAATTTAATATCAGATAAAAGTTTATTCTTAAGACAGGCTATATTTACGAGACGATGGATTTTTTAAAAGGCGAACTTACGTAAGGCATTTGCTCTAGAGAACGTGGCTTGACAGCATTTGAACCAATTATAGTGTTTTCAATGAAGTCTGAAAAGTTGAGCCAAATGACGTTCAGTAGCAAAAACAGAATAAAGTTACTTTTGCCGTTCATTTATTATTAAATTAATTAACCTTTGTGCTGCAAGCTTAATTCACAAAGACTTCTCAATTTCTCTATGTTGATTTTCAAATAATGTATCACTGAATAATTGTATCAAAGTAACCATAAAATAATAGCTTTATTTGATTACATAGAGTAATACATTTAAAAAATGTTGCCAGATGGATCATAATAAATGTCCGATTTTGAAACCAATCATTTTTATGATATCTTAATTTAAAAACCATTTTTTACATGGTCTTAAAGGGTCATTCCATTTGGACGGCCAAACCAGGCAATTTACAAAAAAATCCGCCTTGCATGAAAGTCGTAGCCAGTATTGAAAAGGTAATAAAAATATGAGATTTATTTCATTGTTTCCCTTTTCGTCTTTGAAGACTTCCTTTTTAACGTCGCCCTCGAAGAAAGAGTATCCGTTCGCCATGTGTCGACACCGGAATCATCATCGAGGATAATTGTAAGGCGTGCCCGATGCTTCTAATGACCCCTCTGGTGCGGTTTCCGCGGCCGAATAAGGTTACGGTCGGGGACTTTTGCAGCGGCGAAGGCAACGAATTGGGTATTTGAAAAGACAGCCGGGACTCCAGAACCTTTACAATTTATTATTTTCTATTTCCCTTCATAAATATAACTCTAAATTCTAAAATAAAGAAATGAATAAGATAAATTCATCTCTGTATAACTACCACCCTATACCCCCGCGTTGAAAAGATCTCATCTGCACAGTTAGAAATTTTTGATGTGTGCGAAAATAAGTATAAAACTCAAAACTTTTGCTGGAGCTTATCCTTGAATATTTTTGGATTTAATATGTTTTTGGATATGCTTTTATATTTTGATCTTTCAAAGTAAAGTTAATGTCAAATGATTTAATTGATGCATGGATATAATATTTCATGTTTTACTAACCTACTTTTTTGAATTTCGTAAAATATGGAAAAATTATTGCATTAAAAATAAATTGATCGACAACTAAGCGCCCTAAGACTAAATATTCTTATTACCACTCATAAATACTTCAAGATGATGATTTTATTAATTGCTATTTTTTTAGCACGAATAAAAAGTATATAAATTGTTTTGAAGTAAAACATAATGCTTTAGGGCTTCAGGATGCTTAGTAATAAATAACAGTTCCCTGCATTTGAATGGTTCCATCTACATAATCCTTTCAAAATTGGAGAGGACCCTTTGTACTATCAAATATCTCAAAATATAAACTCTCGTTCTTTGCCGATCTATTTCAATTCGAACTGTAAGAGTTTAGTACGTTTACAATATGTCTCTATTAAGCTCTTCTTGCTTCTCCTTTAACATTATCTAATATATTTTGCTACCCGTTCGCTTTGGTTGCTGTAACGTGGCTTATCTTATATAAACGTATCTGATCTTTGAATGGGTTTCGCCGTCTTTATGCAAACACCACTCTGGGGGATGAAGATCATATGAAATTCAAAATATCCTGGACCAAAGAATGGGGTGATTTATGGCTGCTGGACCAGTCAGTAAATCAATATGCCCGGCTAATACTAACGGTAGACCGACAGAAAAATTATTCCGATGCTCTTTTATATAGGCCACCAGGGAAAATATTGCATAGAAGAAACACAATATGTTCTCACTTTGGTGAATATAATTTTTCATACGTAATATTTGAATAAATTGCAAATTGATTGAAAATATTTTGGGCCATTTTGGAGCAAATTGAATGTTAATTATATCGGTGTGCTTGTAACAATTGATGCATGAACAATATACGAATAGACTTAATAACAGCCCGTTTTAAGCGAATTGGAAATTCAAAATACAAAATTGCGTGAAAACAATCGGAGATTTCATTTTGGATAAATATGACTTTTCAAATATTATATTTATCATGATTAATTATCATCTGTGATATTTTTGCAATAAGGCTGTATATAGTTTTTCACGAAGCGTTTCGATACACGACACTGATTATGATAACGAATCTTCTAGACTAAAATTTAACCAATGTCATCTGAGTTTAAATCTATTTTCATCCAATAATCAATAAAGATATTAAAGTTCAAATAGCCATTTATTACGCACATTATTACGAACATTTTCATTTGATTGCGAATAATATGGCATAAATTATTTCAGTAACCATAGTGAATATTTCTGTAGAAAAATATCTAGGAGTGCGTTGCGAAATTATACTATTTGATTGAAATAATATTTTAATGATTATTGCAAATCCAAACATTCAAAGACGATCCTATCTAAGTTTACTAATGGTCTTCATTGTTTATTTTTACAGATCCAAAAAATCATGTTCAGCTTATATCGATATCAGTTAAACAATTTGAAAGCAGCACTATTAATAAATAGTAATCCTTCTCGTCTGAACGAAAGCATATTGAAAACAATCAATGGACTTGGCAAAAATTTTGCCCCTTAATGTGACGTCTTTGATCCGACTCATGGATCAAGGTGTTATAGCATCAATGAAACTTATGTATCGTCACAGTCTTCTGAAAACTCTTGCTGAGAAAGATGACAACATGATTTATTTCTACATAGAATAACACAGTTTTGGTCAAAAGTAATGTCAGAAACACTTGTTCAATGATGTAAAAAGATCCTTCTTGGCATGGATACAGATTAAAGCTTTCTGAAGAGAATAAAGCAAATTATATATCTGAATTATTGAGAGTGACACTACAAGTAAAGAAGATACCAGTGATTACATTATTCATAAAACGGCGTTGATCGATGTTGAAACATTGCTAGTTTACGCTGAACAAAGAGGATTTTGAAAATAATGATACATCAACTTTAAGAAAAATTCAAAGTGTTTTTTTTCTTAATAAATAAGCATTAAAATCTTGAAATCAAAATTTGTATGTAAATATGATATTATATTCGAAACCAAGTAGAAATTTGAGGATTTGGATTATCCGTGTTTTACAGTTATCCGTGCTCTTCCTCCCCAACATTAGCCTGCATAATCGAGAGTCTACCGTAATTTGGAACGTTATTCATTATTATAAGGGAATATATTTTTAATTCAATTTTCGTCTAAAAATACATCATAAATAGGATAAAAAAGATAAAATTTCATTATTTACCTTCGTAATTCATTCAAGCTTTCAATTTAAATAAAAAACTGTATGAATCACTTGGGTGAATTTCGAGTATTTAACCAGTTATTGAAAATATTGAATTGTTCATCCCGCACACAGAGCATATTTGAATATGCTGGTGATTTTGCCTTGCTTTATATCACAATCGGAATTTATTTACATATTTGTACGCCAACGAAAATATGCGAAATCCTGTATGTGTTTGTTGAGGTTTATGAGAGGTAAAGTATATACGCAGAGTGTTATCAAAAGATGGGACCGCCAAGTGTTGCTGCTTTTGCTTCATATACAATTTTTCAAAATACTTCTGTGAATATAAAATGGTCCTGAGAGACAAAGTTAGCGAGCACATTATTCATGATACTGTATAAATTGTTAAGCTGGCTAGATATGGAAAACTGGATACGAGCGCGTTTCCGACATCTCCGAAATGTGGTCACGGATGCGACCGGATAAAATCAACTGTTCAAATATATTGACTCGATTTACCGGTAAATTTGTTTAAAATATAGCATATTTAGCCCTTAATGGTCGACGGCCCTCGTTGAATTTGTGTAGTTTGATAACGCTTCGTAAGCTTTTGGTTCCGTTCAAGCTCGGCATTGATTGTGCTTTAATGCTGACGCAAAGCAAATTGGTCGCCGATTACCATAAAGCGTTTTTTGAAATATATTAATATCAGTAAAGTCTCAAAAAGGCATATTATACAAATTCAATTCAAACATGAGCGTCTGAATCACCAAATAGCTAAGTTCGACACGTAATTCGATACGAAATGGATTACCGAAATTATCACATGTAATTATATAGCATCAATACGTCTGACGCAATTCGATGCCAAATATCTTAACTACACACGCGATACAAATATGTCATGGCATTCTGCGGTAAATTCTATCTGCGACGAAAGTAAGGAATTATTTTCAGCTATGTCAATAGATTGACACACAATCGAGGGATGACACACAAATAACGTATAGATCGCATGTCAAATGCAGGTCAGCCATTTTGACCAAACACTAATTCCATCCAGTTAGTTTGACACATAGATTAAATCGAGGTTTAGAGCATATATCGTATTTCAATTATAAGCACGATGGAATTTATCTGACATCATAAAAAATCGACATACACAAAATTAAATCTTATAATTAAAATGTTATAATGACAAATACAATATATTTGTCACACTAAGGATAATTTGTATGGTATTTATGTATGATCAAGAATTTTATTAAATAATATGTTATTTTTTATCATTGTTAAATGCATGATCGCTGTAATGTATGATTAAAATATGTATTTTAAAATTTATATATATATAAACAGGGTGTTTTGCACATGGACCGACATTTTTTTTTGGGGATTAAGCATTTGCTACGTTTCAAACATAGGATCTCACGGTCTCCAGATCTGACACCACTGAATTTCTTTGTCTAAGAACGAGTCCTAGTCCTATTCAAGGAATGATATATTATATAATGCATATCTAATTTATAGTTGCAAGGCGACATTTCAGTGCATTAAATATATTTATTAAGGAATACCGTTTTGGTTGTCGCGTCTTCAAAAGTAAAGTTTAAAATAATAAATATGTATTAGATTTATGATATAACTATTTTTTGAAGCTTGACTCTTGAGCAAACTTCTCGAAATTATCGAACAGAAATTTCATTGGAATTCAACTTAAAAATGCAATTTGCTGATACATGATTTGTCCTAGGCATGATGAGGAATCTTGATATTGATATTATTTTGTATGAACTTATTATTTCTTAAAGGTGATTCTTTGTTACCATTTAGTCACTAATTAAATTATATTTTGAAAGTTACTTAATTACCGTGCTAGAAAGAAAATAATAAAAATGTAATTTTAAAACGGGATTTTATCATTGCAAATTAGCAACTCACCGCCAAATGTCTTAATTTTTGGCTTCCGACAGTTGTGTGTGGTATCAACTTATTGAACTTTTTAATCCTTTTTGTTGAAACAAGATGACGAAAAGAAGATGTGAGATTAACACCTAACTTACACCTAACTTATCAACAATATCTCCGTAATACAATTAAAGACTGCAATACTCTTTTTTTTAAAATAGTCGAATTTGTAAAATATTCTACAGAACCTTTCTCAATCATGATCGATCTTGAACTCACTGAAATTTCGAATCATAAGTGTAACTAGGTCCTCATTTTGCAGTAAGTTTAGTATCAGGACATTTAGTTACAATGACAACTTTCTGAGGTATTTATCATAATAATTTTTATTACATTACGAGATAAGAGCATTTACAAATTGAGGGGTCCTCGACTTGTAAATTCCTGGAGAGTTGACGCCCATTTGAAATGTTTCGGAATTAAGAGGGTTTCACGTCGCATTGTAAAGACAGTCCTCTTAACCGCAAGCAATTAACATACAATGTCATAGGCACATAAGCACATACACCCAAATAACTTATTTTCGTGCAGTTAAAAGTTTTTGCCCAGTGAGCTACGGCTCTGGTCTCGTTTTGCAGCAATAAAATATATCGCCTAGCTCGGACCTTTTCTTTCGGCATAATGTTTCCAGTCGGAAATAATGCCACTCGGCTCTGGGAATATTTCTCGTTTTGCTCTCAGCCCGACATTTTCAGCAGCCACAAAGGACTACGAAATGTTAACAACTAATTAAATGTCAACCAGCATATACTTCGCTACAAAACTATTACGCCCTCTATTGTATGTGACACTCCAAATACGACTATTTGCGATTCGGGACCTTCAAACTGCTTAATATGCCAATTTGGACCTTTATTACGAATGTTTGGGTCGATAAAAAATAATGACATTTCAGGCGACCATTTAAGTGAGCTTGACCCGCACTTTGGTCCGGTTAACCAATGAACAAGGTGTTAAAATTCAACGCTTTCGTAAACAAAACTCACCAGATCGAGTTTAGTCATTATTATTTCGCCTTAACTTTTTAAAGTCCATAAACCGGTAATAGTATGCAAAAACATATCTGAATTTAATCTTACGTTTTAAAGTAATCAAAGAGCGTAAAAGTTCATCAATCAATATTTGGAAAATAGTTCTTCAATATTTTTTCGTAGGTGTCCCGTAATTAAGCGGTTGGACTTATATCTCAATCATCTTGTGTTTGAATCTACAGGAAGAGTCGTTGGCGACCACATTTTTAAAAACATATATATATGCCATTAAAAAACGATGTCAAAATGTTTGGTAATGATCCCATTAAAGAGATTGCTAAATGCCACCTAAAAAAAATGAACACTTTCGCACAAAGACTTCATTATAAACGATTGGTAGAAATTTATTCTACGCTTAATTTTTAACATAATTTATTTGAATTGAATTTATGCTATTTAAATTCTGGAATAATTAAATTTAAATAATATATATTCACTTTAATTAAATACGGGCCCTCTTATAGCGCTCTTCCATCGAATTCTAAATTATCATATATACATATATTTTAAAGATGCGTAAGTAAGATAAAGTAAGTGAATTAAAATATTCCACTATTGAGGGTTCTAGATTTAAAAGAAAAAAAAGTTGATGTAAGGCGCTTTTCTTGGAAATGAAGTTATTTTCATTCATCAAGGAGAAGTTTCGCAAATGAAAAATTAATATTTGTCAAGTTATTACGAAAAGCCACTGAATGGTAAAGTTATAATGAGCCTTGCTTATTTTTTTCGCAAAAAGGAAAACAAACTGAAAATTGTTTTCCATTATCCTCATCTTCATGAATGTTTTGTCATATTGCGTTGGAATTTCTTTGAGCAACTAAATTGCTTATTTTTAATAATTAATATCACCACGACAGCTCGCGGAGGACGAATCCTTTTTGGGCTTAATTTAATTCTGGTTTTAAATTTCAGTAAAGAACGAAAAGCTTACATCAGCACATTTATCATAACCATTATCTAAATTATTAAAACCAAATGTATATTTCAGTACTATAATCTCGTATATTTTTCAACGTTAAGATTTGGTACATCAAAAATAATTATGTATATTAATTATTATATTAAGTAAATAATTTTAAAATAATTGACCAAGTGTTAATAGAGAAAATTAGTTCCTATATTTATATTATAGAAATTCAAATCCCGATTTTGAAAAAATATCACCAAAGTGATCTGAGCGATCGTAGAAATTTGAGCGATCGAATGTATTAAAATTTTGACAACATTAAAACCAATTTGTAGCAAAATACGGCTTAAAAATACATATTTTTATTCTCATCACTCGCCTTTTTACAGTTAGCTTGTATCAAGACACGGTTCAGGAAACCCTTTTTTTATTAGAAATGAAATTAGATATTATCATTATTTAAAGACAATTTATACATGAGCCATTTTTTATTCGACCAGAGAATAAAAGTTAACGAAGTAAAAAAAAGTGAAAAAAGACATTAAAATGCGATGGGAATCTCAGAGGTATTCAAACAGAATAAATGATCTCGATAAACTGGATGATCTTGATAAAGTGATATTGGAATTGTTAACAAAATTTGGTTGCCATGATCAAAAATTTTACTTCTAAATCATCATTAACAATGAAAACGCTAAATCTTATTCTAAAAAAATAACGCAAGAAAAATTAAGTGAGCTTGCATGAGAACTTCTGTCTGATCCTGTTTTCTACTTATTTTGATCCTTTTAATACTCTTTACGAAATAATACCCTAGTCATATTTCAAATCAATTATCCCGATTGAAATTTGAGTTCATTTCCTGCTACTAGTCTATTGTACGAATATAATTTCCTTCTCAAGCTGACATATCCGTTATCAGTTGTAGGTGATCTCCATAGAAGAGTTTTCTAGGGAAATGATTTCTCATATGTTCGTTTTCCATTTGTCTCTCAAACGTGGTTTAATAATTAATTATTTAAATAGGATTTTTTTAAATATAGGAGAATCTATGGGGAAGCAATATAGACTAAAATTATTTTTAAATGAAATTTCAGTTATTTTTGCAAGAAAATTAAAAATTCTGATCTCTCAAATTTGTAGGCGTGCTAAAATTCTTTGCTCTTTGAGATGTTGGTCCAAATAAATATTAATATTAATAAAGTTGGGCAGGACCACCTTTATGTGATCTATTTGTATATTAACATATAATTTTAAATGACAGTACTATCTAATTTTCTTATTTGAAAAATATTATCCTAATTTAACCATCTGTGAGAACGGTGGGAAACGAACACGTTAAAATCCTCTACTCTTAAAAAATGTTTACTACCGATATTTAGTATGATACCCTAAGAAAATTACTGAGCGTAATAGGTATATTAATATATTTATTAATAATGAAAAATATGCTAAAAGCAATTAAATATTTGTTAATACCAACATTTACGAGGGTAAAAGTCCACTTGGGAAAACTTCTTCTTGCGTCGAGGAAATCTCATGAAATTTACTTTTACATTTCCTTCCAGTACTCGGAAATTCACAATTAAGAGAGAAAAATATTAACAGGAAATTAACGGACTTTATTAAAGTCATTACGTACGTTGGCCTGTTAACCCGTTGCGTCGTTATTCCGCTATCCTTAGCTTCGTCCGAATGGCAATATTCAAGCGGTTCCGCAAGAAAAAATAACAGTTTTGCATTTTGAGATCGCATTCTCATCACGTACGGAGCCCGAGGGTCATGGGTTCAGGACTCCAAGCAGAAAGCCATCTGATGAAAGACATTGACCGAGGCTCCATGGGAGAATTTAATGACTTTGCCTTTTTTAATACCCACATCAATGCCGGCATCCTCGACGAACAATTTGTCCTAATTTCAATAATGCTCCCTTTATTTGACAAACTCTGATCCTTTTTTGTAGGGAGCTTTTAAATTAAAGCTTTATTTATTTCGTTGTCCACAATTTATATTCGACGAGGTGTAATGAATTCTCAACATGTCGTTTATAGTCATTTCGCAATTTTATCATCCGAAAGTGGATAAATGTCCAGTAGAAGCTGATTGCATTTATACTGAGTAAATTATAATCCGACAGCTATTAAAAAGTAAAATTTGCATACCGGACTAATAATTGAGCATTTAAAATATGCATAGAAGCAACTTAATTTGTTAAAAAGAAGTAGAAAAAAATGTCTCACGTTTTTTTCCCTACGTATATCGATTGATTTAGATTTATTAATCAAAGTATGATGGTTAAAAAAGTTGTCAATATTAATAAAGACCATGATGTCATATTTTCATTAATTATATAATTATATTTTATATTTAAAATATGATACAAAATTAATTAACATTTGATGAATAAGAGATGAGGCTTCGAAATCTCTAAGTCATTAATAATTAAATTAAGACTAAATATAATAATCTTTTACCAAAGCTGTCATACATTTTTAATCCATTTTCACAACATTTCTTAATTCTGAAAAAACAAAATACTCTTAATTCTACTTACATTACACATACTTACATACAGGCATTTAAAAGAAGATCTTCGATAGTGTTACTTTTCATTATTTACATATTTCACAAGGACATCCAATTATTTTTTGCATGATGTTTTTAGCGTGGTTTTGAAAAAACTTTTCTCGTTTTAAAAATAAAAATACATAAGGATGTATGTATATTTTTCTGTATCAGTTTTTTATGTGATTAATAAAAATATTTTTATGATGTAAACAAAATCGATTTATTAGCTTAAGAATTCCATATTTTGAATTGATTTTAAGCAATAAAACCTATTTGCCATTTTAAAAAGAAAATCGGATGTACCAGGTAAATAATGTATATAACAGACTCACAAACATCGAAAAATAGTATATCCAAAACAGCTACGACGAAATATTGCAAAAAAGTCAATAATTCAAATCTAAATAAAGCCTATCAAACTTGATGCATTAAGACGATAAAAAAATATTGCATTACACGTTTATAATTTAATTTACTAGAATGAATTTAATGACTCATAAGTACTACGACGAATTTAAGACTCTAAGTATTATAATAGATTCTTCTTAATGGACGTTTCTACCTTTTTGGTTAAAATTTTTTTTTTTTTCTTCATGTGTCAGAAAGAACCAATATTTAAGAATACGTTCAGTAAATTTCGAGTCGATATAAATTAAATTCGCAAAGTTATAAGTCGACGAGGTGAAGCTGCGCTTTGCGAAGCTGAGGAGAGGAGAAACATTAAACGCGTTTTTCTCGAAACTACTTTTTCGAAGTTCATGGAAGTGCTCCCACACGCCCTAGATGAAAATTCTTTATAAAATTTGGCATACACGTGTATAATAAACGTCTTCATCATTTAGACTAAAATTATTTTAAAATATTAAACTGTTTTTTAATGAATAAAAATCTGCAAAAATAGTTGATAAAACAGACATTTTTCTTCAATCGCTCACTATTTTTTTTTATTTTTCAATATTTCTACTTAATTATAGTCTATACTATAGATGATATTATACAAAGTAAAATTATCTTTAATTTTTTTGCTGCAAATCACTTGTCCAGGACTTAGGACTTCCATGGTGAAGAATATCATCGCTCGTCCATCGACATACGTAGCTCCTCCCACTCCCACTACTATACTTTGTCAAACTTTAAAAAATATTTTTATGTTCAATAAAGATCGCCTAGTCAACCTATTAAATTTCAACATTCTATATTAAATATTTTTTGCATAAAAAAATGTTAAAAAAACGATCTCTTTTACGCCAAACGTCCCTTAATGTGCCGTCGGACGTAGATGATCTCCATAGGTGATTTTACTAAGGAAAGAATTAAATGTGGTAGTTTCACAGGTGGTATTTTTTTAAATATTGTTGGAAAATTCAATCACTCACCGATTGGCGTCCCGGTACCACTTTATTAATCGCCTAAGTATTTAATTTTTCAAATCTAGGAAATCAAAATGAACTTGGATCGAGATGATCAGAAATATTAATATTTCCGATCTCCCAATTTTTTTGGTACGGTGAAAATTTTTTCCACCAACTGGATTTGAACCCGAATTTTTAAACTTTTATTATTTTTTAAAATTTATACGAGTCATCCAGTATAAAAATGTATGTAAAATATATTAAAAATGTTAAACGATGAATTTATTGATTCTTTGATTGCTGACATTCATGAAATTGGATCAAATCATCTGCAATTTCCGAACGCTCGTTTGGTATACCCTAACAGTTTATGATAAAAGTATTATGAATAATTTAGGTTTTCTAAATTTTAATTTATTTTGGCAGATTCTTCTTAAATATTTGAAACTATACTATAACTAGTAAATAAATCTTGGTATGATGGATTTCTTGATGACGATTGACAGATGACAGTTAAAAGCTCTGTTGAAAGATAATTTTCTATTGATTTTTTTGATGGGCGCCTTCTATTCAGATCATAAGAACTTCCGCCATCTTATATATATTTTTGCATTAACAGACGATTTTGTCAAAATTCTGGATTTTATATACTTTTTATATTTTTGTAACTTTTTAAGTGCAGCAAAAGACGACGGTCTCTTAGAATTTTCTGACGCATGTATTTTTCGATTTTACTAAAACCATATAATTGAAGTACCGTAATATATTATATGAGAGCCGACTGTATTAAACGCGTTCTTATAATAAAATAATTACAATCATTTTGATTAACTTGAAGATTCGAGAATTTTAACAACACTCTGTAGCATAATGCCTTTTAATTTAAATTTGAGCTTGGAGACACCATATCTATTAAGCTGTTGTCATATCCAATATAGCGTCTCGTATGTAGATTTTATTGAGTAAATTTTTAATTAAGCTCCCATGTACGGACATAGTTATTGCGGGGTTGTAGAGTTTAATGGGAAGAACTATTTCTGCATTCGTATGCTAAACAATTACCCGCTGCTTTAATCGCTTGTCGTTTTATTGATATCGTCCGCCATTTTAAGTATCGTGCTGCTGAAACCCCTGTTGGTCGAATCCTCACGCATCATTTATCCCCTAAGAGCAAATTTATCGAGTAATTAGATTAACTTAAAATTTGTCCATTTTATTGCATTTGTGAACTATTTGTGTGTAATTTACTTGATATTTCTACACTTAGCGGGGTATTGAATTTACATCGTAAATTTAGTACAATGATGATATTTATTGTCTGTGGGAAATTCTTTGAAGTGCTGAATCAATATTGTATAGATTGTTTCTTCAGCTGGGTGTTTTATAGCTGGAAAATGTGATTGGAAATTTTGCTGTAATTACTTAATAGCTCGAGGTATTGTGGGGTCATCTATTGAAATTGTAAACAAACCCTCAAAAGGCTTTCATAAATGTTTCAAGCGGACCCATCCTCTCGTTTATTACGTACATAAATTTATTTTAATTAAAGTGGACGGAATAATAAATTTCCAAACTGTTTCAGAATCGAATAATGTTTTCGTGGGGGTAATTTCAGGTATCCGAGGTCTTCAATGGCCCCCTCTCAAATACGCGAGACCCAATCATAAAGCATCCAAACTTTCAATATCTCCTGAACGACAATGCCATGTATTGATAGGGGAGCCTGGGGTTCAATTATACAATCCATATATTACGTAAACCATAACGTTAATCCTTTTTTATATACAAATAGGGAAAAATGGACATTTTTGTGATTAAAAATTTGCACAATGATTTGTGTATGAATATCGCTTACAGCTAAACGTTACGCTCCAAAATTTATTCTGAGAACATAAATCAATATTGTGAAAGGAAACTTCATCCCGATTTTAATCCAGAGAAAAAAACAATTTTCTGTGTTATTTTTGTGTTTTGGCAGATCGTCAGTTTGACACTTATTAAAATTTTCTCTGTTCATATTTCAAAAATGAATGGATTTAACGAAGCTCGCTCCGAGCAAATCTTCTCCGGTGCTTCAAATACAATAACAATTTTTGTTTGAAACAGTTTTAGTGTTTATTCCATCGTCGTTCTCGCCTCCAGTTTTCTCCAGCCTCCCGTCGGTGGGAGAGGTCTTCCTTTCAATAGACATTGTTTCGGAGAGCGGGGTAACCTTTTGTTGTCTGCCGAATTTATGTTCATAGGAACCCTTATTAAAACAATATTTCACTTGAAGCAAATTGTTTAAGTTTCAAAATGCCAGGTGGGGGGGTATTACTTGCCCTAACTAAACAGACGAAGCCAACTTTTACCGAGAGGAATTTTATTAACGACCCTTAAGGAGGTGATCTGCATCCACCCCAAATAAAGTACTCAAACCAAAATAAATTCAGTTTTCAAATTTAAATTTATGTGCGGTAACATTACATAAGAAATATAAATCAACTTCAAAACTAATACAAAATTTGTCTTCTGGGATTCTAAATTATCCAATAAAATTTAAATTACTAATAAAGTCATTCACTAAATTTTAATTAGTTGAAATCTGACCTAATTTTTTAAGTCTTATTGTATTTAAAATTATGATTTATAGATCTAGTACCTACATTAGCATATCATATTAAGATATATACATTATCATACCGTCGATATTGATGACCTTTAAATTCATTTTTTTGTGCTTATTGTAAAACGTTTTGATGCTCATAAATATGAATTTTACATGTATATTTATTATTTAGGTTGACTTAAAATAATACTTTTATAACGTTTCCCTAACTAAGAAAGCCTTATAATAAATTTACAATAAGAAAATCAAGGTTTCACTCAAAGAAAATTCAACAAGCTTTAAAAGCCATTTAGGCTTAAAATTATAACTAAAATGCTATTTTTAGTCGCTGTAGTGGTTGCTAAAAGGTCAAAGTTAAAAGGCAGACTGAACATCTTCCATAATAAAATATCATCCAAAATACGGTTCAAATGAGTTTAAATTGATATTCCCCTGGTTCTGATATTTTAATCTTGAGCCTGCGTCAACTTTTCTATGGCGAAATTGCTCTTTGTAAAAGAAAAAATTACCGGATTTTCCTCATTTTGTTTGTCACTTGACTTCACGCCACGCTTGCCCAAGTTGACTTTCCCTCATGTGACTGCCATAAATCTTCTTTATCATTCGTTTCCCGCTCATCCTTCCTAATTTATTAACAGATGAAAGTTCCTTGAAGCCTTTTATTACATCATGTGAATCTTGCGGGTTACACATTTTTCTGTTCTTTTAAGAACGCTTCATAACGAAGTTTTTTAAGAGTTCAAAAGATGGAGATATCATTGCTAACCAAAAACATAATGCAGATATAATTATGCTCATTGTGAACTCTAACAGCTCTGAAATTATCTAAATACGCCATTGATTGCATTAAAACATATTCAGAATCAACCCCTTCACATTTTATATGTACTTTATGCAAATTTGATGTTATTGGGGGCTTAAAGGATTAATGAGCATGTTACGGTGTAATAATTCAAGCAGAATTATAATGTTCGTTTCAATTAAATTTCACAATGATACAAATCATTAGCGAATGTTGAATTGAAGAATATTTTGTTCATCTGCCAATATATTCTAAATTATATATGCTGTTGGGGTTTTTATCTAATTTTATTACGTTTATGCAAATCTGTAGGGTTACGGTCAAAAGGCCTTAATATTGACCTCGTAACTAATAGTAATCACACGTACATTAACCCTTAACCGATAATGGGAAACTTGATACTTTGCCAAGCATTTCTGTGGTTGAATAATTGAGGATCATATGTAGAATCGCTAAGATATTTTTTGTTTGACGAAAATATTGTTTTTGTGTAATATATTAAAGTCATTTCATATTGAATATTTTTTCCATAGCAATATTTTTTAATAACATTTTTGAGCTAAATTTTACCATTTAGGAGTCAAAATATGATATTTTTTAGTTTCAAATAATATAAATGATGCTTCAGTGTTTAGATCTGGAAATTTTACAGAATTATAGGAATCAATTTAATTAAGACCTGATCAAAATTAAGTATTAAATGATATATAAATTCTTGGAGGTTACAATAAAAAAAATGAGATTACTGGACTAAATACATATAAAATGATCTTAAATAATATGAATATTATGTATTTGCTTATTTATATATCATTTTGATGCCCATTTTATTACATTACTTACACTAATTTTGTTATAAATCACATTATTATAAAATAGCCGAAAATTGGAAAAAAAATCTGTTTTCAAATCAAGAGCTTTAGAAAAGTTTAAAATTCTAAATTGTGAATTCATGATATTATGAAAATGCATGCTGCAAACTAAATTGTATTTAAGGGACGTTTTTACCTTGTTGGTTCAAAAAACATTTTTTTTTCTTCGTCTATCAGAAAGAACCAATGTTTAAGAATACGTTCAGTAAATTTCAAGTCGATATAAATGAAATTCGCAAAGTTATAGGTCGACGAGGTGAAGCTGCGCTTTGCGAAGCTGAGGAGAGGAGAAACATTAAACGCGTTTTTCTCGAAACTACTTTTTAGAAGTTCATGGAAATGCTCCCACACGCCCTAGATGAGCATTTTTAATGAAATTTGGTAAACACGTGTATAATAAACGTCCTCATCATATAGACTAAAATTATTTTAAAATATTAAACTGTTTCTTAATGAATAAAAAACTGCAAAAATAGTTGGTAAAACACACATTTTTCTTCAATAGCTCACTATTTTTTTTATTTTTCAATATTTCTACTTAATTATAGTCTATACTATAAATGATATTATACAAAGTAAAATTATCTTTAATTTTTTTGCTGCAAATCACCTGTCCAGGACTTCCATGGTGAAGAATATTATCGCTCGTCCATCAACATACGTAGCTCCTCCCACTCTCACTACCATACTTTGTCAAACTTTAAAAAAGATTTTTATGTTTAATAAAGATCGCCTAGTCAACATACTAAATAATATATTCTATATTAAATACGTTTTGCATAAAAAAATGTTAAAAAATCAATCTCTTTTAGGCCCAACAAGGTAGAAGCGTTCCTTAATGTTAATATTGTTGAAAAAAGAAAAAATCGAACTTTAATGACATTCACACCTCCTTTCATTGTATTCAATCATTTTTTCGTCATAAACTATAATATATTTGTAGTATTAGATGAATCGAAAAAAGCTTTATAAATATGGTCATTACAAATTTCGACTAATAATATGCAAATTTCAAAATGGAGTTGATTACGCAAATATTTACGAGTTTTCTTTAATAATATACCAATAATAACCAAAGACCGTAACAAAAAAATAATTAGAAAAATGAAAGCCCATTGTATATGGTTGATGATTAATTATGATCTAATCAAATGCCTTTTAATTCTAATAGATTATCAACGCCATGTGTGATCCAGTGTTGTATTGAAAGTCAATTCCTTTGTGTTTAGTGATTGCTTTTACAAATTCTACTCTATCCATCTTATTTTTCGAATTACACACTTTATTTGTTTAGATCAGTCACAGATTTTATTCAAGAAATTTACTTTTGACTGGCTAGACCAAAATTAGCATATTTTGGTTGATATATTCTTAGACTAAAAAAAAATAAATAACTGTTATTCGATTATTTCGAAAAAATAATGTTCTTTTAACTGTCATAAAAATAGATCATTTTATATTATGTAAAATGCTCTTCAACTTCAGAAAAATGTTTTATTGAAATCGTTTACTTCTTATGAGTATATCTGAAAATTATGCAATAAAAATATATTACATTAATGTACTATATAATTTATTTTTAGACGTAGTTATATCCAGAAGTAATATCCTACGCTTAAAGCTATAAGTGTTGCCTCTTTCGTCCTTAAACCTCATCGGGCCACATCCCTTTAAGTTAGTTAACCTCTTACCGCATGAAGGGCCAAATTGTAATCGTTTCTCAAGTTTATGTGAAAATATAAGCAATTCAGGTGATTAGTGGGTAAAAATAAGCAACATAAAATAGTATATAGATGAGATATAATCTGTATCACATCCTGATAAATGTTTTGCAATCAAATGGTGGATTATGTAATTTTATTTGATAAAAATTAGATGTGTAGTTATAATGTTTCTTTACGGATTGTAGCATTATTTGTATAAGCTTTCATTTCTAAAAGCATTGACAAAATGGATGATATATGACGGAAACAAAAACATATTGCCATTCAGGCTTTACATATTCGCGAAAAATTCAAAACGTAGAAAAGTATTGAAACACAATAGCGATTCTTTGTGTTTTGTTTCCTGCGCGCTTTCGTTCGCTTAAACTACGATAAAAAGTGGTTTGTCCATAAATAAGGCAGTTTGCCTGATCAGATAAAAAAGGTAAATACGGACATATGCATTTAGATAGAATTATATATCAACCTGCCAGCAACAAGGACGTGAAAGAAAATCTTATGAATATTTTTACACATCCAGATGCTATCCTTTTACGATTTGGAATGGAAGGAGAGAAGAGGAGCTTTCATCAATTTTTATCAACATGATGCTGTTTTTTTTATGATACAACTAACGCATGTTATGAAAGGAATTTTCCATTGGTGAATAAATCTCGGATAAAAATAATTTGTCCTCTTTCAGATGGTATTATTCTCTTAGATCTCATTCCCAACCGATATAATGTCGGAGGGAGTGCCGTTATAATCAAAACTGTAGGAAAATAATAAGCATCTCGGTCTTGAACCCCTACTCCCATCGAGCTCCTCCTAGTCCTCCTGGGAGTGCCTTTATTAGTTTTCTATTGTTCCAGGTCGCCACCTTTGTCGAAACCCCACCTGGTTCGACTCTGGCATCGAGCAAGGTTTATAACTCTGAGATTAGAGCCTGAACAACGCTTTTGGGAGCTGACTTTGGCGTCGTAAACGAAAACCACGAAGCGTACTATCTCACCGCAGAATTAACAATTGGAAGCACACGAAAAAATAATGGAAATGGAGACAAAATTCACGAAAAATCTTTGTTTCAATTCCATTAAAAATATACAAAATTCCGGATGAATAATTAAAAATTTGCACTGTTTGGATTAACAAGGCAGAATATCACTAGCAAACACACGCTAATAACATAATTTTTATTTCTTAAAAAAATGTTTATTGATTGACCGCTTGCGAAAAAAAATATTTGATGGTAATTTTTTTTTCTGATTAAATGTTTAAAATTCAACTTTAATCTCTACTCCTATTCATTAGACAAACGAAAATCCTCCTCTTTTATATTCCAATAAACACTTTAAAATCTAGCGCTTTTGACTGATAATACATTTTTAAACTATAATTCTGTTATATGAACACATTTATATTCTGGTTTTTTTTTTGCTCAAGCTTTGAAATCATTCCCAGGAATATGCAAGGCTTTAAAGGATATTAACTGCATGTATAAGCCAAAAAAATATGTGGAGTAACTTGCAGCTGTAGTTTAATTTGACAAAAAAGTTTCATAATACTTTAATTCAAAGGACGGTTAGTTTTCTCTATTTGAGACTTTTTTGAAATTGAAGGATTTCTATAACGATTTTTCATTGACTTTTACATATTATTAAATACTGTCAATTCGAGATAAAATTTATTCAGAGTGGATTAAGAAAAATAGCCAATAAATACCGAACCAATCAACATATTGGCAAATAATATACCGTTTAGTACAATTTGGCGTATAAATTTAACTATTTTGTTCAAATAATGACTACTATTTGTTTATTTGTAAAGCTATATATAAATATTATTTATATTCAGCGCATATTTTGGAAACTTCTAGAAAGAAGAAAAATGTACCAGAGACATATTCCTTTACTTGTTTAGTTTCTTAGGCGCAATTTTTCAATTTGCTTTTCTTGAGAATCCATGATTTATTCCTTGAGGCGACTTTTAAAAATCCCTTTATGGGGCCATTACCATATTGACATCTTTTTTAATGGCATATATATGTTTTTAAAAATATGGTTGCCAGTTACACCTCCTGTAGATTTGAACTCAAGATGATTGATTTACGACTCCAACTGCTTAACCGCGGGACTAACTACAGATGTGTTGCAATGATGGCTATTCTCGACAAATTTATCAGTTTATAAAAGCTTAATTTGTTGACTTTTTTCATTGAACCGGATAAATATAGTAACTCTGCTAATGCATATTTGTTGAAAACATTTCAAGACTTCATTTTTTGTTTAACAGATTCGATTTTTTTTTGTGATGTGCACCACGTGTATATAAAAACCAATAAATGCATCAAAATTCATAGCCTAAGTGTTACAGATTATCCTAATAAGGACACTTTTAAGTTGTTTTGACAATAGTTAAATACGAAATATCTTTATAAATGAATGTATTTTATAATAGTATTACTTTTACATATCACTCAATAAGTTCGTAGGATTTTTTATACGTTGCAAAAGATCGACTACAAATCAAAAAGAAAATAGTTTAAATTTAAAAAAATATATATACGAATTTATTGAATGATGTGTTATGTTATACATCGAAAATAGAGTACATTCAGGTTTATTTAACTACTTCAATTGCATGCAGAAGGTAATGTAACATATATTTATCATCAAATTTAAAATATACATTATTAACCGTTTCTTTGTAAATAAGTCAATCAAACTGTATTGTTTGATTTGAAGTTCTTCGACTATATTTAGCTTGAATTTAACTACTTTGTAGGGTTGTTTTGAAAGAAGAAATTTTCCTTGCGTCTTCTTCGTTTTAATGTTCAATTTCCTAACCAAAACTTCGACTAGTGACAGGCGCTGTGAAAACTGTCTGACCAACTCGGTAAAAGTTTGTCCAGGTTTGACAGCTTTATCCATCATTAATGGAATCGAAGGGAGCGCTTGTGAACAACACGAAGCCAATTTTTCATTCGAAATTCCCGTTGTTCCATCCGGGCGAAACTTCGCCCAAAACAATTAATCGCCAAACAAAACGTTTCTGTAATGATAGAGCGCTAAAATTGCGATATAAAAAGTGTTATCGGTTGACACTTTGGCGCCGGGAAGAAATGAGAGATCAAGTGGGTTAGGGAGTGAAGTGCTTTTGACCTCAGCGCTTCCCAATTAATTATCGTAGGGATTTTTAGCCCGGTAAAGCACTTTGTGACTACACACAGTTACCTTCCTCAGCCAGCATCCATTGTTTGGGTCGGAAGCTGCGCCTCAGATTTATTAATCAAACAGCCTTCGAGCTCGGGGATATTGTGGGTAGACAACTTCCAGCAGAAGACGTGCCTTGTAAATAAGAGATTTAAGGTACCAAAGGAAGAGATAAGTGCTCCATTCTCTCAGCGTGCTTACATGATAACATTGTTTACAAAGAATTTATATCCAAGCAGGTGTACCAAATTATAATAACGATTTAACACATTAATCACGATTAGTTCATATATTAATTATATTTCTGGAATAACCACGACCATGCAATTCGTATGGCTTGTAAAACCTGATAACAATTGGACATGTCATTTTATTGCACTATCTCTATACATGTGTCGTAGACAACCTGCATTGTTAATTATTAAGGAGATCCACTATTTTTTTTTCTAATCGGCTAAATTTGTAAAACCGCAGATTTTAAATTGATCGTTTAAATTCTACTGATACTAGAATACGAAGTATAATATGATACTTACCTAACATATTCGCCTTATATTTTACCAGTCATTTTTTAATCTTAATCTTAATGAAGGAAATTATATTTTGTAAATATAAAAAAATCTTTCATTGTTAAGGCAAAAACTTTTCGATACACCTAATATATGCGGCTCTCTGGTACCTTTGTTATACTGTTTTCATGACAATTTGACTATTTTCAATTGACAAACTGTCGACCCCTGATCTAGGACAACGGCTATAGTTTGAAAAATTCTAAGAAACAATCATACAAGAAACAGGATTTCATTTTAAGTAGATCGTAGTGGTCTAGCGAATCCATTATTCCTATTTCAAGAGAGACTTTAACAGACGAGAATCAATATTTCTGCATAAAATATGAAGCTATCCATTATATTTTTCCCAATGCCTTCCATATGTGGCGAGGTTAAAAAAATATTATACGAATAGAGTGTTTCAGATAGGAGATGATCTATGAGTGAATAGCAAAGTAATTATTTTTTCAAAATTATTGTTACAACTCCAGACCCTCTTAGACGATCCTCCATGATATTATTAAAGTATTTACTATTACAGATCAAGAAAATCAGGTTATTTCTGGATCGAGATTGAAAATATGTTTACTTCCAAGCTTGTTGACATAGGAATTTAAAATAAATATTTTGCATCATAAGAAGAAGTTCTAAAAGATTGTCAACATTACATTTAATTTATAATAAATAAAGAAATTAGCCATGTAATGAAATTTTAGATAATCGCTAAATATACATACAATATAAACCATATTGACTATCGAGTGAAACATAATGAAAAAGTTCGTACGTTTGTGCTCATATAAAATATGTTTTTGTTGCTTTTTCAGACAGATAGTAATTTTCACAAATCTTCTCGCATATTGTCGAAAAGTTTCACAATATCACAAAGCTTTTAGCCATAAATATCTTTGCGATTCAAAGATTACTATATCTTATATGGATTTATTTATAGATTAATAACAATAATGCATACGGGATATGAAAATCTAAAATGATTCAACGTGTTTTTTTTTCATTTTCCTATTGCCAAAAAATATGTTTTTTTCAATCCCATAGAGATAAGGATCGGTATATAAATTATTACATAAATATGTCTTGTTTGAAAGGGAGGAACATGATAAAATTAATCCCAAGAGTAATGTGGCAGAGGAGAGTCCTTGTGTCCACATTTAATGCTAATAGATTTTACGGCTTTTACCTGTCACTCTATACTACATGGATGTCAAGTAGACAAAGTCCTGGGCTGTAAACGTCACTCAATATACTTTGTCCTTATTATTGGATAATAAGTTTTCAAGCATGTAATATTAACAATAGACGCCTATCAATATTTTTTTAAGCCCATACATTATTTTATCGTGCAAAAATTAAAGACATACGAAGAATATCAATACTAGAAAGGGTAGGTGGCGAGAAAGAAGTGTGTGAAATTGTTTTTTAACAAAAAATAATGGCAGTCATCGGAAAACTTTTAACGGCCATGGGCGAAAAACTTGCGGGATATAAATCATGGACTCGCCCATAACATCCCCTCGTTCCTGACAATATTTTCATAATGAAAAAAACTTTGAAGCTTTCATAAAACACAACTTTTCCCTCTTAATATTTATCGAAAGTTAATAAATTAATTTGGCGAAAAGAAATTGGCTGGAAATAAAAAGTTTTGTAACCTTCCGACATTGAATTGATTCTAGTCTTAAAGTTGCAAAAGAATCGTAATCGCTTAGGAAAGGCAACTAATAAAATTCAATACAAATCTATTAACTTTTTTATTTTATTTTACCCTCAAGGGATGATTGTCTGAGAGAATAGTTGTAGAAATTATTATCGACTTTAATCCAAAACTAGACGCATTTATAAGTAGAAACAACCTTCTTGTGACATTTTTCCTATGAAACGGTTATAGTATGGGAGGCAGCAACATTATTTATGTAATTATTCCTACAAAGCTGATCCTTTTTAATTTTGTTGCTTTAACAATAGATTTACCAGACCAGTCATTTTGACTGGTCGTGCCATTTTAATTCAAAATTCCTACTGCGTGTAACATTTGCGTTTCGAAATGATATTATGACTTTTGTGGCTATAAGTAGAGTTGAAATTCGATGAATGATGATAATATCCAAAATATTGCCACCTTATAATGTCTTATAACACAAAAGACTGAAAAGAAGTATACATTTGAATGAAAAGTGCTTAGATCCATACGATAAAATTTGTAAAGATTTTTAGCTATAAGCATCTAAAATAGCACATTTTAAATTTCGCTCATAAAAAAAACCTCGCGTTATATTAATATAAGTGTTTGATTTTATTGATATTTATCAGAATTTTTTGAAAATAACTTTAAAATATTTAATTTATGTGAAAAAATGGGGAATGTTCGCAATAAGTCTGCTACATCATATTAATTTCCAATTAGGTTTGTATTTTCTAAAACGACTATTTATCATTGACCAAAAATTCTTCAAAGATCAAAAAATTCTCATCTAAAATAAATTCAAATAAGAAATATTGTCTGTCATACTTTATGCGAAATTACAAAAGGAATCCTTCTTGCAAATAAATAATACAAAAAATGTATTATGATTTAGAGCAGGGGGGTCAAACCTTTTTGCCTTGGAAGCTACTTTTCAATTTAAAATTCATTAAATTTAATTTAGATGTTAAATTTATCAAAAATGCTAGTTTTAATAGCCATTCCTTATTTTGGAGATAATTCGACCTTTCATCATTTTTCTCAATTAAAAATGTTCTCATTTCGGGCAATAACTCCCGAAATCGAACAAGAACAAGTCCTTTACTTAAAACCATCTTATTTCATTATGTATCAGCAAGTTTTCGTAATATTTGTTTACTTCTTCTAAAAACAATTTGAGTTTTATCCTCTGCAGCGGCTTACTTCTGATGGAACTGATTATCTTTATGGTAATTTTCATTGTATCCTCAAAAATTAAAAGTTTAGCACATAACGCATGTTGATGTATCATGCTTGTTGATGTATGAAAAAAAAATGTTAAAATCGTTATCTCTTAACTGCCGACCTTAATAACTACCAATCATTAAAGGTTGTTTCCGTAGTGGTAATTTTTCTGATGTAACGAAGCATTTAATTTTTTTTATAGATATGTTCCCCTTTACATGTTCCTTTAATATGAAGTATTTTCAGCTGTTTTTCTTTTGTCCTACAATCAGGAAAGAACTGCTCTATGTTCTTTCTCTGTCTCTGTCTCTATCCAAGCTCAACGTACAAGAGTGCTCTCTTCACTGGAATGCGCTCGCAAACTTGCGATCATCCTCTCTTACGGGTTTATACCCTAAATTAGGAGATAAATACGAATCAAGTCAAGCCGAATAGTCAAATAACCGGGATTATATTTTTCATCGTCGGCTGTAAATATATTTATACAAAGTATTTTTTTCAAAATTACGGATCGACCAAGTTTTGCTTCAAGATCGACCGGTCGATCACGATCGACCGGTTGGACGCCCCTGCTTTAGAGGTTGAACTCAATCATCATAGGTTCAAATCTACAGGAATTTAAAAATATATTAGCATTGTCAAAGAGGTTCATAATCATCCTGCGAAATGCCACTTTTTAAATATGTAATTTTAATTATAATTCATAAGCTTCAATATCAATAAATTTATATTTATGTTAACAATCTTCTAAGAAGGTCTTTAGCTATAAAATGCTATTTTCAATGATGATACCAATTAAAATACTCAATGTGACACATCCAAAACAAAATAGTCTGAATACAAACATTGAAACATTTATCTGTAAACGATTTAAATAATCCGTTTGCTATATTTGAAAATAATTACATCTTTTCGCTTTTCGGCTTTAAAAGCTCTCTGCTGTTAAGAAAGCTATCGTTAAATTTATTTTCCGTTCTTTGTTTTTACTAAGCAGAAAAGCTCACGTCATGGTATTTTTAATTAATTGCCTCCTTTATCTCTTATTTAGAGCTCAGCCTCTGTCAGTTGGTATGGTCACATCTAATCGCCCGACATCATCTCTTAAGTCTTTATTGCCACCCTTGATTTATTTATCACGATAATAAACTCAAAAAATAACGAATTATAATTACAGGCAATGACACACATATCTAAAGCGCTTATAATAAATTGTTTGTTACGGAAACATAATAATATTTCATTGCTATAAAAACATTCTAATATTCCTATTTATATGAGGGATGAAATTCTTCAGCGTCCATGAATATCATAGAAACCCTTATTCGCTGAGACTTAAAGCACACATAGCTACCTATATAATAAAGATCAATTCTCGAGAATGTTACAGAATTTTAACAGCTAGCTAAAATTCGCGGTGTGCCTTATGATTTATTCCAGCTGGGGGTAACGTTCAATTAATTAATTTTGAATTGCAGCAGATGAAATAGTGGAATCGCGGAAGATAAAGGTCAAATGAAATTTATCCTCTCATTGTAGCACGGGATGTAGAATCCAGAACTTTGTAATGAAATTCCGTGTTAAGGTTCTGGAGGAAGGAAAATGTAATTAAGAAAGAAGAAGCGGGGCATGTGGCATTGCGTACTTGGAAACCACTGCTGAAAACGTACCGATGAAACAGTGAGGCCTTCATAAATACGAACGTATCATAAATTAAATTTCAGGACCTAAGGCCTCTATTTTGTGTACGAAAATTCCATTTTGAATAATGAAGCCGAATGTTTATTAAAAAAATTCGTGGAATTTATTTTGAAAAATACTTGTGTTTTTTTTGATATCGCATTTTTTTTGGACGTGATTATTTTTTGGAGCTCATGATTCGTTGAAAATTTACGTCCCAATTGAAGGGTATTTAATTGAATATACAATCAGATTTAACAAGACAATTAAAATTGTATCAAAATCAACCTAAATAGTCAAATATCAAATTGCTATATACTTAATAAGTAGACGTCCATGTTAAAGCCTTGCAGTTCAAACTCGGTTTCAAACAAGCTGTTGCTGCATAAATTAGTCTTATAACTGCTCTAATGTCTTTAAGTTTATAAGATATATATATTTAAATATATAGGTTTTTTTTAACCAAATTAGAATATAATAGTAGTTTCCATATGACAGAATCATCCTAATAGGGATTTGGTTATAATATTTTAATTATGTATCTATGAAAATGATTAAAAGCATTTCATATTTATATTACATAAGGGTTTCTTCATCATTATCAAGCTCCTTATTGGCTGAGAATCTAGGTCTTTCATTGTACTTCTTATGGTAAAATGTTTAATAACCTCATCGTATTCGTATCCTACTCATAATTAACGGTTATCGCAGATGTCATTCCTATCAAAATTACTTAATTAGTTTCTTTATCCGCCAGGAACTCTTAATATCCTCGATATGCACATCATTACAACCTTTTTCTCTAAGAGACTTTACAAGATCTTTAAGGCATTTATCAAAAATAGCCACTGATATTTAAACATATTTCAATGAATATTCTAACCATTAATGTATTGCTGTATGTACAAACCGTATATTAATATATAGTAATAAACCATTCAATTCAAAGCGAAATTTGCAGAATTACGAGTAATTTTTTTTTTTTTTTGCAAAAACTCATCGAACATCATTGGGTTCAATAGAAATTTATCCTTGATTGAATCCAAAATTCCACAGAAAAAATGCACTTTATTTTGAAGCATGCAACTATTGATCAAATATTTGTGCAAATATCAAACATATCTGATTTGAATTTGGATATATGTTGTTTATAACTTTATTAATATGACGAATACTTTGTATGCATAATTTTATATATTGGTTTATGGTATCAAAACTAATATGAAGAAGACCTATATTATTTAATTTGGTTTTAAATTTAAATTTCGAATATCGGATATCAAACATCTGCTTTAATTAAAAAGTTATACAGAAAGTGAACCGCGGAGACGAATAACTAATATCGTTGATGATTAATAGATACGGCGAAAAATGAACAAAGTCCATTGATTTATATACAATGCATAACGAAAAATGTAAATACATATTGAAACTATTATCGATCTTGATTTAAGTTCTGATCTCAATATTTTTCAAACAATTTTATTTGCCAATGTTTTTATATATATGTAATCCTTATTAAAAAATGTTCATTCTGGTCCATCAAATCCGTAAAGCACAATCCCATTTTATATATTTTACGAAACGGTAAAGATTAACGACGTATTCATAAAGAAAATGTTCATACCTTCTCACATCATTTCGTCTTTATTCCTAAATTAGATTCGATATTATACTCACTGCGCGTTACATATTACTGTGCTCAATTTTCTCAATATCTATGCCGCACAAATAACTATTTGTAAGGAACATATGGTTATAAATCATTCTTCGAACCTCTATTATCAGATTTATTATTTCAACAAAGGGAATGATTAATACGCATGCCATATTTCTAGCATTCACGATTCGTTACATGACCTCGTCATATTTTTGTCTATACATAAATTTCGTATATTTGCGCAATTGGAGAGAACGATATCTTCAACACCTGCTAACATCACTTTGTTCCACGATTTATTAACGCAGGAAACGAGCATTCCATCCATATGATACTACTGTAATACCGGTTTTGATTCGGTTATTCAATGGCGAAATTTATGGGCGAATGTTGATCGTTATGGCTTTCCTCAAAGGATGCTGAAAGTCAGAATAATGTTAAGAGTTGGCAAATTACCTGCGGTCTAATGCAACAAGTTTGAAGCACATACATAGAATTTGAATCTAAGTCGATGCAAGCAAAGCTCTCGTCCATCGCAAGTGTGTGCTTTGATAACTTTGCAACTTGATTAGTCGATCAATTGAGAGCTTATTATTCGTTTGCATGTTTAAATGAATTGCCCATTTAAATTCTATATCAATTCAAAAATATGTATATAAAAGTACAATAGAATCCAATAAGTTTTGGTTGTATTGCTGTGACCGTTTTTGGGGACTACTTGCACTTAGGCTGCTGTATTTGAAAATCGTGTTTTGTACTCTTTTATTGACAATATTAAGTATTAAGAATAAATTGTGATTTTTAAAATACAAATTTAACAACCCAGTTTACAATGGATCAATTTTTGTCGAGTGAAGAATTTATTTAAAATTTAATGCTTTATCATTTTCTCAAAAAAAAGACTACAATGCGAGCTACTAAAAATATTTGCGATGTACTAGGCATTATTTTAGGTGTTCGCAAATGTCAAAATCGGTTCCAGAAATTTTGATTTAAGGAATGCTCTGGAAGTGAATGCCTGCGTAAAGATATAAGATCCATGTCAATAAATCAACGTTGAAAAATATTTGCAATTCCCTCATTTTAACGCGAGAAAATATGTGTTTTAAAAATGTGATCGCCAGTCACACCTCCTGTAGATTTGAACCCAAGATAATTGAATTACGAGTCCAACCGTTTCAGTGCGGACTACCTATGGGCCACTACCTACGGGTCAATAAAAATGTATTGTTATTTAAAAAATGGATTGTAAGAAAATACCTAGGGTGAAATTTGAAGGGTTTCCCAATTTCGATATTATAATTAACTGTGGATCCAATACGAAATGATTGGAATTCGTGGTGCAGGGTGGCTTCATTGGCGCTGGGCATCGCATATAGTTCTTCCTCAGGATCGGGGGCGGATGTAGGCGGCTAAATTACCTGTACCTGGAATATATCTAAATTTACCTAGTAGTTAGTAAGTAGCACATCACCTGAGGGGAGGTTACGTGACTTCATTAGAATTATTAATTAATGGTAGATGTAAATGGCGCCCGGGTAATTGTTGAATATTTCAGCGTGTTATCAACGGCTTCGCAGCAAATTGATATAACAATCCAGAGTTAATTGTATCAAATATATTATTTCTGTTTACGCTCATTATACGTAGTTATGGTTGGCTTCAAACTTTGCATTGCAAATAATCTAATTTTTTCATTGAATTTGATGAAAATATTAATGTGTGTACGTATTGAATGTGTAATAATACGCTTGTGATTTCAAATTTAGCATATTTTAAGATATTTCAATCTAACTTCGGAAAGTTTAGTATTATAGAAAGTAACGGAAGGATTTTAAAAAAGTGGACTAAATCTACCACGACTTCTTAAAGTAAGAAAGTTTACTGGCTGGCTGTCAGCGTGTAATCATTTTCAGTTCCTCATCCTTTCCGTACAGAATCTCAGTTTTCCGGGTAAAAGTAGAAAACAATGTCAAGCTTATTTTGTAAGCAAAGTTTATGATAAGTCTTCTTAGTCTAAAATGCTCTTCATCCGGATACTTGGATGAACATTGTGAACTTTAACATATTTCTTGCAGAACAAATGTTTAAATTGTTTCGAGAATTAATTTGCTTATCGATAAGACAATTTTTTATATCCTCTTTATTTCATATTGATAATTTAATCTATAGTCTGATATTTCTATCGTACATATAAATGCAATTAAATCTTATGCATTTCAAACAACATTGCACTCAACGACCAAACAAATCCTATAATGCATTACCCCGGATGCACTTTTAATGTTATGAAAAGTATTCCTGATACAAAATGGCTATAATAAGACTACCAAAGCGCAAAGAATCCCAATACTCTGAAGTTGAAATATCTTGAACCCATTCGATATGTGCTTTCAGATACATTTGCTGCTCAATGAAATGAGCAGAGCATGAATGTATGAAAAGAGTTTTCTCCTCAAACTTCGTTGAAGAATTTGTTTATTGGCTTAGGAAATAATAAATCACGGACTATTTGCATGCACGTTTTATTGGCTTTATCTCTTTAAACTCTTGCTCTTGATCTAACCAAAGTTTAGGGATCAGATTAAAGATCAATTATATCTGAACAAGACTTTACTCGATGATTCTACAAGACTCTCGAATTGTTAATTTATTGTATGGTCATCAATATTATCATATTACATCTATATACAATTAAATACAGAAATTGAACCCCTTCAATTTTAATTTAAAAAAAACATAAAGCGCATATAGATACCACATTTGGATACACGATGGAATGAATATATCAAATTATAATTATCCTTATTTGAGTTGAGATTTTTTTACAACAACCATGATAGTTCTTATGAAAAAGACATTTTAAAGTACAACAAATACAATCTGTGTCCATTTATACAAAAGTAAAACTGGTTTAGAATAAAATCTTGATATCAGATCACATCAAGAAACTATCAACAAAAGAGATTTAAAATAACGTTTAGACCTTAAACATACTAAATCATTTTTTCAATAAATTCTCCAAATCATTAAATATTTGGTTCAATTCGAAACGGATTAGATCCTGGACTCTTATTTCATATTCAGACTGTATTGACTTCATTGTACAAATAATTTTGGGAGATTGGATGTACAATTAATATTTCCAATCGATCCTTTCAATTCAAGTTTACTCTGTATTTTTGAATCTGAAAGAGTAAATAATGAAGGGATTGATAAAATTATGCAATTAAAAATACCATTTTAAAAATGTATATATCATCGCTAATAGATCTGCTCTTATCTATTTTATTTATTGAAATAATTATGTTTTAACATAAGTTGAAAAATCTTCTATGAAGATTACCAGCATCCGATAACGGATACAGCAACTCAAGAAGCAGTATTTTTTGATGTTCCCAATGGAAAAAAGATCCCTTAAAATCCATAAAAACATTTAAATGTATGGTTCAAATGGTAAAATGTTTTGACAAAACAACTTTTAATTTGTTAATCCATCAAAAATCAAAGACATCAGTAAAGTAGTAGAATAGTTTGAATATGAAAAGAATATATTAATATAAAATAAATAGATGAAAAAATAGTCATAGCAATTATTTTTAGATAAAATCTAAGATTTCCGGTATAGTTGGAAGTAAAAAGCACACATTGCTTTTAAGGGTTTGTCTGAAAACTTTTTAAGTGACCTATGTACAGCCCGAATCTTCTTCGAACCCGTTAAAAAAACTTGGATGCTGAAAAAAAACCAGCAGAGGAAGCAATCCTCGTTATAATCTTCCGCCGGCGGAAAACTCTCGGTAGAATTTTCCGATTAAACTTTTGATTCCGTTACATATCCTGGAAATAAGCCAATTGTCAGAATTAATGAGTCAATATTTGTCCTCGCGGGGAGGGGCTCTGGTAAGCAATATTGCCCTATTCCGACTCACCAGCTCGTCGATTCCAATATTTGCACACTTAACAAGTTGACTCATTATAACAATGTAAAGTTTCCCCACAGAACCCACCTTTCTCTCGTCTTCGTTAAAACTTTCACAAGTACGAATTTCGCCTCCCTAAAACCCTATTCTGAAGTCAACTGGCCCTTTGGAGCCGAGCAAATTCTCTTTTTCAAGAATCCTTCAATACTGAACTTTAAACCCGAATTAAGTCCATCCCTTTAACGTGGACCTGACCGTCGCATCTCGAAAACATTAATGTGTACGTCGACCGTACGTAAGATGTAAAAACGATTTTCTCGGTTCAAAATAATTGAACTTTAACATTAAATTTCTGCGAAAAAATTGAAATCATATTTTACTTCTAAAGCTTTCAAACTCTTTACGCCTACATGGATTTGCACCAAGTTATCAAAGGCAAACAAGACATTCTCTGAAAATCCTATCCAAAATAAACATTTCACTATTTCATGTTTTCAAAAATATAACCAAAACACTTTTATATGCGCATTATTCCAAATATACCCATTGTCCTACATAAAGGACACATCATATTTTATCACTATTAATTATGAATGATCTATAATAAATTCACCTATATCCAAATATTTATATCATGATAAATATTATATATAAGTATTCCGTCTTTTAAGCAATTTCAATTGGATCACATTTTGAAATGCACTAATATTTAATATTTTAAATTTAAATTCGCAACATTTTTCAACTAAAATTCAAATGCTGTTGTTGTATTTGGATTGAAATTAAACAATTTCATATTATAAATTTATTCTCAATAATTTTCTTCGGCTTAAAAGTTTAGTCAAAGAGATGCAGGCATTCAGACGTTAAATAATACAACATTTTAAAGCTGATGCAAAATCAACTATCCAAACTTCTGAACCTTAAATGTTAACTATCTTTGCGTTGATTAATTTCCGCTATTTGGCAAAATCATAAAGGGAAAACAATAAATACATGAAACAATATCCGAAACGTATCGGTAAAAATATGTAATTGAGAACGCATTTCGAGACTAGTAGGTATTTAAGCGTTCAATTTCATATTTAGTTACCTGCAATTGGAGGATGCATCTATAGATGTATGCAGTACTGATTGAAGTAAAATCTGTTCGTTTTTGATTTTAAATAAATTGGGTTGAAGCCAAACAAAGTGGATTTATTGGACATGAAACCACCGGCGATTAGCACTTCACTTTGTAGTATACAGTTAAACATGAATCTATTCAGCATTTACATACATGCGATGGTCACTGGTTGTATGTGCTTGTGTTTTTAATACTCTGCTTACAAATTCTCTCCACAAAAATTCACCCTGCATTAAATGTATGAAGATTGCACAAAAATAGATTGAATAAAATACACTTTTTTTCAGTGCGCGGATTCTTTGATTTTTCCAATGACAAGTAGTGGCAGTCTATGTCTGCCTGCTATTGTACATTTAAACACATCATTATAATGACATGTTTTTTACTAATTTTGCACCCAGGTGAAGTATTTTCACGTCTTGATGCTAAAGAATTATTGGGTAGTTTTTTTTTCAATTTAAGTCGATCTCATCAGCATTGAATATAAATGTGTTTGCTGAAGGTATGCCAGCAGAAAGCTTTTCCCCGTGAATTTTAAGTTCTCTAATACAGATTTTTCAAGCCAGCCCAATTATGCTTCGAATGTGAAATTTGCATTTAATTTTGTATTGAAAAATATTGATTTGTCACACAATAATGAACCAGATATTGGTTGTCCAGTTGATTGTCTTGTTTAAACCACATAAAATTACACTTCAACATCTGTATTTCCTGATTTTTTCATAACTTTTCGCCCTAAGCTTCCATCTTCTGATATAAAACAATTAGTAAACTTCGCAAAATGCAATCCATTACGTACGCAAGCAAAAGTGGACACAATAGTGTGTGAAATCTAGGATCCTTATTTTCATGATTTGAGTTCATTTTGTTTTGATCCAGGCTTAGGCTAATGTTTTGTGCATAAAAGATTAAATACTGATTAATAAAGTCATGCTGAGTCATCGATTGATCATTAGTTTTTCAACAATAATTACTGATTATTTCGCTACTCCCTCAAAATTCCGCTACTTTAAATGCATATGCGAGTAATCCTACCCTTATTTAATCACTCGTGGAAATTAATGAAAAACCACCTCATGAAAAATATTTTCCCAAGAAAAATCTATGGAGATTGATAACAAATATCATATGAATAGCATAAAAATCATATGAAATGTATTCAGCCATACTTGTCCAGCAACAATGAGCTTTTATTTCGGATGTTCGTTTGTGTTTTGACCCCGCAACAATGGCTTTAAAAGTTCACTCGCTTTGCTAACGCTTTATTTATTTACTTCAACACAGTATTTTTTCATGGTGTTAATGTGAAATTTTAATTTTATATTTCCGTACAGCAATAGAACCAAGTATTGGTATAATGGCTTAGATCCTGAACTCTTATTATAAAGGTTTGGGTCCAAATCCAAATTGTTGGAAAAATTTTCACCGTACCAACAAAATTTGGGAGGTCAGAAATATTATTATTAATATATCTGATTGATCGTTTCGATTCAGATTTTCCCTGATTTCCTGGATTTGAAAAAATAAAAGCTAAGGCGATTAATAAAGTCGTGCAGAGACGCCCATAAGTGAGTGATTGAATTTTCAACAATAATTAAATTATCGTTTATATATAATGATATTTTTGCTACTCACTCATAGATTCTATCCTCTCCCATTTTTTTAAAATAATCCTATCCTTACTTTACCACGCGTGGAAGGCAACGGAAAATCACCACATTAAATTATTTACCTAGTAAGATCTCCTATGGAGATCGCCTACTAGCAATCTAATAGCCGTTAAGAATTTTTGCCTGAATGTCAGAAACCACGAAAAGTGTCATAAATCTAGTTCCATGTGCCGTGGGTTCGTCCAGAAGCCAGTTAATTACGGATAAAACGTATCAAATTAAGTTGATCACCAGCTCGCGTGCCAACGTTTTATTCCTCCAGGGACGTTAACAAGAGCTATGTTGACATAAGCGTTGGATAAAGGAGAATAAATCTGCCATTATAATTAGCGTCGACAAAAAGATAAGCCAACAGCAGATGGACTCGTTCCTAGCTCGTATCCTTAACGTGTGAGCCTACGGCGTTGACTTAAGGCATTGTTGATATAATTTATCTGAAAACTGGACTACCAAATTATTAAATCTATTAAAATATTTCATTCCTTGAATTTCCTGTTATACAAATCCTTTCAAATTCAAAATTCCATGAAAATGATAATAAACATTAATATCAAACTAATGTTATTTGCTTTACACATAAAATATTGAAAGTTCATTTGGTACATACCAGACATGATGACTAATCATGGTGATTTATGTCAATTTAGTTGCGTTCAATCTTATATCTCGTATTACACAAAGGTTTCGTGGAACCAAACGATTGTGTTATACGAGACCAATGTGTATTAAAATTTTGTTAAACATTTTTTTGCTTTCATAACAATAGGAGACAGTGACTGAAACTTTGTACCAATTTTTTCAAAGTTCATTTTTCCTAATATACAATGTTAATTAGGAAAGTTACAGTTTACCAAGCTTTCAACGTAGCGAACATTAATAACAATTTTCGAAGCTTGAAATCTACAAAGTTGCTTTATTTGTTTAAAAGAAGTTTACGTTAATTATTTTCAAATAAATGTTGTCTACTTTTGATACAAGGTGGCTGGGACTTCGATAGACATGACTAGGCTAAAGTAGTAGCGAGGGAGCATGATTGAAGTATTGCAACTTTTTAAGCAATATTAAATAGATGTAATATCTATTATAAGCAGTTATAACACGGTTGTCTTGTAGATATAAACCATTTATGTAATATTTATATTTATTAACAATATCAACAACAAAATATGGAAGAATCAGCTTTGTAAGAACAGTTTCTGACGAGCAAAGACACACGAGGCCTGGCGTTATCGTGACGAAAAACAACGTCTCGTCTGTTCGCTAATTCTGGCCGTTTTCTGGCAATTACATCATTTAGATTGTCTAATTGGAAACAATATTTTGTTGAATTGATCGTTTCACCTTGCTGAAGTAGCTTATAATAGACTACTCCTTTTCAGTCCTACCAAATGCATAGTAAAACTTTTTTTGGATGTAGGCCAGGTTTAACTACAATTAAAGCTTCTGTACCCTTGGTTCAAGACGGTTTACGTTTGATATTCTCATAGAGTATTCAACTTTCATCTCCAGTGATAAGTTTCTTCAAAAAAGGTTGGCTATTATGTCGTTGAAGAAGATGATCGCATATTGAAATACGCTGAAGTTTATTTGAGTGAGTCAGTTTATGAGGAAGCCACACATCTGTACGATTGATGTAGCCCAATTTTGTCAGATGATTATGGACAGATGTTCGTGGAATTTCTTACTTGTTAGCTATTTCGCGAACAGTATATCGCGGGTTTTCTTCAACCATAGCTATGATTAGATCTGTGTTCATTTGCGAAAGATATTTATGGGACAACCTTATATGAAGGATGACGCTTATTTTTATTTGAACAATATTTTAATTTAAAATTTAATGTAATATGGGCGGTTATAAAGCGCTGACCAGTTGCTGTGCAAATATGCTGCAACAAGACTGCAAATAAACTTCTTTGAAGGTTTAGATTACTAAGATTGTTGTATTTTCATGAAATTGAATATAATATTTTTTAAATGAATATTAGCGAGAGACTATTTGAGGTATTACCATATTTCAATATGATGTATCGCAGAATTTTAATCTCACACATTTTGAATCGATTTATAATTTTCATTCGATTATTTCTTCAATCGTTTATATATCATGGTCAATAGAATTCTCAGCTCGCTGAAAATTGAGATTATCCATCAAGCGTGTGAATGAATCTCGGCGTTCATCCCTCAGGTTTCAGCTGGTATGTTTTTATATTTATCCTAGACACCGGTGTGACCTCCAGTCACACTTTGTCAACCCTGAAGTCTATCTTTGAGCCATCTTATTCGTATGCCATGACGCGTCTACAGTCCGATCGACAAGTAGATCGCAAGCGGGCGAATTTGTCAGCTCATTGGTTTGCTTCCGGCTCAGTGCGCAGCATCAGACCGGGTTCAAACTGAGCACTTCCTCTAAAAATGTCGTAAAGGGATTCAACTCGTGATATATATATTTGAAATTTCATAAAATAAAAGCGTACGTTGACATTCCAAAAAAGAACCGTGAAACTATCTCGATTCAATCATCCAAATGTTGATTTAATAATAAAAACAACCATAATTTGATTTTGGCTGAAGAAATACATTTTCAATACAAAAATAATTGAAAATCTACCGGGCCTTTGAGGATTTCGCATCGTTTCATGAAAATCGCAGAGATGCCAACGAAGTTAATTTTCGTGATTGGCTTTTCATTTCTGATAGCCACTGTCAGCTGTCAGCCGTTAACTGTCATCTGTCAGTCACGCATGTTAATATATAATAAAGCCTCAATTTCATAAAAAAATAAAACTTCTTTCAATAAAAACCTTCTCACAATGAAAGCATATTCGATAAATAAATTTGCCATAGAATTTCTCATTTAAAACGTTATGCAACAATTCCTGAGAGCATTTCAATTTAATGTATACCGTGGATTATCAAAATTATAAATTTATTATTTTCATCCCTTCAGTTTAATTAATACACGCACTGCGATTGAAAGCAAGCCTTTGGCGATTAAAATATTTCAAAGTTATACATAGCCATGGCCAAGGGCATTTTCTCTCAATTTTTTCCGCAAACTTAATTAAGGACATAAAGAAAATTGCTAATAAATTTCAGAGCAATTTCGGCAACCGTCATAATTTTGCTTGAAAATACTTATCCGCGATTTACATCATCTGGGGTTCATGGTAACTATTATCATTCTCATCAAATGTCGAGTGAAGTCATTAAGATAGGAGATCGTCAGCATTTTTAGTTCAGGTGTACTTCAATACGTAATTAAATATTTTTTTTAAAATGTCAAATTCATGCATGAATCGTTTCATGACTTGCTTCGGATCAATAGAAAACTTTTTTAATTTAATCGTAAAGTAACTATTGCGTCGTTTAAATGTCTCATCTGATGCAATTTTCATTCTTATATAAAATATTTTAATTGCATTTAATTTATAAATGCTTACTGTTGCGTGAGGCAGACTCTCGAAAATGATTTACTTACTGTTGATGATGAAAATGATGATGATCAATAAAGGAGATAAAATATTGCATGTACATTCAATGTATTTATCTTCTAATTGAAGCAAAAAGTGATTTCAACTGCGAGACTCCAATGACGATAACCCACTTCCTCAAGCATGGCCAAGGCTCTTATTCAAAGCTCCCGACACTTTTCTATTATTAAATGTATGATATATATAATTTTATATCGTATATTTGTATATGCTAAAAATACAATGCGTGTATAGTGATTGTTCAATTATGTTTAACACATATATATCGGCGTTTAAATAGAATCAGAAATTACTTTTTATACGTATACAGGGATTTAGCAATATTTTAAGCCTCGAAAAGTGTTATAATAATATGAGAATTCATAGAAAGGTAAAATTAGATTTGAATAATGTATTTCCTTAATGGTTTTACTTCAGAGAAATCTATTCCATTGCCAGTTTCAAACGCCTGTTCAAATTGAAGCATATGAGAAATAAATTCCCGAGGCACCTCCCTCGTCATCAACTCCTCCTTGCATAACTGTCGGAGTATCATCCCCCTGACGATGGCTGATTTTGATGGGCCGCGATTAAGCGTAGAAGACAGCTTTAAACTCCAACTGGGAAAAGTTAATTCTCGTATCATGACATTTTAAGAGCAGCATCCATCCCAATGACGTAAGACTTGGAAATACCTCTTCAAACATGAAATCCTCGGTGCCAAATCGAGACATAATTACGTTAGCTATCAACGATAACCCAGAGCTTTCAAATACTTATTAAAATAATTCAACTCTTAATTGATTCAATTAAAATTCAAAATATTATTCACAGCTTAATGTCCCATCAACCATCACGCAAATCCTCCTTGGCAAATAATGCAAGTTTAAGACTTAAAAGATATTGTATGCTTTTTGATCCTTTACGCCCGTACTTTGTAGGCTTTAACGTCACCTAGAGACTTGAAATTGAAATTTTATAAAGTTTTTTCTTTCATAAAATACCCGAATAAGTGTAAAGTTTTTACGTTGCCGTAAAGTTGGAGTGGAAATACTTTGTGTGCTCGTATTTCAAGCATTTACATATATCAATATCCGGAATGACGCAAACTTCGGGACAAAGAATTTTCACACGTTTTTCCTTTCTTTATTTTAATATTTGATGAAATCGATCCATAAATCCTTCTTTGAGTTTAAACTTTTATTGTCGTTAAATATTATCGGCTAGGTGATGATAAGAGTGCGCACGAACTATGAAAGCGCGATGTTATCATCTTCTATAATAAATATAACGACCGTGTTACGTGTAAAAATATCTTTACGGTATCCATTTTTATACTTTATACAAGATTTATGTACTACTGAAATGACATGTTTAACGACTCTTATACATTCTGGATGAAATTTTGATACCAATATTTTTCAAGTCCATAAAAATCGCAATGATAATAAAGAATTTCGATTAAAGGATAAGATGGAAATAAAACTTTGCGTAGTGAAATATTTCGCTTTGGCGCCATGTGAAAATTCGTAATGCTGCGTTTGACTTGAATATTAATATATTTTTCATTGTTATTTAGTTTTAACATCATTTTCAACCGTATACATTGTATTAAAGGATTTATGACTTCATTAATTTTTATACTCTACCAAATCAGATTAACTGAATTGACCTTTTTTTGTATTTAAACCTTCACGTATGTTAAATTCAAAACAACAAGTGTTTTTTAAGTGCGAGGTTTGGTCGAATCCCACATTAAGCTAATTTTTACAATTAAATTCGAATGGTAATTATTACCGAAACTATTTCTGCTAGTTGATATTATTCACTCAGAAACAATTGTTATTTTGAAATTAATATAAATAATTCATACTTAATAGTAATTTGAGTGCAAATAGTTACGGTCACAATAATAAAAACATATCAAAATGTTTAATTTAATTCAGTTTTACTTTCAAAAGTTTTCATATGAAGTGTCCGATATTTGAAAAAAATAACTACGCGTTTAAAACGTATTTGCTTTCGATCAAAGTCTATTTCGATTTATATTTGGGTATGAAAAATGACATTGATATTTTTATGTGTGTTCTTTTGAATAAAGACTGAAAGAAATTCTCTAAAGGTGCGTATTAAAATATATTAGCAACGTAGTCGAACAGTTGATGATTTATTAACGGTTTGAAGTCAATGTACTCAAACATGTAGTCTATTTTTGTCTAACATATATCAAACAGCGTTTTTTTTTTAATTTCCAAGACCTTAATTTAATCCTAAGAAGGTCAAAGTGATTGATGGTCAAGAAAAGGTGTCATCCATTATTCATTCTTGCAACATGGTTAACCCATCACCATAGACAATTTAAATCAATATATGGGAAATTGGATTTTAGCAACCTTCTCTGATTGATAAATCTACATGACAATCAAGATTATTATTTCATATTGTTTAATGAAGTAGGATTTCTACTTAGAAAATTGCTCTATATTAAGGAAGTAAATTATTATAAATCTTCTAAATATTATTCTATTCTATTATCATCCCTATATTTTAAAAAAATGTTAAAAGTTTATTGACTCTTATTGAGTTTCAGCTATTCGAATTGGAATTCATATAATCTCAAATTCGCTGGCACAATTTTAGATTCCCCAATTGAATTTTTTGTTTGAATTCAACGTTATCTCTGATTTTTCGACGAGAAATCCGATTTCGTTCTAACTAAATAAATACGAAAGAAAAATATTAATTTCATGTAACATATATATATCCGGATCGTGAATAATATATAGCTCTACCATTGTGGGTTCCAGCTTGTATTTTACGTGCCGGAAGAATTATTTTTCATATAAAAGCAGGTATCGTGTGATTTCTATCTCAATTGATTATACTTATTTTCATGTTCGCCTCGTCCTTTTAGATGCTAATGGTGGACTATTAACAATTCAGAGTTGAATGACGGATTTGCTCGATAGCCTTCCCATTAGCTGTCATGAAAACACGGTAAATACGTGAAGAAGAAAAATCAATCCATTGAATTAGTATAATCGAGCATATCACTTTCGTAAGGGTGATTTTTCTTCAGCTGATGGTATTCACGAATAAGTACTTAATTCTGTGACAAGGGCTGTAAATTCAAGAGTTGAACGTCTAAGGGACAATTTAATGACCCCGAAGCTAAGGAGGTCTTATCGCGAGCTTAAATTCAACTTTATATCCCTTAATGTCTACGCCAGCTTGTAAATCTTCAAAAACAGTTTCTATTTTAAATATGTTCATTATGTGTACGTATCGGTATGTGTTCGGGTAAAGAATAATAAATTGCTTCGAGCGAGTCAACTAGTAAACATTTTCACGAAACTAGAGAAGTGATCTCCCTAAAACATTTTCCGAACACACTTTCTCAACATATCTTCCCTTTTGCAACTGTCATGGAAACTCGTAAAAAGTATGACGATTTTCCCACAAGAGGTGAACAGAAAGCCTGAAAGAAACGCTCGATACGACAAAAGAAAATCCAAGATGAATCTGAATATCAACACGAATCAAACGTTACACAGTATTCTTTTGAATGTACAAAAGAAAAGTAAATCCACACAAAATTCAGTCCAAATATTACAATTTAAGCAATCTTCAACGGTATTAATGTTTATTTTATTTTAAATTTATTACAGCAACTAATCTTTTCAATCAATATCTAAATGGTAATTTTCAATATCATTTTTGCACAATCAAATCAGCACCATTCAATTTAGTGCCAAAATAACAATAATATAATGATATTATCAATATATATGTGCAAATAAAATCAACAAATATTAATTAGAAACCACTGTAATATACAAACAAGACTGAATAATATTTAAAATGTAACATTTTATGCATTATGTATTTAACTCAAAGTATGAGTATATTTGAAAACTTCGGTATTTCGGATTGATATTGCGCTATTCGAAAGACTTACCTAAAACAAAGAATTTAAACATCCATTAGACCAAATATTTTTTGTGTATATTTTAGATTACAAATTAAATGATAGCTCAAATTTATCTTGTAAATCTTATTATCCTTACCTGAGAGCTCTTACTGCATGAATTTTGAAGTCCTGGACACCTTTGGAATTTGGCTCACCAGCAGTTCTTTTGAACCACACTGTACAATTTTTCACAACGTCCATCTAAACTTAAGCCTATTGATTGATCAAGGCTGGTCGATTTCGTAATCAAACAATTGCGGATTGCTTTTATATTAAACACGATTTCATACCTGAAATTAAATATTTGACACATTTTAGTCCAATTATTTAGCTGATGATATATTTTTAAAATGATATATGATGTATTTTCTTTAATCTAAGGAAAAATTGATGCTTAATGAAGCTTTTAGCTATGAAATGCCAAATGAATCACTTCCGAATATCGTATTTTACATTTACATTTGAATGTTAGTCGTGACTTTAAAAAAATGATGTAAAAATCGGACCTAAATCCTACATCTTAAAATAGACATCTTGATTTTCCAATCCACTATGAGTATTATTTCCGATCTGTGTTCTTGAAATCTCAATGCAATTGTTCAATATTAAACATTTCGATAATAAGCCTAATAATCGTATTACAATATACTTAAAAACTATGACTACTTGCCTCAATATTTTAGCTGCATGACGATCAGGATACAGTCTGGAACACGGATCACATTCCGGAACGGCACAACACTCTGTGTGTTAAAAAATATCACTTAACATACGCACATGCACATCCTAACCTGTGAAAATAAAATATAACTCTGCACCGAATATTGTTGCATAGCATAAACTCGACGCCTAAACTGGACGGATAAATTGAAACGCATTTATGATAAATTATTAATATATAAGAAAAACTATTTTTTAAAAATCATGGGATTAAATAAGCTGCTGCGATATATTCCCAAAAATATTATTTTTTAAAAAAAATCACCATTCTTTTCGTTGCATAAATATATTATTTTTTAATGAATTTCAAATTTGATAAAAATATTTTTGGGAATATATCAAAAGAGCTCATCTCAGAGAGAATCTCATGCATTCTTTCAATAGTTTTTCATAATAATTTACATTTAGTTTTAATACATTTATATTCGTACGCTCAGTTGAGCTGTCGAATTAAGCTAGGCGACAATCAGTGCGTGTTCGGTTCTTAGGTTATACGGTTTGGCTTAATCGTCAGAGGGATATATCTTAATAAATAAAGTGCAGTGTTGTTCCAGAATGCGTCCCGTACTCCAGGATCTATCCTGAACGTCATGCAGCGTCGATACTCAGGCAAGTGTTCTTAGTTTTTTAAGTGTTTTGTACTGCGACTTATAGTAAATTGGAGGTCCTTGATGTCTATTTTAAGATGTAGGATTTAAAGCCGATAAATTGTGTTTTTTAAAGCCACGATAAACTTTTGATTTTATTGTCACAATAGACTCTTACATAGAGTGCGAAATAAGATGTCGATGGTTGAATACAGTAGGATGGTTTCAATGGGTATCTGATGAGCTGTGCGCCTGGTGGTGGCGGAATCTTCAAATCGTCATGCAGTCTGACCGCTGATGAAAGATTCATAATCATCATCATCATCAGTCCTCGTTCGTCCACCGTCGAACGCATGAGTCTTCATCCCTCTGGATCCTCCGCTTTCCGCATCCAGCTTCATCCTGTTATTCTTTCGATGTCGTCAGTCTTACAGGGGTCTCCACTCCAACACTTTTCTTCCCCATCGACTGTCTTTCTTCGATACATTTGTCTCCCCCATTGCCACTTAAGTGTGTCAATTCTTTCGGTAGCGTCTACTACTCGAGTTCTTCTTCGGATATCCTCGTTTCTGATTCTATATTATAAAGACACTCCGAGCATAGATCTCTCTATGGCACGCTGGGAAAACTTTATTCTGTGTAAAACGCCTGATATTAGATTCCACGTCTTCGTGGGTTAACACTGGGATGATGCGTTGGTTAAATGCTGCCATCCCAGTGGTATACGTCTGTCAATTTCTGTTGAGAAATTCTGTCGTCCTAGTTGTATTACTTGTCCCAGATAAGTGTATTCATTTTCAACCTCAATTTGTGTTCCCCCAATGGATATCGCCCCGAAGGTCTGAGAATTGTGACTATTTATCATGGCTTCGATTTTATCCATGTTCATTTTCAGACAAATTTTACTTGACACTTCGTTGACCAATAAGTTTGTAGGATGACTAATAAAACAACAACTTTTTTTAATAAACAACGAATCTATTCATCAACATAGTTTCCTTCGAGAGTGATACATTTATTTCAATGCTTCTCTAATATATCGATGCTTTTTTGTAGAACGATTTACCTTTGACCTCTAAATAGGCTTCAATTTTAGCAATCATTCCTTCATTGGAGCCAAATCTCTTTCCTTGGATCATTATTTTTAGATCTGCAAACAGGTAGTAGTCGCTGAGAGTTAGATACGGAGAATACGGTGGATGGAAAAGCAATTCAAAGTGCAATTCGAGCAATTATGGCTATTATTATAATCAACTTTTGACATATTGCTTAAAGAGCACTTTTTCTTCCTCAATTAGAGTCAATTTTTGCAATATCTTTCGTTAAACGCACCTATAACGTCATATATTATTTATTATTGATGACTTATCATTTCTCTTACGTCATCCTACGAACTTATTAAATGATTAGTTTTAGACACAATTCATAAGCTAATAGTCCGAGATTTTTGTAATTTTATTGAAATTAATTAGTATAGATCATATCACTATACTGATCTCTTATTGTAATTATTATGGTGTTAAAAATAAAATATTTGTCGATTTAAAAAAATTTCTATTTGCGAATTGCATAATTAGTGATAAGAAGGCGTGCTTGCTCATGCAACTTTAAGCAATTTATTCGCCTCCTTATTGGCTTTTGGCCAAAATGGTTCGATGCTCCTGTTTCAGATAAAAATAAGTATGTCGTTATTTTAGCGAGGAGCCAGCAGCTTTACTTTAATTTAGTCGGTGAAAAATTGCCGGGATTGATCACCATGGTCGTAAATAAATACTCAAAAAAAGTTTTGCACGGAGCTTTGTGTAACTTTCACGTCTTATTTTTTCTCTTTCGGAAGTTTTTATAAGCCTAAAAATGTATTGTGGTTTGAACTTTAATTCTTCGGCAACAGAGAAGGCGTTCGTATAAAAGTTCAGACAGGGGATTCATATTTTGAAGTTTTGTATATTTGAGCATGTACAAAAGGAACATATTGATCGGTCAAATTAGCGACCACGTTACGGTCAGATTTAAAGTTTCCATTTTTAATGGCGTAAAAGAAAATAAAAATGTTCATGGCCTGAAATATTTTTTCGTAAATCTTTTCACGAGCTGAAGAAAATTTTACATTTATCCCCACGGGTAGCGAGCATGTCAATGAAAGAGACATTTTTATTTGTAGGCTAAGATACTTACTTTAATAAAATTTATCTGTTTCGTAACAAAAAACGTTTCCACTTCAGGGCTACAGAGATTTTCACTTTGTTTTATTTCGTAAATACTTCAGAGGACTTACATTATTAAATAAACATATTTCCAGTACTGAGTCTGCCTTCCTGAAATCAAATTATTATTTATTTGTCGTCTTCTTCGAGCTTTTTTTTCTTTGGGACATGTGTGTGCACGTACTACGTTATTCGCTAAAATGGACTGCTTTGCTAGATGGATAATCAAGATCCAAATATTCTCGCACTGGTCATTGGGGTTGCGCAAAAGGAGCATTGCGGATTGAGTGGACGAACCCTGGGGACCGACTCGGTCCGTAACCAGGGACCTGGCCGTCCCTAATGGAGCAATAAGTTCTTCAGATAACTTCTATTCATGCTTTCTACCAAACGTGAACTCCTTATCTTCAATTTCACTTCAGCATAACGATCCTTCCGAAATATCAGAACGATGCTCACCAGCAAGGATCCAAAGCTCCACCAACAATTGTCGAGTAAAACTCCTATTTATAGACAAGGGTTGTGAATTTTAAGATTATAAAATGATGTGCTTTCATAGCATCATGTTTATTTTTGGCCTTTATTTCATAAAATAATCTTACACTATGATTGCCAATCCTCAGTGCCTATCCTTGATAATGATAACGATGATATATCATTATGTGCGTAATGGCACCTCACTATTCATATCGCGAGAGAACTTTGTCTCAAAATAACTTCAAAGAACGTTATATAAAACTCTTATCTAATAGATAAGTTTATTCTGAAAGAAGTAATTTAATACACAATTATGACAGTGAGTCAAAATCTAAATGTTGCCAAACGAGGTCTATCAGAAATATCTTAATAAATAGAGAATAAGGTATAGAAAATCAAATATTCATAGGCAATAAATCTGTTAATGTCTCGATTACACTTTCGGTGTAACAAATTAAAATATTAATTCCACAATCATTCATAAAAATAGACAAAAATTAAGATTTGAGTGCCCTCTTTTAGTACCCCAATACGATGATGATACACTTTCAAAATTGGCTCGATTTTTACTCAACTCTTGACATAATTAATCAAATTGTTCATAGTATTTTGTTGTATTTATTGTTTCATACACTTCATTCTTATTTTCCGATTACACACATAACATAACACATTTTTATTTGAGAGTTCTTATATAAGGTATATATATTTGATCGATCACTTTTTCATGTAAGATTATTGTATACAACATAATTAACATGATCCGATTGTAACAATCCGATCAAAAAATGTATCCTATAAGTTTTTCTGTATAAGATCATTTGGCAGCCAAACGGAGACCTATAAGATTACTCATTATGATGCTTATCTGACGACAACTTGAAATGTTTTATATACCTGAATAAAGATATTTCATGAACTATCATCGATGATTTTAAATAGTTTTTGTCAAAATTATTAGGAAAAAATATTGTATGAACGAGAAGTTTATCATGTACAATATTCTTTAAAATACAATAGTTTTCCACAAGTTAAAAGCTTATTTTAAACTCTCGACCTAGTTTAAAATTTAAAAAGGTCAGTTTGTGCATTTGGCAAATTTAATTGATACCGTATATTTTGACTTCCGGAAACTCATTACAGTTATTACAGCTATAATAATTATATTAATAACGGAATAAAAATAAGTAAAATATACGTTTTATGGCAAGCAATTAGCTAGATAAATATAAATTTAATGAGAATTATGAAGAGCTTTTGATTCTGCATAAATGCAGAAGAAAAATATATGCAAAAATAATATATATTCCGCTTTCCGCTTATTACATCCATATTACAGACGTTTCTCAACTAATTAATACATCAAGGGTTCGGTATATAAAATTAGCAATCTGTAATTGTTTGATAAAAATGTAATGATTGAAATTGGTTACATGAAGATAAAAAATGTAAAAATTGATTTTTTTAATGTATCAATTAGAATAAAAATTTCATATTTTATCATCATTTAACAATCATAGAAAAATATTATTTTATGTTAGTTCTGTCATCAATATATATTTAAAAATTTATATGCCTATATGATAAATTTAAGATCGATCAGTTAATTCATATGGGATTCATAAAAAAAGAAAAAACTTTGTGGGTAAGTATAATATGGATGTGAAATATTTAGGTGGATTCCTTTAAATTAATAATATTCATGCATTGAATTGCATCAATTGAATTGAAAATCAAGCTCAGACTCACTTTGGAAGCTCAGAACTAATTTAATTAAACTAATTGTACAAAAATAATGATTTATTTAAATTAAAAATATATTGCAAAATATAAAAACAGTTATTTTGTTCTATTACATCCACAGATAAAAAAGTTATGATGATTTAAAGGTGAAATTTTGGGTATTTTTTCAAAATGTTGAAAAAAAATTCTATTTCGACAACCCTGACACTTGGGATAGATAGAGTCTATTTGTGAAACGTAGCAAACGACCCCTCTAACCCTTAAAAAATTTAGTCAGCTTCTGTGCAAAACATCTAGTATATACAATTATTAATAAATAAAGAATTTAGGTTCTTCGCGGTACGAAACTGACCTATTTTTACGACGAATTGAGATTTTCCAGGAAAAATTGCTACTATAAAATCATCTTAAATGCAAGAAGCAATATTTTACTTCAGGCCAAGTACCTGTTCCTATTCTTTAACCAACATTAATAGTGAAAAAGATTCATACGATGGCTATGGTGGGATATCACCGAAGTAAATTATTTTAAATTTTTAAAAAATAGTACTTCAACATGTGTGATGCAAAGTAATGCAAGTCCTTTAGTAAAAATAATGAAATATGGCTTAGATCTTCTACCCCGCCTACTCTATTAACTGGTTATTGCTTCCTCAAATTAAAATTTGCTAAAGCCCTTTAAATATATACTTTCGTATCATTTATCAAGTATGCCGATTAAAATTTGGAAATTATTTTATGGATGTTAATCTATTTTTAAAAAATATTAAAAAGATGACAAACCTTTAAATAGTTAACGTCAGGATAACAAGCAAATTTGAAATTAATTCCAAAGATAATTTTATAAAACATTGTACCAATAAAATATATGTAAACTAGAATATTATTAAATGATGCTATATATTATAACTCAAAATAATTCGGCAGTATTCGACTAGTATCGAGCGCAACGACGAAAACTGTACCTAATTTTATTTGGTAAATCCTTCGTTTATAGGTGTTTTTATGAAAGTTTCATAGACGTTAAATATTTTCTTTTACATAAAAAGGACTTTGGAAAAATGAAAGGTCAAAACCATTTGGCAAAAATTGGTAACACGCCCTCAAAAAAGTGATATAGTTTGAGCATCCAACAAGCGATCGTTCACTCTAAATGCACATCGTTACAGCCATTTTTTCAAGAAAATAATAAAAACAGAAATATCTACAAGAGACTATAAGAGAACGTGACTTGATAGTCAAGTGATATCTTAATAAAATATTTTATTAAGAATATTTCGTCCTGGGACTTTACAAATTTATCTTCACATTCAATATCTAACGTCTGCAGCACACGTAAATATACCATTCTCTTTCATTCTCAATCATCCATCCAACGGTATATGTTTTCAAAATCACTTTACAATAACATTTACGTGCCGTCATTTCATTTTATTTTGTCTATAATGCTTTTTTCCCCTACCAACATTTTTTTAATAACAACTCAAGATCGATCTGTATAATAAGAAATTATAAATTGGCCCCAAAAAATACTCTAAAAGGCTCTATATCAACAATTCACATCGGAAAAGAATACTTTTCTTTCGAATGGAAGTAGGATAATTTTTCATTTAGTAGAGGATGGCTAATTCATCATGCCCTTTGTGCTAAAAAAAAGTTTGGTAGAGAAAAAACTTATTGTCTCCATTCTTTTGTGCCTTTGATGTTTTAAAAATACGAATGATTTTATATGAAACTTTATTCGGACCAAATTAGAATAAGTTGCTGTTAATTTTGCAGACAAAATTTTCAGTTTATTATAAATAATATCTACACGCATGAAAGCAAATTTAATGCTGCTTTTCAGCGAAATAAATAAACATCATAATTTTTCATAGAAATTCGCTCCTCAGTACATTTTCTCATGGGGCTTAAATCTAATAAAACAAGTTTGGTGCTGTTTCTTCTCTTTTAATAAGCACGTCTTGTATTATATGTTGTGCGAGCATAAAACTCATGATACATTTCAAGTCTGAAATACTCTTAGATAAATTTAATCATGTTATTTTTTAATTCAAGTACCATATCAAGAACATCCATTATTGAAATTCACCTTTGTTCTGATATCTTTAGAAGTTTGTCCTGCCTCGTGGAGCACATTATGAGATCCATTCCCTATTGATTTATTATCTTTTGACTTCAACGTGGGCTTTTATGTGGAAAATCGGGATTATCCAATGCATGGAAAATATATTACGTAAATCCAATTAGAAATACGCGTTTTATTATTATTCTATTTTATGGCATAAGAAGGTATTTCTACGACATAAAAGTTTATTCATATGCTTTATTAATAATGTTATCATAAAAGCTTTTTTTAAGAAGTACATTTGATACAAGTATTTTCATTAATATGTAAAAGCATACCCATATATCGGATATATCAACATCATCATAATGCAACCATAAGCAATCAAGCACAAGAAATTGAGATATTATTCCGCAAGAATATTGCTAAATTTATTTTAATATTTATTTTTATTAAGGTTCAAAAGTTTAATAAATTTTAAAATATTGGCGCACTTCATGATAACTCAGCTCCTTTCCATTAGCATCATCGTTGACATGGCACCAGTGTTGCGTAGGATTCTTACTAAGACTTTTCCGTTTTCAAAAACCAATTTTGAAATTACTTACTAATATTTTATTTCAATCTATTAGCTGATTTAAGAAATATACTAATATTAGGAATGTATAACTTCAATATATATTTTTTTAATTATATGTATACCAATATACTAACCATAAATAAAATACATTTTAATCAACGTAAAATGTTTTCTAAATGAATAAAAACTACTCTTGATATATGCATGCAGTGCAAAGCCAGAAAATCAAATCTGTTTTTCTTTATTTTGGGGGCTGTATTTATTTAACATCCGAATAATGTAAATTGCTAGTTTGATAAAGTTGGAAATATCTCTCATGTTCGACAAATAGATTAAATTGAATCCATATGCTGTCCAAATAGACAAACAGAGATTTAATTTCGCTTCATTTTTGAAAAGTTAAATTCGAAAATAAATGAAGTGGTTGACTTCATTAACATTTGACTTTTAATGAATATTTTATGCTCCCGCTTTGAATGCGACGAACAAAAAGCTCCATTCGTATTTAACAATTTCGAGTTGGCAAAAAAACGAGTTTTGCTATTCATTAAGGGCGAAATGCAAGGACTATTTTTTTATATAACTTCCTGTTTGTTTTAATAGTATGTTTATACTAGGATCAACGCGAAAAAATATTTACGTATATTTTTTTTGTGTACAATTCCATGTTGTTGTTTGATGAGCTGATTTTTTTTATCGGATTGTTTCCCATATGTTCATCCATTATGGTAGTTTTTAGGTCAATTATTGGACATGTGTTTTTATGGAAGAAACCTCGGTTGAAGAGTGGCCTTCATTGAAGACACATTAATCAAACCCCGAGGAGAAGGAAAATGTGAATAAGATATTTATCTTTATCGGCTTATTTTGAAACCTGTCGGTCCTGTGGCTTTTTTACAATTGTGAACGATGAAAAGAGAATTCGAAAAGATTAATGAATTCCGAAACGTCTGGAGTAACAGACTATTTTTCCTGGGCGAGGAATTTCCCATGAAAAGTTAACGCGAACGGGGGTTGCTCAGCGGAGATTTTTCTTCGCAAAGCCACCCCTAGAAATTAACCGAAAATGAGTAGATTAATTGCATTTAAAGCTTTAAGCCCATCGCAAGTCATTTTTAGAAGTAATTAAAAAGTTTTCAAACGAAAGCGTCTCTTTATATCAATTTTATGCGGCGAGGCGTCTACTGTTTTAAGTATTAAATTTATACGGTGAATAGGAAAAAAGATGAGTTTGTCTAATTTGACTAATTATCATGATTAATGTTTTTTATAATCTTTGAAGGGACTTACTAAAATATGATATTTCAATTTTTTAAAGAACATTATTACAATGACCGAGTTCAATTATATTGGATTGTATAGATTTCACGTCGCTTCAAAGCATACCATCGTTTTGCAAATTATATATTATCAACTCTCGCATAACACAATCATACGGTCCCACAAAAACGTCATAAAATGTAAGCTGGTGGTATACAAAGTTCGATATTCATACAAAATTATAGATAGTATTCTAAAAGTATTGCGGGTACCCAGACAAAAAAGCAAGAGCAAAGAGTAATTTTGATGGTCAGTTGTGTTTATCTGTAGATCAGTTAATCGATTGCATACCTTTCTTTTGTCAGTGTTTGATCAACGACTAGGGCGTGTATCTTAAGCAAAAATTACAAAAACTTATAATGGAAGGCTTTGTTATGAACAAATTATTTTTTCGCTGCTGTATGCAGTACGAATGTCAAAAATCGGTGAGACCTGTTTTGATTAACCGTTACGCAGCTATTTCTAACCTTTTTAGTCTCGTTATCCCTGTAGCCTGTCAGGGAAACTGATTTTACCCCCCTTTAAATTTTATTGAAAAAAACATCATACACATACAAATAGCCTTTAAATGAAAATGCATAAAAATATACGAAATTATAATTTTAACATACTTTCTTAATTAATTAATGACGGTTAATGTGAAGGTTGAAATTGTTTTGCATTTGTATTTTTATTTAATATTAGGTTTAGTTTCACTCAACGCGCATTCTTAGAGCTGTCAGCTGTAATAGAATATTCAGCACCTACTTTTCGCCAAAATTTACAGAGGTCATAGTTTTAAAATTCCACTTCTCTGAAAGTGCTATTCTCGAGTAGTCCGAGAAATTTTACTTTGACTGATACATCTGCGTCTTTAAAAAAATCATCATCATTACCAAAATCAGCGTCATTACCCCTGCAGAATAGTCGTTTTAGCCCTCCGGGGGTAATTACCCCCAGGTTGGTACTAACACATCAACATGCAGCCTCAAACTGCTAAAATCACTCATCAACGTACTTAGGTGGAGACGGTTTAGCATCCTTCATAATCACCAAACTTGTTATCATCTGATTACCACCTATTTCGTTTCTTATAATCCACCCGGAATACAATCATCCAAATTTAACTGTAATAGATTAATATTGATTCAAGAATTATTTGCTACTGTTGTTATTGTTATATTAGAAAAAAATATTGTGTACATTTTTTGATGAAAAAAAATCATATATACGTTTATATAAATCCAATGGGTTCTTTCAAACAGATAGCGAATCCATCCACATCGACAATAAGTCGTACGTGAGTCTTGATGACAAACACGAAGTCGCATGAAGATTTTGGTGGAATATTCCGTGGATGTTTGATGAGAGCAATTGCCCCGCGTTTCTCGTGTTTATTTACCAGAGGGAAAGGGTTGAGCGCCGCATCCGTTAGCTAATGATGCTGCAGAGATGTGCTCTCGCAGAATATTTATTGCGATGCAAGCGCTCTATAGAAGCATCCAACAGGACACATTCACATCCAGCAAACTTATGACAATAAAATGTGCTCTTCGTTGATTAATAGTTGAGCTGCAATGACGATATGTGCCTCTGCCTGAATCGTTGCAAGGCTTAAGACTTGCAAACATTGGATTACGGCAGCGTCCTATTCAAACTCCCTCCATACACACCCTCAACATTTGAGTAAAGTGATATCCTTCATGACAAGTTTGTCAGACACTCATAATATGCATATCTGTATGCTAATTTATCTCAAAGTGAATTTGGAACACGGAATACATGCATAAAATATTTTAGCCAGTCAACGGTGATTTTATGATTTATAAACTTTAAAAAGTACAAAATATGGATGAAATACAATGAAATCAACGTATAAATATGAAGACTTAAAATTTATGGTTTGACTTCAATAACATCTCTTACTCTTAATAGTATAAATATATGTCGTTATTCTCACCATGGCGCAATTGGAGTAGACCTTTACTTTCATTTTTCATTACTCAGATCACTAATTATCAATGAATCTGCTTGAGATCTGCATTGGTTGATATTTTACAAAGATAACTAAGAATATAAACATGGATCATGAAATATGTTGTATTGCCAGAATTTTCCAATTTAAACTTGCGTCAATTCTAATCGTGTACCCCGTATATGATAATTTCTTAACAATGCCAATTAAAGTTGTCTGCTAAGCAAAACTTTCACACTGATAATGAGATTTACTGGAATTTCACCACTGCGTTTGTTATTTTGCAGTCCAATACAACAGATAATATGTGGAGCTTCATTATTCTCAAATTGCTGTCGAAATAGTTTGAATTTAACTTGAAATAATTTAACTTCAGCATTCGCATTCCATATAAGTTAACCTTTCCATTGACGTTTCGCATTTAAAATGAATAACAATCTGTTAAGTCTGTCAATGCCTCTAAATCCCACGACCAGTTTTTATCAAAGAGTCCGACTATTTATATTATCTTTCATGAAAATTAACACGGATCCAAGAATACTATGTGAACATCCATCCATGGCTTTAAAATGGACGTTTGTTTCCATCCATATTTGATTCAAATCGAAATAAAAAAGAAAATAGATCCTAATTGTATCATGTATCATTTGTTTGTGTATCCGTGGGAACGCACATAAAATTTAAGCTGAGATATTTGACCTTATTCCGTGTATAAAATATGTTTTTATATGTTTTAAAACATTTATTACTCAAGTAACATAATATATACTGTACCATTTTATAATGTAACTGTTCAAAGTTTAATTGTACCCTTTATATGCATCTTAATTATACAACCAATTCTGAGATCCTTCCAGAATTCGAAACTGCTTAGCATGAAATGTATCATCTTTCAAGACGCAGAATGCGGTTATAATGATTGGCACGAGAGGAACTAAAATGGGTTTAGCTAAACAATTAGCATTAATTTGCAGAATTTACTTCGTCAAATTTCTCTACATAGTATAATAATTATATACTTGGAAAATGGCGAATTAACAGTGCATAACTTCTAAGCTATTACCAATTTTTAATATGTTTTATTTGTAAAAGTTTTCATATTTTTTAAAAAAAAAGCATATAGAACACTCTTGAATTCATTATATAAAATTAGAAAATATTCTTAAACGGCAGTATAACAACCCCCGTGGGCTAAAAATTGCAGTGGCATAAACGACGTTTTTTATGCTACCAAAGCTATATTCTCGTAAAAGGGAATTACATTTTGTATCAACTTCAGAATATATAATGTTAGAAATTTAATTTTACGTAGGAGAATAAATTCTTACTATACATAAAATTGTATTTTATTGTCGTCCTCGAGCCCGTCTAAAACCTTTAATTTATGCATAGAATACGTTACTTATCAATTTGAATATAAATTATATTAGTCAGGCTCGAGAATAAAGTTAAATATTGAATTTTGCATTATTGCAACTACAATCAGACGTTCAATGACTTATATATATATTAAAGTATGCCTGAAACCAGTATTCAAAATATTTGAATAAATTATTCAGATATAAGCTATGGGAGTAAAAAATAATTAAAACCCAAGCATCAGAATGTTAAAAAGAACAAGGGCAATATATTTCTAATGGAAGCAATTGTATTCCATTTACTTATATCTGTTATTGTCTGGCCAAGAGAAATCATAGACACAGCCATAATAATATACAATAATCGATTGTCTCGTCTACATAGAAAGTTATTATTTTGAAAGCTTATATGTGGCGAAAAAATAATCCAATCTCTAATTTTTATACAAGGCAAGAGGTTTTGATATAATATTTATAAGTTCAAATAGTATTATAAAGTTTAGATATTTTATTATCAATAACTTCTGATGATATTGAGCAAAATTCTGTCATGTAAAGATGTTTAATATTTATGTTACTATCGTAAATATTAAATTAAAGCATCGAACATAGTATAAGTTTACTAACCAGTAGAAAAAACTAGACTAGAAAACAATTAGAAAAAATAGTTGATGATCTCTCCAGCCGGTTTTTGACATTTTTTAATGGAGGAAGTCTTATATTCTCACTGTATGAAATTTAAACTAGACTAAATATCTACAGAGATCCATAATAAATTACTAAAACGCTACAGTAAATCCGAGTTTTGTCTTCTTCACCGAAAAAAAATCACAGTTAATAAGTAAGTGGGTTAAATTTTATACAAGTCTTGATTATGATATAACTCCACTAGGCAATTTGCTCTTCATTATATTTGCGTATTTTCAAAAGCAGATCAAATATTATTCTGGTACTGTACAGTATTTTTCATAAAAATATCTATAGTTTTATTCAGAAATTTCTCAACAGCATGTACTATTTTTCGGAATTCTGCTATTGAATACAACAGGATTTTTTTCCATCCAGTATTAATGGTTCTGGATTAAGCTTACATTGTAAAATGCTAGCATTCAATTCCACTTTTCATTCTGTGGAATAAAATTTCGTTATAAATTATTCGAAATACTTTAATATTGGTTTGTGTTTTAAAAAAATAAAAATATTGGCAGCATTGTACGCTACATTAAAAGGTTTCACATGTAATAGAACAGGATCAAAATTGAATCATTAATCCCATATGCACAAATCCCATCCGGAAATGGATGAATTTTGCTCGGAACACATCCCTTTTAGGTTGTTCATAAGATATTCATTTTAGAAATTTTGTTACAAAGAGTAATCTGGCGATTTTGTACGGAGATTATAATAATTTTGTATTAAGTTATTATTATTAAGGTAGCATTACATAGAAATCCGCACACATTAGCGTAATCCTCTTCGAAGACTCATAAGGCACGAGCGCGATTATTGTGGAGCTAAGTAAATTTTGGAACATTGAAAGGTCAGGGGTAGCAAATGCGAGATCCTCGTTCTCTTTGTTGGCACCTGTCAGAGAAGTCAGTCCATGGATCCTGAAGGCTGATGAATTTCATTTCTTACATAAATAAGCTGTTCGATAATACTTTCCGATACTTTTGATAAGAAATATCATAATTAATAACTTAATGGAATGATTGTTGATCAACTAAAATGTATGGCATTGAAGTTTAAGGGTGATTATTTGAAGAAAAAAATACAGTCTTATTTATTTAATTTTAAATAATATTCTTAAATGGTATATGTCGATATTTTGACTTTAAAAAAGTATTATAAAGGGAATTTTATATATTGAATTCGGAATATAATGTTGTCCTTCACATAAGAAATTACATACCCAATCTTACGGCCTCAACATGAAACCATCCCTTACTAAGTAAAGGGGGATTATTTCGTGACTGGGGTAGATCCATCTACTAAGATGCAACATCTTACAAGGTTTTACCAGTATTAAGATTGACATATCAAATGAAGTATATAAAGGGCCTTAATGCAGTGCCCATGTTATATATTATTTACCCAAACGAACCTTCAGCCATCGGCAAGCAAATAAATGTTTTTATAAAACCAAAACTAATGCGAACGCATTAAATAAATTTGTATTTGAAATATATACACGGATGTATATGAATGATCTGAGGTGTTCAAACCGCTTTTCCGAGCACAAAAGAAAAATGACAAGAGATCAGATAAACGATTGCTGTTTCAGCAGCTTTTGGACGAAAATTGGGTTGCCAAAAGAGCTTTGTGGAAAGTGAATATTGTTCAGTTATCGAGGCAATATTTAACTTCCGTGCCAAGTATTTTTTCGTTATAAATATTATGTAGAATCTCTTAGAGCTTAAAAGCAAACTAACAATAAAGACGTCTTCCGACAATATTTTTCCTTGGCCCATAAAAAAATCGGACGTCGGATCAAATATTTTCTTAGAGGCGAGCCGCATTTCGGTATAAAATATATATTATGTTATGAAAATGAATATAATTTACCCGAAGTGTGCCCCAAAATCAAATATCTTGGGGCATACTTGTATAGATGTTAGGCAAGCGTATCTTGAAACTCAAACGTCTTCAAGCAAAGCGAAATCCCAACTGCGAGACTCTGATGACGAGACACCCATTTAAATGGTGAATAGAACACATATTTTTTCAGCTATAATTCTTGCTTGACTCTATTTCTCTGCAGGCGCTACTCTCTCTTAAGTTTATCTTATATTATCATCATCATAGTGAAACCACAAACAGTCCACTGCAGAACTATGGGCCTCTTCATTATCCACTCACAGGAAAGGGTTACATCCATCTCATCTGTATCATACATTCACTTCCTCATTCACTCAATATTGAAGGTAGCATTACTACCAAGAGATTACTACGAGGCCTTTTTGACTCTACTGGAAAGGGCTTTCTGGAGTGCAAAGAGTCCAGTCCTCCCTTTCCTCGCTAGGGCGTTGCCGAGGTAGGGTGAAGACATACGTGACGTTTAAGTGCATCTCGGATTTGCTCCTACACCAACTAAGGGTGTCTCCCCGACACCGTACAACTTACCCGAGTGAATTCGAGACTAAGTGGCTTCCTGTTTCATATTAACCCTCTCAGTTCAGCGATTTCAAAACGATATAGAAGTTAACGAAAGACAATGCTGTCAAGGTTGCAAAGTGAAGTTCTTCATATGCCTCTCCTCGAGGCCCTATATTTGGCGTTTTTCTTGTCCTTGTTCTGTTCCTAAATCTTCTTGACTCCGAACCGGTATGGTTCATCGTGCTCCATATTGTTGGGTAGGGTCGACTATATAAGAGATAGCGAGTGACAAGCTAGTCGTGATTTGTAAAAGTATCAATGAATAGGAGATAAACTGAGTATCAGCGCGCTGTCAAAAGAGTATGTATTTAAGTATTTAATCTGTAAATAAGTACTAGTCATATGGCCAATAGTTAAAATACATAAAATCGTAAAAGCATAGTAGTTTTCATAAGTTATGCCCATTGTCCCAGCCGTTATACCCAAATGCCCTTTGAAAAATTATCCTAAAATTAGTAAAAGTCATGATATTAAATGAAACCGTAATATTTTACTAAAAAAATATGATTATCATCATCATATATTTATCGTGATAAATTTTCGATTATTGCAATATACTCTATATTGTAAATTTTATGAACTAAAATTAGCATTTCTTTATTACAACAAATATTTATAAGTTTGTAAATTCAATACTTTATTGAATTATACATCAGACGACGAATACATAATTTTTGTAAGATTAAGAGCTAGTACATAACATATGCAGAAGACATACGATTTCCGTTTCCGTTCTCTTTGACGGATTAAAAATTGATTCGAACAAAACGTATATTTCCGCGTGCAAAACACATACAATGTATTATATTTGGACGGTATAATGTATGCTCTATACAAAGACAGATTTAATAGAATAAACATCAAGGATACTCTCTTCAAAGTCAACGTGAAAGAATGTTTTGATAAAAAAGCCTACGTCCCGATGCTTTTTTATATAAATGTATTGCTGTCAAAAAACAAACGAGTTCCAGTCAATTCGATATATTATTGTTTTTCATGAGTGCTTTTCATAAAGGAAAACAAAAAAACCTACCCTACCCGCATACGCAGAGGAAGATCTCTTCCGGATAGTTTGTAGAGGGATGACAATAACAGAAGCGGAAAATGGGAAAGAAACCCACGACTGTTTTCCCAGATAAAAGAACGCGAAAACAAAGGATTCGACGAGATCCTTGATATCGATATCCTATGTGTTTTTAGGTCACATCTTACGGTGCCATTTGAAAATTAGCACTGGTTTCTCTACCTTTAACACTACCTGTATTCCACACCCACGTATAGGATGAGCTTTTAGTTCCATTTTAGGGATATTCAGAAAATTGTCGCTTTTTAGGTATTTGCACTACAGTACGTATATATAGGAAGTTCACAATGGAATATTCATGCGGTGCGATTATACTGAGGAAAACTGAATCCCAAACTGGAAACTTTTCAGTTGAAGCAGAATGGATCTACCTTTGAGAGTGCAGTTTACTCTAGAAGTATATAATTCGCCCAAAACGCTTCGTATTTCAGGAAGGCTTTGGCTACAAAGGCAATGCGATTTTCATTGCAATTGAAATCGGATGGTCTAGTGACAATATTATTTCGACGATATTTGATCTCAATCCTGCAGCCATTCAATTACAAAACCGAACGATTTTATCGATGAGATAATACTCCATAAATATTTTTTTCTTAATAGAAATTTGAATAGCCAAATTTAATAGACAGTACAAAATTTTATCGAATTTTTAAATTTATTTAGCTACAGAGAAGATGAAAAATTAAGCGGTAATCTCCACGCTCTTTCATCAATATTTCATTTATTAATTTGAAATTAAATCCTTTTTTTAATCTTCAGCTTGTATTTTGATTTTTGTATTTAATTAAAACTTAAAGAAAAATCCTCGGCTTATAAATGAATTAGCTCATCATTATCAAGATGTTGGATAGATCGCCGCAAAATCGTATGACACAGTTAAAAATTATAATTTTAAATTCCTAAGTAATTTCACATAATGTTTTATTTCGTTAAAATACATTTATTCCAAAATTAATCAATTTAACAAAGAAGGTTGCAAATATGATTTAAATTAATTATCCTTGTAACTATTTAGGTATAATCCTTAAATTTATCTCCTATAATTGAAATAAGATTACTTACTGATATTGTATATTTTACATATACTATTCAATATCCTCAAATATTTAGAATCTAAAATAATAATGACAAATCAAATCAATTTTATATGGCATTTGGAAATATAATAAATAATCTCTCATTGCATATTATTAAAATTATAATATTCGCAGTAAATGTTACTATTGTTAGAAATTAGAGTGAAATTGTAAAATTTTCTGTCCAATCAACTAAAAAAAATGTAATCATCATTATCTCTGTTCGCTACAATTTTTCATTCATTCACCTCGTCAAATAAAATTTCGCAAATTTAACGCAAATTTCATACAAATATTAAAAAATTAGTATACTTTACACATAATGTTACTTTATTTCATTTTATTGTAGATGATTACATTCTTTATTCTTGTTAAAAACCACTCTTATATAAATATATTCGACATAAATATTAATGTGTTTCTTCGGCTTTAACAAATCCTTAAGCCTGCTTTTAAAATGTTTTCTTCTTTTTTATCTCTATTTTGATTTATAGCTAAGCTATGTGTTTTGAATTTATAATATTTATCATATACAAAACACCAACTGCAATAGCAACATAATTCATAAACTAATATCAGATATATCTAGACAAAAGTATATACAGTCACCAATGATATTTAAAGCCTTTCTCTGAATATTGGGTAAGATTTTTATTATATTTTTTTAATTGGGTTGTTTCGTTTTAAAATAACCTAAGAGACCATTTTTGATACCATCATTCAATGTACATTTTTTCCATCTAAAATACTCTGTAAGTAACAAAATAAGTAGTAATCAGATGATGTCAAATCCGGTGATTAAAGGGAATACTAAACTATCTCCACCCAAGTGCGTTAACAAATGATTTTAGCTGTGTGAGACCGTGCGTTGATGTGTTAACGGTATGCCATGTGACGATTAATCAAAACTGACCTATTATTTTTAAATTCATCTTGTATTGTGTCCAGCTGACAGCAGTATTTTTTAGCCACAATAATTTCTCTGGATTTCAGCCATTTCAAATAAATTATACTCTGAATATCCCGCTAAACAGGCAATAGGACCTTTTTCGTAGTAACACCTGATTTAGGGGTTGTTTTTAGTACCTGCTGTGCCGATAGCAATTGCTTTTTAGGTCACTTATTGTCGTATATAATCCATTGTTCGTCTGCAGTCACCATATATTCTAAGAACAACATTTTAGTTTTTCATCGAGGATTCTTTATTTGTAATTTTTTGAATAAAAAACTTTGGATTGGATTCAATTTCTGAAGATCTACTTCTTGGTTTGTCCACTAAGGAAAAATTGTGCTATTTAAAAATTTCTGAACCATTTCGAACTTCACCATAAACGGGACAGTTATTGTGCTCCAGCCGTTCTTTAAACACTGACAAAAGAAAGATGTGTAATCTGATCGAGAGATGAAACACCACTGACCATCAATGTTATTCATTAAAAAAATGCCCTTTTGTCTGGATAATAGTATTAAATATTTCCAAATACGCCGGAAGAAAATGGCAGTTTTTCCATATTTTTCAAAGTAGGGTCGAAATTGTATAAGTCGGCAGCATTCATCGCATTTTTTCTACGCTAACCTGTGTCCATTTATCAAAGTTTTAAATCCATTTCGTTTCCTTCCCGTTTTAATTTTTCCTTTTTTTCCACAAGTCGCATATCACAAATCATGTTTTGATAACAAAAGGAGCGAGCGCCTACTTGGACTTATATCAATATTTGGACAAAGCCGTAAGGCCATTTGGGTATAATTAATCTATCCCGTGACATTTTGTGTCGGGGTTGGGAAATAAATCTGTCCTCTCTGGATACCTACTCTAATTTATCAATGCGTGTTTTTCTTTTCGGGCGTGCTGTTTTTTCTTCGAGACGAATCTCGATAAGAAAATATGAATATGTTGAGTAATGTGAGGGGGTATTCTTCGTGGCATGCAAAGGGTTGACTTCATTACGAATCATTTAAGTAAATAACTCATAGCATATTATTTTATTACCCTAGATAAACCCATTTTTTTCCTTATTATGTATGAAGAGATTTTTTTCTAAAAAATGCCAACAGATTTTTCACCCTTCTTTGGATACGATTTCACCCTATTTGATTCAATTTTTCTCATTAAATCATAAGCATCATGCAAAATACGAACCTTTTTACATTTCCAGTGTTTTAATATAAATTTTCATTGCTTTTTATATCTTAGAACAAATAGTCAAAATATTACCAAGCATCTGTGTATCTATATAAACCCACCCCAAGCTGATTTCATGAGATCTGATTTCTTCGTGGTATGACTTTTAAAAAAGCACCACTACGAGCGGAACATCAACTCCTTTTGAGATTAAGAGTATTCATATTTCAGATTGATCTTCTTGGTCCATTTTTAAATTGGTATCTTGTATTTGAATGAGAAAAAATCAAGAAGTGTAATACATTTCGGTGTAACTACCTGTGAGAAACTATTTTACAAAATTACTTAATATATCATTTAAAAATAGTTATTGATTTACCAATTTACCAATAATAATGCAAGGCATTAGTATAATACCACATGAAAAATCATTTTTCTAGTATAAATATATCGTATACATTGATTAAATTTCTGATAACTTTTTGTGGTTTTTTAATTATAATATATTCTATAAGCATAAAAATGTGTTTTTTGTTATGTACATCACTTTTAATTGAGTTTATATTGTATTTATTGTTAAATAGCTCAACAATGAATTTCATTTTAAATTCGTTTTTATGCAGTTTTGTGCACCATTTTGCAAAATTATTGCTTTTTAAGGCATTAACAATATTGTAAACACAATTTTCTCTCCGCAAATGCAATTACTTAAGCAGAATCCATTATTTTCTCCATGACAAATATCCTTGCTCTTTTCTCATACAAGTGAGCACAATGCAGTTGTAAATTAAGCATTTCTGACAGAATATTTCTCAATTGGAGTTTGTGTGCATTTATCTCTTCATTCGTCGGACTTGCTTCACATAGGGAGCATATTTTAAAAGCATATCTCCACTTTGCTCCATGTATGCGTTTCAGAATGAATTAGTTTTGCCCGTTGGAATTGTCACTATTTATACTCAAATGCATCGGATTCGTACGCTAGCTACAAAATATTTACACCCTAAGAGCTACCCCATATAAATGATGTACTTAATATAAATGCCGGGCGGAGAAACTACAGCACAATGCAATGAATGCAACCTTTGTAATAGGGACTTCATGAACTGCTTATTTACAAATGTAGATACAATGTCACAGTACAAAATAACAAAACTTAGTAATATCGGAATCAAATTTATTCAGCATTTCAAATTAACAGTGTGTAAAAATCAAATAGTTTCTCACAATAAATCAATAAAAATGCAATGCATCTTTTAATTTCTCTTATATGAAATGATCAAATTTATATTTATGTATTAAAGTTTGAAATATACTTAAATTACACTTGGGTCTGTTTTTATGTGATAGATACACTCCACAATGAGTCACATTAAAAAGATTTGAACTACATGAAACACCGATGAAAAGGTTCCATTATTTTTAAAAACCGCATTACTTCAAATCATTGTGATAGAATGTACTAAAAATCGCATAAAAAAAGTTTAATAAATCCATATAAATAAAAACAATACATGGTTATTTTAGAATTACTTTATTAAAGTTTATTATACACAATAATCGCGCAAAATACAAAAAGAAGTCGTTTTTTTTTAATGTAATCGGTGATTAAACTTTGCGACGATGTAATCATTGATTTTTACGCAGTTAGTGATATGGAGACATGCAATTCTTAAGCTTGCATTGGAATTTGAAAGCTCTTTCGGAATTTGAGTCATGTACAATAAATAGATTTCTAATTTATTGCAAAATTGACTTGCTTCTCGTATAATCTTTACAGTAAGGGGAACAGGAGTTTCTTTAATTTCAATATCATCTTCTGTTTCTCCGCTGCCATGTAAAATCAAACCAATAATATCATCGTCATTCAAGGGAGAATCCTCAAGCAATTCATCATTTCAGCTAACAATGTCAAAGTTTTTATTGTTTCGCTATGTGTAACACATTCGGGCCAAATTACTTTCTAACAAGAATTTAAAGTGTATGGAATTATCTGAGATAGTCCAAAATTGAAAACTTTTTAAGAACTGAAGTTGAACTCATGGTGGCAGTGAACCCGCGTTATTTGTCCCTGTGAACTTAGCATAACCTTTGTCCTTCATCTTCCAATACACATTCGGGTGCATGTAGTCTTCCTGCGGAAACCTCGTCTCCTCAGGAGGGCGCAGACCAAAAGGGGTGCGCGCCTGAACGTTCCGTAGGGTTAAAATGTGTGGAAAAGACTCTCTGTGTGGCTAGTCCTAGGAAATCCAGATAACTCGGGCAATAGGGTCTAGTTTTATCTTTGTCATTAGATCAGCGAGGTGAAGAAATTTTCAAATGTCATAGTGTATTTTTGGGTAAAGTGGCTTAGAAGCAAAGTCTGGCTATTGTAATAATAGAAGCGAATCGATTTTTTGCTTAAAAATTCATTAAATTTGTTCTTGTGCTGTAATATAAGTAAGCTTTTTATTTCAATTGAATAAGCTCATGCAATATTCGGCTGACATAATTCCAGAAAATAAATTGAATTTCAGTCGCTGGCTCTCTATCATGCTAAATTTTCCACACGGCTTAATACACACATAGGTGTTTCGCAAAGTCGAAATCGTACATTCGAAATGGTCTAGTAGCTCATGTTCATGATGCATCCAAAGCTATGTAACTTAATTCCACATACACATATTTTTCGGTCGAATTGGCATCTTGTAGGCTTTATTTGGGCAGCCTGTTTGGCCCCTGATTGTGGCCTATTTGGATTCTAGCCAAATGAGCGGCCAAGTACACTGGATTATGGAGTCAGTGTTACGGAAGATATTTCAGCACACGCTTCGGTTATTGTCGCAATGGAGTAAATTTTATTTTTTACGCATGTCCATAAATCTCTTGGCGACTATAAAATTTTCAATTTTGGAACTAAGAATTTATCATGGTGAAATTGAACAAACATAGTAACGAACATCGATAACTATCACGCTCCGTTGAATCCTACTTTGCGCATGGTATTATGTCTGTATTTGGAAACTTTGCTTGTTTCGACACAAAAGCTAAGCTTTTATCAAAGAAAATATTAATATTAACCTTACTCAATTATAAAAAATCGAACCCTGACCAAAAAAGATCATTCCATTTTTTGGTCTACTGGAATGCTGGTTTATCTTATTATTTTCGCGAGGAGCACGTCAAACTTTCAATTTCAAATTAAACTTGATCCAATTTGGCGTAACGCTAATGAGGCCTTTATTAGTATAGAAACAATCTTCACTAATAAAGATCCCATCAAAAGGACAAAGAGGATTCTTCTCAGCCTAAATCCTTTGCGAAAATACCTTCGCGTTTGCTTTGCCCCTCTGCGCGTAAAGCCTTTGATGTAGTATATTATATTAATAATAAATTGCATAAATCCATGAGCTACCCCTGTGTTTATATAAATCTTTAGATATATTTAAGTATATTTGTCCAGACATGGAGAGCTATGGGCCAAGCTCACGCAAGCTTTCGTTTTCTCCAGCCAATGAAACAATGTTAAGAGATAATTTTATTACTATATTTACTCATTATCATAAGTGATAATCAGCCTTTCATCATTATAACCAAATTTCTTTTGACTTCGAGATTAATAGGAACAAACTTTTCATACATATAAATGTTTTCAGTCGATATCAATATTTTATCATTTTGTAAATGGAACGTATGAAATTGCAATCGCATAGGCAACTCAAAGAGAAATGAAATCAAATATTTTCCGATTGGAAAATGTATTTTACATTACAGTACATGAGGAATAAAATAAGAAACAATCTTTTAATCAAACTCTACAAAAATACGCTCAAATAAATATCATGAATTTTAGCATATTAATATAAACATTTATAACAACAAGTTGCATATAGTATTAATAAATGACATTTCATTATCGCATAAGAATACATCTTATCAAACTGCATATCCAATACCCATACAAAGCTATTTTAATCTTAAACTACAAATCTACGCCAAAACGACGTGTACGCTGACAAATATTATTAATATATTTTTAACTGTTGTTCATTTAACAAAATAAATATGATTATACTCCAGAATATTTTGATAGTGCTTCGGAAGATGAGGTATTCGAAGAAAATATTCAGAGCGACTTGAAGAATGAATATGTCGATCAAACCCAAACAGTAGATCAGGATACCGCTAATGAAATTATTTTATAACAAAACAAAAGGAGGGTTGACACCTTCGACGTGTTTCTCAATGTCATTTAGTTGCAAAAAAAAAACAGATGGCCAATGGTGGTATTTTATGGCATTCTGAACATGGCTTATGTTATATACATAATTTACTGTCAAAATATGATTGAAAAGAATGAAAAAACAGTCATTAAAAAATACATGAAAAGGCTGAGTTCTGTATCATCATTACCTTGGATGGAAAAGTAGCTGCATTAACTTTGAAGTATATATTACGCCAAAATATTACAGATTTGTTGCCAAAACCCACCGAAAAATATTCCGAAAGTATAAAAAAAACAAGATGACAAAGTCGCAATATCACAAATGCAAAAAGTCACTTTGCGGCGAATATAAGTTTAATGTATGTCGATCTTGTTATTAGTTCCAAAATCCATACAAAAATAATATTATTTATAAATTTATGTTATGAGAACAATAATAATTAATCATTAGAAATTAGATTTATTAGGAAAAACATACATTTTAATAGTAGTTTGCAAGAAGTCGTCATTTTTTGTTGTTGTTTTTTTTCCAAATATATAATAATATTTTTTTTAATAATTTAATAAAGCTTTATTTAAAAAGACTGGTGCTTTATTGACTAGATATATAAAGTAATATATAATTACTAAAATAGTCATCCAGCATTATTTACATTTTTCAAAGAATTAACGTTTTATTATACACTTCGAATCGATGTATAATTTGTAAATATGGGGTTCTTTATAATATTTGTAGTCTAGGGTTAAGGAGAGATGATTTTAATGTGATGATATCCTATTACTCTTCATATAAGGTTAAGTCGTACTCTCCCATGTGTTTTACGAAGAAAACACGTGACAGAATGAAATATTACAGCTAAGGATTTTGATTTCTCGATTATTTTAATTTCTCGAGAAACAACAAATCTTGATTTCAGTTCTCAAATTTCTCAAGAATTCTCAAGAAATTTTGATGAACAAAACAATATATATAAAAAAGTATTGTATATAAATATTATTATCTTAGTATGTAATTGAAATAAAAAGGGTTTTTTAAAAAAAAAAAACCTTTAAAAACACCACTAAGTTTTTATATAGTGATTTAGATCCTGGACGCTTAGTGTAAAAGTTCAGGTTCAAATTGAGATTATGGAGGAAAAAAAAGCACGTACCAATAAATTTGGGAGATCGGAAATATGAATATTTCAGATCGATCGTCTCGATCCATGTACATCCTAATTTCCTGGATTTGTAAGAGTAAATACTGAGGCGAGTATTTTGTTTCTTCTTTTTTATTTCTTTTACTACTTAAAACAAATATTTTATGTAATATGGCAAAATTTTCTTATAAATTTCTAAAATAAATAATAAAGTAGTACAAGAACGCCGAGAATAATATAATTTGCACAATTATTAAATTATCATTTAAAATGACGATGAAATCACTATTCACTCATGGATTTGCTCCTCTTCCTCATGAATTATAATTCCTATCCAAATAATCCTATCTTTACTTTACCATGTATGGAAGTCAAATGGGAAACAACCACATGAAAAACCCTTCCCCCAGTAAATATCACCTTCATCTGAAATATAAGATATGGCATATTCAATTAAAACACACATGCCATCTTAAGTAGAATCGGGCATTCTGGATCTCTTTTGGGTTGAAAATCATATGAAAATCAGATTTTTTTCCATCTACGAAATAATTTATTAACACTCATCTGTTTTAGCTTTTTAACTACAAACAGCCTATTCAACATCGTATTCTAAACAATCTTTCAACCATCATAAAATGTAGGTATAATCTATTGAAATCGCTATGCTCGGATAAACTCTTTATTAAGGTCTTTCGACTTTCTGAGAAAGCATGAATATTTTAATAGCGGAAAAAATACATTTAGGACATATCTTTGGTATTTTAAACATTTTTTTTGTCAAATCCAGAGCTCAATAAAGCTTTTTAAACAGAATGTATTCCGGTAACAATGCACTCATATTTTATGGTACTTTATTACTATTGGAATTAGAGATCAGCATGTAATCAGTGGTTGCGAAGGGATGCGATATCTAATTTTGAACCTTAACTTTTATATCTAAAAAAGTTTTAAAAAACTAGCTCATTATACCGATACTTAGCTGTATATTGCTTTAAGATTAAGTCATTTGAAATAGTATTGTGCAAGTTACTATCATAAAATAGCAGCCAAAACGCGCCGATGATCTAACCAAAACATCTAATCGGTTTTTTCTATTAGGCAATTTATGTTTGATTAGATTTTATTTTAAAATACCGTCTGATATTTTGGATTTACATCCTTTGTTTATGAAGAAGTGTTTATAAGCGTATTATGTTTTTTGGGAACCCTTTTATTTATTTCAATAGTGTTTTCTCTATATAAAATTGATTTTATGAATCACAAAATACGTGGTTTATGATCTCAATCTAAGACCACCACCCTGAAAGAAAAACACTTATGTCCAATTAATAAAATTGCGCCAATTCGTTCCGATAAATTTTGAGAGTGTTCGGAACACTAATTCGTACGGCTCGTCTGTTTATGTTGGCAATAAAATAAATTGGACAAAGGAGACGGTCGTGATGATACAAACTCAATTATCCGATAAAACTCAATATACACAATTTGGGAAGTTATAAAAGCGGTAAGTATCGATAAATTAAGATTATTGGATGGGAAAAAAAGGCGAACGTCACCAATTCTAGTGTCTGATATGTCACAAGTTTCCACGGCGCAAGAAATCCAGACGTAAGCAAAACCGAATTTTGGGATAGGCCAAACCCAATCGGCATGAAATATGGGCCTATTGTAAACAAGTTTAATGTAAGACGTGGTATTATACACGCTGGAACACCCTGTGGTATAGTGAGTACAGACTCTGACTAATAGGTACTGGTTTGCATAATACCAAGGCTGTTATAATGCAACGAATCGTATATCATCTTGGTATATTTGTACTACAATAATATCTTATTTAAAATAAAGCAATTACAGGTTTAATATTTTACGTTTTTCCATAATATTGTTGCTATTTTATTATAAATAAAAATCAATAATCGATCATGTACTTTTATGAACTAATCGATTAATATCCATTAAAATGCAGTAGACTTCTTTAGGTTTTAATAAATACGATATGCTATTGTGTGTTAAATTTAATTTTTAAATGAAATAAAATCTCCAACCCTTATCGTGATCAATGTTGAACCTGAAAATCACCATCACATAACACAATATTAATAAATATCACACTAAAAGCATTTAACAAATCTTTTAGCACTAAGAAAATCCAAACTGCAAAAAGATCTTCAATGACTTCCGTTGGTATAGCATTGATTTTCTAAATAATTGTTCAAGCTCTCCAAAAGATAAAAAAAATGATTGCTAACAGATTGGGTGCATAGAGTGGATGAGCAAAAGCTTGTATTCCAGCACCAGTAGATTTTACACGGTCAATTGTAAAATCTGCGGTTTTGCTTTATCGAGTAAAAGTTTGGTTTACGGTGATTGATTAGGGAAAGCTTTTGATATTCACTTAGCTATCGTTCAATAAACATGATATTTTAAAGATAAATCTTTGCTCGTACATACTGTGTTTCATTAACGAAGTCAATAGTTTATATTAGCACGCTTGACCCATGTCAATCCCTTATATATATTTTTTTATAATTTATAATCCAATCAAAAAATGTTGTTTATGATTGATAAGAATAAATCAAGCTTTATCGTAAAACATTGTAGAAGAGTCAATGAAAATCGTTCGATTGTCGTTTATCCATCATCCATCATCAATGCTGCCAGTCGGTCATTTCTGTGATTTATGTATCATGTCAATTTATTTTGTGCGGATTTTTATAAATCAACGCCATATTATCCATTATTTTCACATAGAGTCAGCTCTCGGATTACGACTCTCTCGATATGCGATGATTCGCACTAAAGGCGAAAAGAAAAATCGTAAATAAAATCTGTTGTGCTCAGTTTTTAAACATTCCTAGAAGAATAGTCCAATGTAATGAAGTGCATATGGAACAAACTCTTAAAGCGGTAAAATAACAATATGAATTTTAAATTTTAATTGGTTAACGCAGTGATTCTCAACCTTTTTGAAGTCACGGTGCACTTTTGACCATGGGAAAAAGTGGCGGTGCACCAGAATTAAGAAGTCGAAAAAATTTGTATACATAGACATAATTTTTACTACATACCATTTTTTTACATATTTTCTTTTTATGTCAAATTATATAAAAAATGTTTAACATTGAAAATATATTTAGTTAGTTAATTTTTCCCTAGAAACAATTTTATATTTATACGCATTTTATTAAAAATATTTGCTCTCTTTAAGTGGTAAATCTAGGTTGGGGGGGGGGGGTGTTTTTTTCCGTTGTCCACCCAAAATGATGTCCCTGCTTAACACAATAGAAGTTATATGATCAATCAAAAATCAATTAATGTGCTACCTGAGCTAGTTGGCTTTTGCAGATATCATAAATTTTAGTTCGAATATTTGATAGAGCTACCCTCAATTCTTCGTCTAAATTCATAAATTTTTCTCGTTTTTTAGTTTTCATATTAGTTATTGTTGAGAAACCGAGCTTACACAAATATGATTTCGGAAACTATAACAAGATTTTTAGTGCCTTCGTGTGAAGAGCTGGATATTCTTCTTGGACAGAAATCCAAAAGTCCTCTATTCATTTCGGAAAATTTTATTTTTAGAGTACGATCAGTCGACAATGAGACTTATTCTTCTTCTTCAAAATTCACAATACGATTTATCAGTCATAACAAATGGATTTCGAATCCAGTCATAATTTTCTCTATTTAAGGAAGGAAAATAACGTGAAAACCGAAAAATATAATCAGCCACTGTCTTTCTTGGGCAGTTTTAGACTCACTACAACGCTGTAATACAAACTATCTCCCAAGCTTATCATAAACGCTTTGGAAGATGTGTTTAAACTGCTATCTTGGAAAAGGTGCCGACACAGTATTGACAACACACAAGTAGAGAAATTGTGACATAGTATTAATAGCCGAATCGTCTGAAAAGCTTCAAGACATGCTCCAAGACCTAAACGAAGTGTCAAATAAAATTTGTCTGAAAATAAACATGGATAAAATCGAAGCCATGATAAATAGTCACAATTCTCAGACCTTCGGGACGATATCCATTGGGGGAACACAAATTGAGGTTGAAAATGAATACACTTATCTGGGACAAGTAATACAACTAGGACGACAGAATTTTTCAACAGAAATTGACAGACGAATACCACTGGGATGGCAGCATTTAACCAACGCATCATCCCAGTGTTAACCCACGAAGACGTGGAATCTAATATCAGGCATTTTACACAGAATAAAGTTTTCCCAGCGTGCCATAGAGAGATCTATGCTCGGAGTGTCTTTATAATATAGAATCAGAAACGAGGATATCCGAAGAAGAACTCGAGTAGTAGACGCTACCGAAAGAATTGACACACTTAAGTGGCAATGGGGGAGACAAATGTGTCGAAGAAACGACAGTCGATGGGGAAGAAAAGTGTTGGAGTGGAGACCCCTGTAAGACTGACGACATCGAAAGAATAACAGGATGAAGCTGGATGCGGAAAGCGGAGAATCCAGAGGGATGAAAACTCATGCGTTCAACGGTGGACGAACACAGACTGATGATGATGATGATGATTATGAATCGTTCCTCAGCGGTCAGACTGCATGACGATTTGAAGATTCCGCCACCACCAGGCGCACAGCTCATCAGATACCCATTGAAACCATCCTACTGTATTCAACCATCGACATCTTATTTCGCACTCTATGTAAGAGTCTATTGTGACAATAAAATCAAAAGTTTATCGTGGCTTTAAAAAACACAATTTATCGGCTTTAAATCCTACATCTTAAAATAGACATCAAGGACCTCCAATTTACTATAAGTCGCAGTACAAAACACTTAAAAAACTAAGAACACTTGCCTGAGTATCGACGCTGCATGACGTTCAGGATAGATCCTGGAGTACGGGACGCATTCTGGAACAACACTGCACTTTATTTATTAAGATATATCCCTCTGACGATTAAGCCAAACCGTATAACCTAAGAACCGAACACGCACTGATTGTCGCCTAGTATATTCGACGGCTCAACTGAGCGTACGAATATAAATGTATTAATACTAAATGAAAATTATTATGAAAAACAATTGAAAGAATGCATGAGATTCTCTCTGAGATGAGCTCTTTTGATATATTTCCAAAAATATTTTTATCAAATTTGAAATTCATTAAAAAATAATATATTTATGCAACGAAAAGAATGGTGATTTTTTTTGAAAAATAATATTTTTGGGAATATATCGCAGCAGCTTATTTAATCCCATGATTTTTAAAAAATAATTTTTCTTATAAATAATAATAATTTGTCATAAATGCGTTTCAATTTGTCCGTCCAGTTTAGGCGTCGAGTTTATGCTATGCAACAATATTCGGTGCAGAGCTATATTTTATTTTCACAGGTTAGGATGTGCATGTGCGTATGTTAAGTGATATTTTTTAATACACAGAGTGTTGTGCCGTTCCGGAATGTGATCCGTGTTCCAGACTGTATCCTGATCGTCATGCAGCTAAAATATTGAGGCAAGTAGTCATAGTTTTTAAGTATATTATAATACGATTATTAGGCTTATTATTGAAATGTTTAATATTGAACAATTGCATTGAGATTTCAAGAACACAGATCGGAAATAATACTCATAGTGGATTGGAAAATCAAGATATCTATTTTAAGATGTAGGATTTAGGTCTGATTTTTGTATCATTTTTTTAAAGTCACGACTAACATTCAAATGTATATGTAAAATACGATATTCGGAAGTGATTCATTATGCATTTCATAGCTAAAAGCTTCATTCAGCATCAATTTTTCCTTAGATTAAAGAAAATACATCATATATTATTTTAAAAATATATCATCAGCTAAATAATTGGACTAAAATGTGTCAAATATTTAATTTCAGGTATGAAATCGTGTTTAATATAAAAGCAATCCGCAATTGTTTGATTACGAAATCGACCAGCCTTGATCAATCAATAGTCTTAAGTTTAGATGGACGTTGTGAAAAATTGTACAGTGTGGTTCAAAAGAACTGCTGGTGAACCAAATTCCAAAGGTGTCCAGAACTTCAAAATTCGTGCAGTAAGAGCTCTCAGGTAAGGATATTAAGATTTACAAGATAAATTTGAGCTATCATTTAATTTGTCATCTAAAATATACACACAAAATATTTGGTCTAATGGATGTTTAAATTCTTTGTTTTAGGTAAGTCTTTCGAATAGCGCAATATCAATCCGAAATACCAAAGTTTTCAAATATACTCATACTTTGAGTTAAATACATAATGCGTAAAAATACGTAAAACCGAAACATAAATATTCTTCAGAATATTGTCGATTATTTTTTTCTGATTTTACTGGATACATTTTCTTTTGTATGAGACGTATGATGTCTAGTAATATCGTCACTACTTCTTTCACTTGTACTCCCTGTGTCATTAATATTTTGGTCTGATTCACGATTTTGTTTGGTAATAAATTTAACGTGGGCAAGAACTCTCAGCTGAGTTCAGGGGCCTAGTTATGTTCGTCTTGCTTCTGTCGACCAGTCCCAGTTACTGTTTGTATTATTCATTTTTAAAATAAGATAACTTCCCTGCTACACCCTGTACCATGTCTATTTTTTATATTAATTTGACTTTCATCTTAGGTGAATTTGAATAGAATTCTATCATAATTAAAAAGCAGGCTGTATTTAATTATTATAAATGTGTATTGTTCATTCTTTTATTGGGATTTTAATTAAAATGTCTATAATATTTTATAAAGAAAACCAATTATTTTCATACACAAAAACTTTTTCTGATATAATGGATGGCTTTTATCAAATGACAAAACGTATTCTTTTCCGAGAAGAATGGACACTGCTACGTAGTTGAGTGCCTTTTGAAACTTATTTTAAATCGTTGTTTCAGTGCTTCAACTTTTCTCAGATAACACAAAATTAATGGTCGCGTATCGCAACCTATAAAACATAGAGTGACATTCTTAGCTGGGATTCTGGAATTAAATTCAAAACTTGATTAAAAACTCTAATAAGCTGAAATACGCTGAAGAGACCAAATTGACTAATAAACAGAATACAAAGCTGCCAAAAGCTCAATCTATTCAAATGCACTCGGCAAGTGTCCAATAGAAAAATTGCTTTAACCGTATCAAATATGACGATTTTATTAAAAAGTTTGCACGTTAGAATTGCATCTAAAATTTGCCTCGATCTATGTTGATTTAATTTGGATGCTGTTGAAAATTGGCGACGTTTCTGAGATCAGAGAGAGTCTTATGCGGTTTTACATATGTAAGCTTTTTGGATGGACACAATCCGCATAAAAATGCCAAAAGGCACTTAACTGTTCGGGTGTAATGTATGAAGATGCATTTTTCATACAATTTCCACTAGGCTACACATCGAAACTCCTCGGAGGCCTATCTTTCATTCTTCCCCAGCAGTTGCCTTCCTGAACTATTTCTCTATTTAAATAAAATATTCTGCAGAGAGGTGTTTGTTCAATTGAACTCACTTTGCAATTCACATAGGTCGTTTCTAGCGCTGGCTCTTAGCATAAGTAGCGGTCTTTCAGACCTGCTATCGTGCCTCCGGAATAACTTTTTTTCGATCAAGACTATAATAATTTAGGGAGTGACATAATTTATACAATATCTTCGTTTCTTCACTTGTCGAGGGGAAACGGCTTTTTGTTGATACTCGATTGATATTCGAAGCGAAAATAGGTATTTCGCAAAGAATCCTTTCCGATTTAAGCCGTGAAATAGATATTTTTCATATCCGACCAATTTTCTGAGTCAATATCCAGGTGCTCTTGAATTTTTCATAAAAAAAACTATATACGCCCTTAAAATATTACAAAGCCCATTCCTCTCTCTTAATATAGATATTTTTTAGCTTAAACTTTAAAACTATCGACCAAAGTGATTGATCAGTTGACATTGATATTACATCTTGAACAGACTCTTCATTCAAAATTGAAATAGAATTTAAGTATTAATTATTTTAGCAAAACAATGAATATCCATTACTTAGCGAATAATTTATGGTTGCATAAACAAAAATTTAAAACTTAAAACGTTGATTTATTTCATGTTATTAAATCCACCAGTGCATGTACGTTTGTACAAGTCAGTTGCCCGTCGGCGACTGATTGTGCTTTGAAATGCACCGGTATTTTTATACTTTAATATTACCTTTTCCTTTCTTACTCCTTTCTCTTTCTTTTTGGTTATAAAACTAATTAAAAAAGGCAAATGAGAGGAGAAATTTTTCACTAGTGTTTTTCTAGTGGTATTCCGGTTTGTAAAATAATAGTACTATAATAATCCAGCGTAAAGAACAATACTAAATCGCCCGGACCGAACCTATTAACATCAGATTTTTTTTCATATTATTAATATATGAAATGCTCAAAATTAATTTGATTTGATTTAATTCATTGATATTTTATAGATATGTATTATAAATGAGTCAAAGAAAAATAGCTAGAAATATATATAGCCTTCAATAAAACTACCCTTAAAATTTGATATGGTATTGAAATGTATCCATTGGTGTATTCTGTGGAAATCAACCGCTTTCTTTCGATTTTTGCAAGCAAGATAGTCTGGCAAAGACGGAAGGTTAGCTTAAAAATTAATCACGTACACTTAGCCAGATCTGCCAACATCTGCGTTTCAATCGAGTTCAACTCCCCTGACTCAGCATTAAGTCGGTGGTCCAACGCAGAATGAGCCTATAAAGCCTCACTCGAAGCTATCGCGGAGGCTTCGAAGGCTTTAAAAATATTATCGAGTCCCAAGCACCGAATAAAACGCTTACCTCACTTTTATTGCGGCACGTAAAAAAATATATGAAGACGTCTGGGGAATGATACATTACTTTTACGCCTTTTTACGTCGTTGTTACGTAATATAATATTTGATCGTTCCCGTTTTACGGCAAAATTCGGGTTCACAACCCCATTCCAGCAATTTCACTCCAATGAAAGCGCCATCCCGACATGACCGGGGATGATTAGATCACTCTCGAGTATCTATCAATTTCACCGAACCTAGATACGTTTAAAAACAGTTTACCTCCCCTGGACGCATAAATATGCTCCTGCCGTAACCCAATTTTTCGCACAATGGCATCCTGCATTTTTGGCCATGAACACATAAAAAAATTGAATCATATCATTCAACTTTCCACCCTAAACGGTTTAGAGGGGAAAATTCTTGGTGCAAAAGTTACTAGATCAACTTTACGGAAAATGAGGCAAACATAAATCACTTTGGACTACTTAAATCATATATTTTATTACATTTTATAATGCAATTTTTGATAGTTTAGTAAACTAATAACAATTTTATGTTGAAAGCTTTCTAATGTCATACGAGATAGTATTTTATATTAGCATATATACATCATAAAGTCTTCTCTAGTAAAATCAATATGGTTGTCTTGTGAGCCTATCCTTTATTTTTTAAAAAAAACTACTAAGTCATTCCGTTTTCCAAAATTAGGAATATTATAAATAAACATGAATAAATTCTTAAAATACGCCCGATTCAAGGCTTCCCCGCAGAACGTGGCACATTCTCGCAACAGATGAGCTGTTATTTTATTGTGCGTAATAAGATCATATCTTAATGGAGGACCAGGACGTGTCCCGAAAGATTAAATTCGTGTATGTGATGGAACATTAAACTGACTTAGTCTCAGTCCATATGGCTTATATGTGCTCAATTACGGAATGGGTCATACGAGTGTGATCTCATCCCAAGTCTTTTCCGAAAAATTACCATTTTCAGAGGAGCCGACCCGAGTCCAGAGATTATCCAGGAATTTGTACGTAAACATGGGGGAAGGAGAGCGAAACCCAATTTAGCATAGCCCGCTTTTCGGGTCGGCCCTAGAAAAATATGGAAAACAAAGAGGGGATACGTTATGGAAATCACGTAGATATTATGGGAAAGATAGGAACGCCCAAGGGGCACATGTGAGCGGACTTCAGCTTCTTAGCGAATATTTTGAGCTGCCCCCTCAAAACTGGTCGCATATCAATATATACACACCAAATTTACAATTTAATAATATTTTTGGAAATTGTCCATTTTTTTTTAAATTGTAAATAAAATAAAATTGTAATCATCATTTTACCATGATACTTTCATATATCAAATTTTCATCGGCAATATTAATTTTAAGCCTAAGCTGTCTACATTAATTGTGAAATAAGCCACTTTTCTTTTCAAATTTGTAACATGTATATAATGGACTTAAATATATAATTACTGAGTATAATATATAAGGGTCAACTCTTTCCACTCGTAAGTCGTCATTATGTCACCAATTGAATTTAGACTTCCACTCGTATGTTGACAATATGACGTCAAAATTTTAAGCTCGTAGACATATCAATTATGATTATGATTTTTTTTAAATATTATTTTATTTTAAATGTTCAGTATGAAGCCAGAAAACTCGTGAAATTATTTACAGAAAACATAACAAGAATATTTATTTTGATCAATATTTGACCATGAAATGTTTGTTTGTTTTAACAATTAAGTACAAAGGGTTGAAATTTGGTCTGCCGAAAAAAAAGTTTTTTAAAGAAGAAATTTTGTTCAAGAAGGGATTTTTTAACAACAGGAAATTTTGACAACATAAGTTTAAGAACTACAAAGATTCTTTGCATAATTCATTAAATAAAAATATTTATAAAACTGCAAAGTCGACGTCTTTGGATAAAATTTATTTTTTGGAGAAAGAATGACCTTAGCTACGAGACCGGCCAAAAAGGTGGCGAGAAGAACACGTCTTCTAATGACCAAGACTATTAGTCGACTCTATATTTTTCTTCTTTGCACGGTTGCATCATAGTTTGCGCAAGAGGCAGAAAGAGGCTGCAATTAATCTCGCAAATTGCTCCTATTTTTTTTACTTATATGTATTGAAATAAATACATTTCAATAATAAGACATCATCTTGTATAATAACAATATTTTTCCTTAGATATTTATAATGTATGGTAATTAAGTAGTTAAACAGAAGCCATTTATAAGTTTCTTCAGCTAACAAGAAATAAAATTAATTTAAAAAAGAAAAAAAAGAATTTGATACATATAAATTGATATACCGAAAAAAGGGAAAAAACACAAATAAGAAATTTAAAAAAACACTAATAAACAGTAGAAAACAGCAAAAAACAGGAATTAGCATTTATGTTAATATTAAGATGGCTTGAAGAACGACAGTGCAAATGAATTTTTTTATAATAAATTGAAAAATGGAGTTATATTATTTGTTAAGAAATATGGACATTTGCATTTGAAATAGTGTAATAAAAATATTGGTAATGGGAGTACATGCATGTAAATGTTTGAAGTCAATGCGATATTGTAAAAATAAGTAGGTATTGAAATTATATTAAAGTATAGTGATAATAGCAAATATATCCTAGCCGTCGAAATAAAATGAATAATAATGAGGCCAGATCCCGTTACCTGCTCCCGTTGTCCAAACTTAAACATCATCATATTAGTCATAGTGGCAACAATAATACAATAGCATGAAGAGATGGATGCGGCATTCAAACATATGTAAATTAAAATAAGTTGATTTGAAGGTAGACAGAAACAATCTTGACATTGATATTGACAATTTATAATAAATGAAATGTAGGAAAAAATAAGTAATGGGTAATTTAATGGATTTTCTTTAAATCCCGTTCTGTGTGAATTGCCAAAATTGGCGAGGTGTCGTTTTTCCTCACTAAAATTTTCGAGTTTTTTACCCACACATACAAAAAACCTCGATCTTTGGCCGTGGTTTTCGCCTTCGTGAGTAGCATTTTGTTAGTAATAGTCAGATGATCGTTGACAAAAACTCGTCTGACATCTGAAAATCCAAGGTCACTGGATGACAGCGAAAATGTTAATGCATATTAAACAGTATGCGTTCAAGAAGCATTCCAACATTAAAAATAAAACATAGATATTAAAATTGATAATGAACGAGCATTTATAATATTAAAACTATTAAATATATCTGTATTGCGACAGCGTCCATTAAATATCAAGCGCCATAGATGTGTCTTAATGAAAACATCGTTTAGTCTTCCAAGTTATTTTTTTATATCCACATTGACATTCTGAAAAGAGTCTGTACATTATATTAAAACATTTTTTCTTGCTATATGAGTAATTTTATTAAATTAGGCATATATTTTACGAGGGTGCTAAGAGGTGCCAGAACGAGGGACGCTCGGCGCTGACAAATTTAACGGGCCCTTACTTCTAGGCGTGAAAAACCTGGTAGTTCCGATGCAGGGAAGCAGCAAAGTCCCAAACCCTCCATTTGTTTGTAAACAGGTAGTTTTTGCATTTGCGGTGAGGGTGTAAACAGTTGTTATCTGACTTAAAGTTTATGGGCGGTAATGGAGCCCCACTCTGTGCGCCGGCAGCTTTCATTATTGCGCCCTGGATTGTCGACGACGTGGAGGAAGAAGCTCGTGTTGAAGAGCTCCAGAAATTTATTACCATCATAATAAATGTCGTCGACGAAATTATTACTTGTCACGTGTATGCGGATTAATGTATTCGGTCGTAAATTAGCGATTGTAACTTCATCTGGACTAAATTGATCTTAGGAGCAACATTATCAACGATTTAAATATAATAAATTAAATGACATAAAATCTAGAATTGCATTGTCTACCATATATGAAAATCGACTGATTAGCAAAGTTGTAATTTATTGCAAGCCATAGTTTTAGCACGAAGCTTATTTTTTTTTCCAATTATTGTGTATTGATACTAAAGTTGTTTTCATAAATTAAACAAATTTTACTGTACCATTTGTAAAAATATATTTCATAGTGCTTTCAAGATTATCATTCAAAAATAAGGTATCGAACTCAGAAATCTGGTTATCATCCGATCCCACGCCAATGCCATTAATGACTGTCCAAATTCATCTAGACGATTTAGAATAAGGTTTTCGAATAGTTTATTGAGTGTGGACAGTAAACTGAAACATATAAACTGCACTGAAATCTATACTGTATAATATATCTATACAATATTATTCTCATTGTCTATTCCAGTTCCAAAAATATTAAGTTAGATACATTTCTGTCAAAAATTTTAATAAATTTAAATATATACCAATTTTTTTGAAAACTAATGATTTTTTTTATTTTGGTTCATTACACTATACTTGTTATAATACTTATTATTTTAACCAAATAGCACCAATAATAAATAATATAAAATATATTTTATATATCCTTTGTGTCAATTAAACAATGCAGTTATTTGCGGTATGTGTTCATTCAAAATTTTGTGTAAAAATATTTGATTATTTTAAAGCTATAGCAATTTATATTTTGTATATTGTCGCACGCCATCGTATATTTTCTATCAAGCTTGTGGGCGTCAACGCCCGACTAAAGTGTGTTAAGTGATTTTTTTTTTTTGTTATGTTTTTATTTGTTACATTGCAAGGGTATTCTTAAGTAAAGACTTCATGAATTACAGGATAAATATTGATTGTATCGTAAATAAATATAAATATATGAACCAGCATTCATACGCTTGGTGGAACTTTTGTGACCTATATTCTTCGTTTTTATTATGATAACCTTTTGTGGAAATCTCTGAACGTAAGGACGTCGCACGCCAAGGATATGATAGAGCAGTGGATCGATAAAAAACTGATAATAATGAAATAATAGGGCAGCAAGCAGGTCCCGTTCGGAGGGTTCGCTCGTTATATCCGGCATAAAGGCGTGTCCTTGATCATAAAAGCGGCAGATAAAGAAACGGTTATCTTTATTTCGCGCTTTCACGAGCTTTTCATGGAGTCCACCATGAAATGCCCGTGTTAACACCATGATCCTGTTTTTGGCCCATTGTCCAGACCGCGCTCCCTTATAGACGAGGGTCTTTACAGCCCCTTTATGAGAGGCGTCGTCCATTGTATTGTATTCCGTGAATGCTTTGATTTTTTTCTTCCACACTAGACCGGCCCAAAAGTCCCTTATGGTGGTTCTACAAAGAATAAGTCGACAGCATAACGATTCGGCGGGAAGAAAGAACACGTGTACTTTATGGACGAAATCCTCCTCATGGGCAAACATTTTCGTTGCGTCCTTAATTTATTTGCAGAGGCTGAATGCGTAATGAAAAAATAATGATGGTTTGAACCTTATGGATATAAAACACAAATACGACCCCGCTGAATACATACTAATGCCAAAAGAATATTTCAGGCTCGAAATTCCCTTTTGGAGGAAATTTCAGGCACCCTTTCATTCAAACATGCCGATTAAAACATCATTTGAAATTCAATATTAACACCGAAAATGTATCCAGAAAATATTCAATTGTAAGATTAAGTGTAGCTAAAAACTGTTAATTTACCTATACAAAGCACTGAAATACAGCATAATTATGCCATTATTATAAAATTGATATTTTATTCATAAAAAAATCTGAGCTGAAAATAAACACAGGTATAATTTAACACTCGTAAGTGTCATTTAGGACGAAAAACAATTTTATACTGAAATATTAATATAATAAATTTTTTAACAAAACTAAAAAAATATATTTAAATATTATTTTTGTGCGTTTAAAGTACGTATCAATCATTCATCTCAATCAACGTACATGTATTATTTAAAAGCTATATTTGTGGGGAAAATATTGCAAAAAAACAAGTTAAAGTAAAATTTTATTTAATTGAAGTTTTCCTATTCAAACATCGATACATCTATTTTACATTAACTTAAAAGAAAAACTTTTCCTATATGAAGCGATAAGTTTTTTTTCCATACACTATAAGGACACGAGAAAGATAAAAAGGAAGTACAGAAACAAATCCCTAAATCTTCCGTCCTCATATGGGATTATATATCCCAAATCGACCATGGGAAAGTCATTAGGTTTAAGCATCATATTCTCTTCAAGATAAATATGCTATATATTTTTACGGGCAAATCGCTAGCATTTTCATTATAAATGACATTTAAATAAATATAACAAAATTTTGATGTAACTTTTAAGCGTCATTTTTGTATTTTCTTATGCAAAACCAGAATAATCTCAGCGAAATGAAATATACGAATTCCATTATTGTGAGTACGGAGCACCCCAATAAAAGTCCTGCAGCTCCTCCACAGTTGACTAAAATCAATAAATTCCGTATTAATTAGATGGTTCATGGTCAATGTAAGCTAATAGAGTGGATCCTTATTTAAAGTATGGCTAATCAATTTGGAATCTCCATGAAATGACCGGGAAATGTAAATGTCGACCTACTTCCGGTGGGAATATAGGTCGACATTCCCTAATACTAAGATTGCCTACTAAATTAGACCCACTTCTCTACACATATTCAAGATTCTATTTTATATGGTGTTTACTGATACCTACTCACAAATCTGCCCTCACCCCATTTTTCGACCAACTCCATACCGGATCTCCTCGTCGAAAATATTCCCTTTCCGCAAGAATGTTGAGAAATTTGCGGAAGATATTCGAGAGGCCTCCTTAGTTTTTGATAAAGCCATTTCTTCTCGAAAATTTACCTTCGAAATAATTTTGTGACCCATTTTCTCGACTTTAATAACTTGTAATTATACATTTTGATTATCAAGGTAGGAGAAATTGCTTCATAATTATTCTCCACCATGGTTTGGTATTTTTTATTTAAAAAGTCATTGTATTTATACAGAATTATAATAACAGCACAGCGTTTTGCATGGATCTTCAATAGGGTTCTATTTAAAAAAAAAACTTACTTAGTACTTCCTTCATGCCGAAAATAACTTCCCTCTTGAGCCTGAATTTTGGGTAGTCCGAGATTCCATATTTTACTTGAGTCCATCGATCCCATTCTATCAAGCCATTTTCCTGTATGGTGAAAAAATTGGTGTTGCATGTGGGCATACATTGACAATAACTCTCGCGAGATGATGCCAACAACGATGAACGATACACGTACAAACAACGTAACTCGGAAACTAGACAAATACGCTCGTTCACTAAAATAAAAGTTTTACGGATTAATATATGAACAATATATTCAGGTAAACTTTAGTAAACAAAATATGAATGAAATCCTTCAATTATGATATGAAATATTATCATATGCGGTGAGTAATATTTACTGATTAATTTAAGCGTAATGGAATTTAATCGATCAGTTAAAATATAATATAATATTAATACTAGTATAGGACAATATATCTTTTAAATAAACGTTGTTTTTAATATATTTTTGCTATTTTAATTGGTCAAATTAAATGCAAATTGAGCTAACATAAAAAGTATTAAATAATATCCAACGCATTCTTATAAATCGCTGTTTCCAGGTTTTCTGATTTAACAATTAGTTCAAGCATTCCCACAGATGCACATTAGGGTGGTCTTTATTTTTTGACTTTTAAAAATGATATGATTTAATGTCCTAAAAAATTAAAGGTCCTAGAGGTCGATACCATAGGTCCAAGTTTCAGAAAAAAAGTTATATGGCCACTCAACTATGAATCCGGTTTATTGATTCTGGTATGTTTATTAGTCTATTTTGAAGTAGAATAGCATATAGAAAAATTAACTGCTTTACTAGTCAACCCTCTCCTTCCCCTCCTACATAATTCGCACGCAGGTTAGCATTGAGGTTGAGCACCGCCCCACACCTCAGTTATTAGAGAGAGCACACCCTTTTTGTTTCCCTAAGTATACGTACTTGTTTCAATTTATCACGGGGTCTATAAGCAGTGGCGGGAGTTTATTAACTAGAAATAAAACTAATATATGGCTTATTGGCCAATCAACACCAAATCTGTATCAGTCAAAGTTAACTTCTATCGGTGAAGTATTACGTTTATGTTTTGACACTACAGCTATAAGCACCGGCTTGAGAAATTGAGCTTGGGTGATTCTGGAGTAGAAAATTGAAAGAAAATATCGCCATCATATAATGACAATTATGTTAGAAGCTGTAATGAAGCAATGGCTCGGTCAGTCTAGTGCTTCTGATATCCGATTGTTTAAAAAAAATAAGAAGAACTGGAACAAAATTGATCAAAGTGATAATAAAATATATTTTTTTGATATCACATCCTCAATTATTGTCAGTTATCGCTGACGCGTCGATTAGAGAGGTTGTTCTTTGGTTGTATCTTATTAAGTAGACTCTAAACCTCATTTATTCACCAACAGATAAAAGTAAACTCGTTATCAACGCCATATCAAACACATAGCCGTTAGAAGAACATATTAGTCATCGTATGCTCTTCCACTTTAAAATGGGAATTTTAATTTTGAAGCTTTGCATTCAACTATATTTTCGAGCTTTCACACTAATAGACAGACAGCACATGACGCAATCAGACTTTTATTAATTGATTTGCATACATATTCATATATTTGAAGTTCTTCAGAGAGATTCAGTGGTCTATCGTTTTAAATTGGAACAAAGTCACAAATAATACATTTCAAGTGTTTTACAGTTTAAAAATTGCTATAAAGGTGTGTTAACTCACTTTGAATTTCTTTTATTATTACTTAAATGTACTAAAAAAAAACATTTTTTTTTAATTCGCACCTTTCTACAGCGTAAATCATTTTCCGCTTTATTTAAACATTCTCAAATATGCTTATATTATGGGCAACAAATGCGCTTATATTATGGCTTGCATGACCGCCAATTAGTGGCATCGGCTTTAAGATGTTAATTTAAACCACATGATATGGATAAAATGCAATCACAATCAGTGTTTGATGAATTAAATTCGTTTAAAAAAAGTTCGAAACTTTTAAAAAGACTCCCATCATTAAATGTTGTTGGAAATTGTAATTCTTCATATGCTAATTTGTAAGCTAAATGCCTGAGTCATAATAGATTCAGGCCTGAATTTTAACAGATCCGTCGAAAAAAGAGAAGCTCTGAATAGACATAAACACCGGAATGCATTTTTAGTATCTTTGGCATAGTATTTTACTGCTACCCAACAAATCGACTGCGTTAATATATATTACAGACTCAATACAATATAAAAACGTATGATATATTTTCATGTGAAAATCCCCTGTATTCAATCATCATGTAAAATATGCAAGGCGTATGAATAATGAATATTCTACAGGCTAATAATTAATTTCTTGTCGTAATTTAGGCAAATATCAGCAGGAATCGTCTCAGATCTCGAATTTAACTGGAAGAAAATCAATTTAACGTTCGTTTATGCTTGTCCAGGGATTCGGTTAGTCGCCAATGCAGTTCAGTAGTTTCGGGCTCTCTCTACAATTGCTCTCAATTTTGTCCATTGTGTCGTGCAAATATCACGACACAGCTTGAAAGCCTTAATTCCACTGTCTATTTCACCTTCCGTTTACCTAAGCAAGAGCTCTCTAATCCGTAGCATTTGCAAGCATAGTATTTACTCTAGCTCGACAACTTGCATTCGATCATCCAACTTGGCGACGAATTAAAGTTTTCGCTCATGGTTTGAAATTATGCTCTAAATAATTCGCAAGGTGGTTGATGACGTCGTGGTATCAATTATAGTTTTAGTCATTAATATTTCATGGAGCTATAAATCGCATGTGGACAACTGATTGAACTCATTTCATGATGGTTGAAATAAACAAGCGCTGCTTATGCAATCATTTCTAATTGGGTCACAAACGTGGTCGTTTTCTGTTCTTTAGTCCCGGTGATTAATCGTTTTTGTATTGATTTTTCAAAAATACATGAATTATTAAGTGTTTTTGGGCATCAAGTATATTGTACTTAAACAAAATCCAAAATAATCACTGAATAATCAAAATTGTAAAAGTTATTTCATGAATCGTTATACGCTGCAATTATTTCATTTATTAGGAATGTATGACTTTTCAGCTCTTTGTTATTGAGAGTGGATACATTCAAAATAGTGTTTGCGCGATTGCAAAATGAATTTACATTGCTGGAGCATTATGTGATGCACATTTTGCAATACTATTGTTATTGTTTGTTTAGATCTGTAATTGTTGTAACTAAAATAGCAAGCGCATGTTTACATGCGTTTCTATTGTTATTTATGTAAGCATTGACTTTTTTAGCTTCTACTTTAATTACAATAATACATGCAAATTCATCTAAAAATACATACGCGCGATCCTGACATTCATCCGCCTTGAGAAAAAGCCGAAATGCTTTAAGAATTTAAGTCAATCTCATCATCAAATCTCTAAGAGCTAAATTACAAAACGTCAAACAATCACACAAATGTAATTTTATCGATTAAAAGAAATGCAAATACATGATCAGATGTCGAAGAAAATATTTTTAAAACCTCTTCGATAACGTTTCAATGTGAATGCGTTTCTGTGCTCCAATTCCAACATACATCATCATTATATTCAGTACATATATATTCTACATACAGTAGAACTTCGATTATCTGGACTAATTGGCGATGAAAGTACTCCGAATATAACGAAAATACGGATAATCTAAAATAGTCATAATTGACAGGGAACGACAGGGAAAGTATAAATCATTTTTATTTGTCTGGATTTACATACACATATAATAAATATTTTTTATAAAAAAATCAATTACTGAATGAAAAACTTTAGAATGTGTAGAACTAATATCTCTTCTCTCGCAAATATCTTCTTCGTCTTCTCGATCTTGTTCTTCCGAGGCAGATATTTTTTTTAATTAATTCATCATCATTCACTATATTTGCCTGCTAACAATAATCTTCGATGCATCTGATTTTTTTGTAAACGTTTAAATATTTCTATTAGACCCTGATTCATTGTTTGTATTACCGATGTGCCATTTAGTGGAAGAAATTTTTCCGCAACCATTTCATCGATCTGATTTAAGCTTTCTATGGATGGGTAAGACGGTGCGTTGTCTAGTAATAATGATGTCTTCCCTCTTTTATCTATGGAGTTGTGATACTTTTTCTCTTCTGGTATGAACTGTTTTTTATACCATCGTTTAAAAACTTTACCATTCATCCAGTCTTTTTTCTGATGATCATATTCAACCGGAAAACTTTTAATATTTTTAAAGATCTGGGGCTCTTTTTTTGATTTGACTTTCCAATGACAAGCAGTGACAGTCTAGGTCTACCTGCTGCATTTGCACACACTATTATAGTGACACGTTTTTTAATATTTTTGTACCCAGGTGAAATATTTTCACGTCTTGATGCTAAAGAATAAGGTACTTTTTTACAATTTTAGCTGGTCTCATCAACATTTTATATAAACTTTTCGTCGAATTCTTCCTTCTCCACAATTAGCTTTAATGTATCAATTAATGTATTTGCTGAAGGTATGTCAGCAGAAAGCTTTTCCCCATGAATGAATTTCAAGTTCCCTGATACTACATCATCCTTTGAATTTTTCAAACCAGCCGAAACTTGTTTTGAAGGTGGAATCTCCAATTAAGTTTGCTTTATTGCTTTTTTACACAATAACGAAGCAGATATTAGCTGTCCAGTTGATCGTCTTTGTATGAACCACATAAAAACAGTCTTCTACTTCTGTATTTCCTAATTTTTTCAGATTTTATGATTGCAGGGTCAGATCGATCAAACAGAATAATTTGGGATGGGCTAATGTTTTGAGGAAATTTCAACGATTTTCTCTAGATATATGACTGTAACTAAGTAATTGTAACTGTTAACTTAGGAAATCAACTAAATGAATTCACTAACTAAATGCCATTCTTTTGAAAGTCATTGAAAACAATAGAAATAGCAAAAATGACTCAATATTTAAAGGCAATTAAAAAATATATTACCTTTTTCAATTTTAAATAGTCGAACTTATACCTCTCTCAATCACGGTCGATATTTGACTAATTGGAAAACACAGCATACTTCTTTACGAAAAAATCAATAAAATATTCCTAATCTTAGAATTCTTTTCAATCGGCGCATTTCCCAGGAATTTACTAATTCTAAGACTTCCGAGAAAACCAAAGAAATTAAGGAAGAATTCTCAGAATTCTTTCCAAATGGAACATTTCCGACAAATGTATTTATATTATATATTAATATTTTTAGATATATTTTTAATGTTTCGTTGGTTCTATTTGGTCTTTTTGGGTATTAAGAAGCTCTCTCTGCCATCATTACACAAATTAATGAAGTCCTATATTAATTATGAACAGTATTAACTTACGTAGTCTTCGGTAGAAATGCGGCAAACATCCACATATTTCCAGCATTTTCCGCGCCCGACATTCCATGATACACAAGTTGTACGAATACACTGGACTACGTGTTAATATGCGCTCTTCCAAGTACCTAAAAGCAATTAAGTCCTCCATATATCACCCTCTTTTTTGCATTCTATTTTTTCAACCCTGTCGGGGGTTTCTATATTTTATGCACCGCGATGCAGTTAGCTCCAAATTCGAGCAATATCTGGGAATTAATCGAGGACGGACGAAGATAAAAATAAATAATCGATTTATTTTCGAATATTTTCGGATATTATTTTGAAAATCTATTGGTCAATAAAATAAATTATCTCCAAATAATTGTGGTTGACACTCTGACTACTGAGTTATACGGTTCGTTAACCCAACGAATCGAATTAACTTTGTAAAACAATTCAATTCTAAATTCCTAGAAATGTACGCCTGAAGTCTATATTTTCATTAGAATAGGATAAAAAAATACACTTTTAAATTTAAAAGCTATCATGAACGATATTTGATTACAAAAAATTGGACAAAAAATGTAAATTAATTAAAATCAGATTCTAATATTTCATCCCCTATATCTCTATATCAGTAAATAGTACTTAGACATAGAAATACACCCCATCGTCTATTCTATAATTTGGACATTCAATTGAATACATTTTTTGATGGAAATTTGTATAACAAATTAATTGAAAAAAAGGTGCAAGATAAGAGATGATTATTAATCTAATTGCACCGTACAATGTCAACGACTTCGTTTTAAAGGGTATCGAAACGTGCTTTTTCGCGCTACATTTTAATTTGCTAGAATTGGATTGAATTTAACTTCAATTAAAGTACGTTTAATTTGTTTTATCTCGATTTAATTCCGATTGGATTTTGGAATTGAATTTTGGTTCGTCTCTAATAGAATTCTTATATAACATCCTTTTAGCGCAGAAAACAATCTACAGCGTCGAATGTTTCGGTTTATTGAAAAATATAAGAAAGCGAACTCAAAATGAGGGTGTAAAATAAAAATAGAACCTGAGAATTATAATCTTTTTAAACGTTATCCGGAGATTTTTCGAGAATATCCATGTAATTTTGAGATCTGACCGATCGTCTCGGCTGCGGGAAGGTCTGGTATTCCCGCAGCGTGTTTTTTCGATCTCGTAATTGTGGTCTTTATCTTGGGTGCATAATAAAGACTTGGAACCAACATTCATATTTTCTTCGCCCCCTTCCTCCCTCCTATCAGCCCAATGAACCGATAGCGAACATACCCTATGATGTGGTCCGTTTGGTAGGGCAAGATACGAGAGTGATCTGCGGTTGTTAAGCTATGCCTTCTCCCATATTACAATTCCTATTGAAAAATTACCACAAATGGATATGAATAAAAGTGCTATTGATTTTGTAACTGTACGGCTTGAATGTGACTGTACTTTAAATTTTAATTAAAACGACAACAAATATTAGACTTATTCATGGTATTTGTAGTTAGGTATACCGAGAATGGAAGTTTTATGGATTATAGAGTTTAAAATTAAAATAGGGTTTATTAATGTGACTTTTCATAATTTATATTAAGGCGTCTTCTCACTTTACAAATTTAAAAAAAAACGATTTTTATTTTATTTTAAATTTTGAAAGTACATATCTTCAAAAATGTTATATCGAAATTTTATAAAGATCGGACGAGTCTAACTACATTTTTGGGTGACTACCTGAGAGCACCCGGCTGCATACGTATTGTTCAGACTCATGGTGCAAGTACAAGAAAGTGGTAAAAAACAATCATATAGAAACTTTTAAACATCCTTCTGCTCTAGCTGAGGATGTTCACGAGGTTTTGAAACCAATTTATGAAGATCTTCGAAGGAAATACCCAAAATAACAACGAGTGTTTCAACAGCTGTGTCTGGGCAATTTTTCTGCAGCCAAATCTTTAAACGCGTTTATCTCAAAACAAGGTTTTTCGGTGGCTTGTTGATGAAATTTCGGAAACTATTCGGCCGATCGTCATGAAATTTGAATGAAATATTCTTCATAGTTATGGCTATAGCGCATATCATCAAATTTTTGAAATTTTGATTTTAAGTAATTTTTTTTTACAAAAAACTCCAAAAAAAGCGCGGTTTTTTTTTACTTTTTCGAAAAACGTGCGCCATTTTGTTATTTTCACGAATATCAAAAATTTGATGATATGCGCTATAGCCACTGATATACTGAATCTAAAACTGTTTTATTTTTTTGTTTCAAATGACCCATCTCGGATTAATGATGAGAAATATTTAAAAAAAATGTAAAATGGATAAAATTTTGATCAATGGTATGCAATGCAAAAAAAAATTGGTTTTGTTCATAAAAGTTATTGTTTTAATTTACCTACAGGTCCTCTGCTCTGGAGTGAGATAACGAACATCATCCGTGGAATATAAATTAAGCAAACGCAAAGTAACAGCACGGAAAGTTGATATTTCTCCATGATAAACACGATCTATTACCTGTGGAACTTCAAGTGGACTATGAAAATAGATCTTAAAATGGAAAAAAAAATTAATAAACAACAAAATAACTCGGTTTAAATGGTCCAAATTAATATTTAACAAATAAAATACATCGTAAGCTGTCGGAATGGCCGCAAGTTGTATAAATTGTTCACCATCTAATTGATGAATAAGAGCAACATCTCTTTCCACATAATCCCATCTATTCAACATCCAATATCTAAATGTTAAAAAGGACAATTAACGATCAATCATTGTTTTGTATAAAATATTACAACTTTTAAAACTTACTGTGGAGAATTATAAACAGCAAGCTTCGAATTAAGACTGTAGCATAAGCCCATTTCGATTATTGTTTTTTCTAGATGAAGCGTCATATGTAAAGAGCTTAATACCTGCGGTGTAAAATCAGTCAGAATTTTATTGACGATTTCAATATAGTTTTCGGGCTTAACCGATACATGATCTTCTACTTCTTCGTCCGTTATTGATTCAATTGACATTGTTGATAGATGGATCAAAAACGTTTTCAACTCTTCCCTATCCGTAACGTTGTATTCACTATGAAATATAATTAAGATATTATATAGAAATTTATTTATCTTATTATCTGTGAAATGCATGTAATATAAATTGATTTGTAATTAGGGATATTATATAGTCATATCATAACTTTCTTGAGGATGTATGATGTATAATATAAACATAGAAAATGAAAACACGTGCTTATATGGGGATCATTAATTAAGGCAAGCATTTCTTAAGTCTCACAAATTTGGCAAATTATTAGATAAAATATTTTTATTAGCGATTAAAATAATTATTAAATCCTGATTTAATGCCTTTTTCTTTTTCTCCTTGAGATGACATAACCATATCGGATGTAGGCAAATTGTTAAAAATATTTTCATGGGATAATTTTCTATTATCATCCAAATTACATTCTGATCAGATTATTTAGTTACAAATTAGACATTAGACAATACTCAACTATAACTGTATGAAAGGTTGTTGATTTGTTCAATTCATTGTTATTAATCCTGATTTAATCCCTATTAATAATTGTGGTTTAAACAGGAACCTCATCAGGATAATTTCATCATGATGATCCTGTTTAGAAATTGATATTCATTTCTATACACTCCATTTGATAATTGATCGTTAGTCGTCAATCAAATCGGGACTTTTATCTGCCACGCTGTTTTTCTTCCAAAAAACACTTTATTTGTGGCATATTCTTGACTTTATATATGGTAGAAGTGTATTCGCTAAGATTTATTTGTTTTGTTTTTACTTCCTTGTTCCTCCCACGATTTGCAAACATCACACTCTGCTACACAATGGAATATTTTACACACTATTGCACACATTCGATTTTGGGGTCTTTGCTTGATTTATATCTTCTATAACTGTAAATAGTCCCGCGATTAAGTGGTCGAACCAATAAGTTAATCATCTTAGGGTCAAATCTGCAGGAAATGTGGTTGGCTACCATATTTGTAGAAACATATATATATAAGCAAAGATAAACCATATTAAAATGATTGGTAATAGTTCCATAAAAGAGATTGCGAAAAACAACCTTAAAAAAATAACTGAAGTATATATAGAACACAATCACTAAATTTTATGTAATAAAGAGCATTTCAAATAATTAATTTAAAAATTATACCCATATTTGTTCTATCTACACTTTTTCTTTTGTACAACCTATTAAAGTCTTCCTTTTCATTTTTTTAGGGTAGTTTTTTATATTTCTTTCCATTGAACTATTGACATCTACTTTAATGACTTCTATAACAAAGCATTCGTTGTATATGAGTATATTTGAGTATTAAGCCCAACCGCTAAATCGTGGTATCACCTACCAATAATTTTATTTTATTGCTATTTTTTCTGATAAACATCCATTTAAAAATGTCTTCATTTATCTCAATATAAATACTTTTTTTAATTTTGGTTTTGCGTGAAATTTTCGATAAATTAAAAATATCCATCCTATTTCCCATCAACTTCTCTAGGTGAAATGTCTTTGTTTTTTACTGATAGTATTACTTTTTTGCACAATTATTGTTCTTCGAATTTAAAAAAATAATATCCTTAAGATTCTCTAAATCATTTAACGATGGAACATAATATAGAAAAAAAAATGTCGTTCAGTCTTAAAATATTACTATTAATAATCTCTATTGCCCTAAGACTTCATTATTTTAGTTTTAGTAGCCATTATATCTACTTTTTTACGTTTATTTACAATATTTGTGATAATTTATAAATATTGACTATAGGAATATTTAATTCATGATTAATATTTAATTCATTTAATAGAAGAATCATCTTATTGGACTTATTACAGCCATCAAGTAATACAGTGATTAATTTTAAATTAAAACGGTTTACTGTTGGCCATCTCTATGTAAATGCTTCAAATAATGCATTTTCTGAATTTTATCACATCTTTCAATGAATCCAAATACCCAAATGAAGTTCGGTATTAAACAAATTTTCCCTTAGGGATGCCATTGCCTACATTTGAAATCCTTGATATAGATACTAACATCATCGTAACGTGTATTTATTCAACAATCAATTAACTTTCATATATAAACTAATTAATCATATATTTTATTCGCATAAAAATAAAAAAAATAAAAGTTCATGAGCTTCGCGACATGTTATGGTTGTTAATTTTCATTGCTATATAAATTTGAGCAAACAATGAAATCATTTTTGATATTATGTAAACTCCAACTAATATAATATATATATATATATAATATCTTACTCAAGGACTTCTTCAAGGGCTGTTTCATTTATTCTCTTGAGGCAAATTGTCGCCGCTGGAAATGTGATGTTCCAAGAAAGGTGATCACGTTCCAAGGATATGACGGTTGGGGATTTCTGAAATTAGTCAACCTTGATTAAACCGAATCATCCTAAATTATAATAAATAACATATTTATTTTCATATTCAATTATATTTCTCGACAATTTTCAGCTGAGTTTGTTAGTATTCATTTTTCACTCACACTATATCGCCAGAATATACCCTGCGCTAGTGAAACCAAGCAAAAAAACGACAACACTACCACCACCAGCCAGAATAGCCTGAAAAAAATCATAAAAATGTATCATTTTGTATTTTAAACTAATTGGAAAAACTCGATAAATACGCTGGCTAAAAATAAGCACCCAGAACGGGCCGGTTATAAATAGGAGAGTGCGGAATAAAGGATATACACTTGGGTACAGTCCTGTGCTAACAATACTATTTAAATGAATTATTATCGCGAGCTTTCAAGTGTGCCAGCATCCGCGAATGCTTCTAAATAAACATTTTAAATGTACTGAATCAATAACAAGATCCGGTGGATGTTTTTCATCGGCGAATATGTATCTTGGGGTGCTTACTTTTAATGGTTTTCGTAATTTAATCTTTGTTTTTAACATGAAAAACGTGTTTGCGAAGGCACTCACGTCTCAAAGTAATGCCGATTGGGTGCCACGAAGTGGTTAATTCCGTGTAGGGATCCCACAGTACAGATCTCACGTATATATTCCAGGCCGAGATCCCAGTATCTCCTCAGGAAAGTAAATTTTATTGGAAGTTTTCGTTTGCGAGTCCTTTCCGGATCCTTTTTCGCCCTGACCTGTTGATTTCTTCTATCGATCGGACGTGAGATCCACCCCAAAGCCATCTGAAAATTTAAACCGATTGAATTTTCAACACCAAATTTCAATCAATTTTTTTGTATGAACTTAGAATACAGAATCTTGTTTACCACATAAAATTTATGGTAGACCATTTAAAGTCTGAGGTATGCTTTAAACGAAAGTAACCTCAGACGGTGGTTGAACAAGTTCAAGACAAGAATATTCTAGTAGCTTTGAAATACTTTCGAAGAGAGTTTGCCCAGTGCTTCTTAAAGTGTACATATTTCTAAAGCATGTTGATGTAAAAAAATAATGTCAAATATGACCAAAATGCATCAATAGAATATTCTCAAATTTGATAGAAAAGTATACGATGATTTTTATCCAACACATATTATAATGCTTTGATCAATTAATATAATCTTCGTAATGATAATTTTATCTAAAATACTTATTAAAATAATCCTATAATCACATAATCATTCATATAAGACAACATTAAATCGCTACATTAAAATCATACAACCCTATAAAATCTCCTCCTACGTCTGACAACGGATAAAGTTTGATAACATTACGTAACACATTGATCAAATTAAATATATTTGGAATAAATTTGGAATAATATTCATTTTCAATGATGAATTTATACAAATAATTTTCTTATTTCATGACTGATTAGCTATAAATGCTTATGAGACTTGTAAGATGTACAATTTAATAAGATTGATACGAGATAGCTTTAATAAAAAATCTCTTATTTGGCTGATATTAACCATAATTTAATATTTAAAGTCCCTATACTAACATGCCAAAACTAATATTCAATCATAAATCACAAATATTACCGTTTTTAATTTATTTGATTTAATGTCTGTTAATGCCTTTGTTAAAAGAAAATTGATATTCAACAAAACGAAAAGGTGGTGTCTATTTCTAACATTTTTAGCTGATTGTATCCATATATTGTTTTGCATTAAAATTGCTAATATTAGATAAAACCTTAACAGTTTACCGCATGTAGGTAACTTTAAACAGATACAATATTAGAGTTTTTAATACTGACTAGTTACGTCATCGAAAACAAATATAAGACATACATAATCCTCGATGTTCTAATTGTTTAAGCGCTAAAAAATGGTGGATAAATCGGTAATCATCATTTTATTTAAGTATCATAAAATTAAAAATGGTTTATGATATTACTGCATCTAATCCTAATACAGTCAATATAATCAATCTATGAATTTTGTATTTCAATAACTTAATATCAAGGTTTTTCTATAGCTATTTTTAAAAAATACATACCGAAAAAGTAAAGAAATTTCAAAAACAAAATCCTTCAGCAACCAACTTCTTCGTCCAATAACTTAGCCTTTGATTAAGACCACGTCAATTTATTTGCTGTCCAAATTTATTGTGTGTTCAGCTTTGCCTAACAGGTAACTGTCACCGACTTACAGCTTAACTGGCTCCAGTCAACAACCAAACTTGCTGGTGAATTGATCGACAACACTGGATATAAATTATATAATGGCACCCGGTTGGGTTCGACGAAGCTTTGAAAAGCATGCTAATGTCGATTTAATCTCAAATTCAAATATTCTTAGGGGTTGTTTCTGATATAATTTTCAATGGCAGACGAAATTATGTTACCCAGTTGGTTTGTGTATCGCGTCCTAATGTTTTATGCATTAAGTCAACATTGTTAGACTTGGTCCCGCCGAAGCATTGTACATTTTACATGTTTTGTGCATGAGGTCCGTCTATTTAGTATTTATACAACAATCGATCAAATTTGTATTTAGTTCAAATAAAAAAATCTGAATATCATGTCTAAAAAACCAAAAAATTACTATTATTGCCACCTATGGTTATGAAAAAATCGTAACCGTTACATTAGTATTTTTATAAAATCTTCAAGATCCTATGCATTTTAAACATTGAAAAACTGCAAAAATATTTTAATTTTTATTTTTCAAAAAGATTTTTTCTAGACTAAAATAAAAGGTGTGGTCGTAATTCAGCGACAGTAAATGCAACATGATTTAAACAGTACAAAATGGTACTTTTTTACCAAAATTTTGGTTAATGTTGATGATTTATTTTCTATTTTATTCGAAAAGAGGTTTGAGTGTATATGGGGTAGTTTATAAAAATAAAAAAAATTATAATTGAGCTCATTATATTTGTTCACAAACGAAATTATATTTTAATTTTAAAGTATCACTGAAAGGGGGAAAGATAAAATTCTTAAAGAGTCGGAAATCAAATTGAGCACTCCTAACGAGAAGTTCATCTGGAACGCTCTGCAGTGTTGTGCAGATACTTGCTGTAAACATATGCACTCTGGCGATAGACTTTATTTTGCAAATTGAGTTTACAAGCACTTGAGACCATGCAAATTTTACTCAGCCGAATAATAAATTGCTGCTGAAAGGTCAAATTGACATCAAGCTCTTAGAGTGGAGTATGAATGAACTATAGATGGAGTGAAGCTTGATAAACTACTTTACCAGATGATTATTACGCAACAATATGATATGATTTCATGGTATTTTTTCATAAGCAGATTCAATTTGTTTTCCACAGTAAGCATTTGAATCCGATCTTTTCGCATATTTTTTGTGACTTTGGAAGCTCAGAACTAATTTTCTTTAAACTATTTGCATAAAATAATGATTTATTTAGAAATATAAAATATATTGCAAAATACATATAGTTTTTTCGTGCTATTAAGATAACAGATATAAAAGCTATGACGATTTAAAGGTGAAATTTTGGGTATTTTCCCAAAATGTAGAAAAAAATTATATTTTGACAACCCTGACACTTAGGAAATAGGGCCTATGTGTGAAAGGTAGCAAAATACCCCTTTAATTCCCAAAAAAAAATGTCGGTCCATATTTGAAACACTCTGTACATGTTCAGCAATGTGTATTTGCCAACATTCTTAAAAAAATATTTAACTTAAACAACAAGTGTGTTTAGCGAAAATTATATTTATACAGTATCTTTAGTGATGTCGTGTTTTGCATACTTTTACTGGATGTTATTAATATTTTATTAAGAAAAAATCTAGCACGAATTCTGAAAACTTATGCGAACCACAATGAAAATTTCATACGTCTTCCAGTACACGTTTCGTACTAATATAACTTATGATTACCTACAGATGCGCCCTCCCGGTTTTCAGATCTCACATGACGAATCCCGGCCGAATTTCTTTTTCGGGATATGGAAGAAACTTTACATAATCCAGTAAACTCTTTTCGCTCAAAGTGTAAGAGTTTATTTGCTTTGAGTTAGCCTTCAAAAGTTTCGCATGAAATGAAATGTAGGGTCTCAACTTTTGCGACGCCCCTCACCGGGCGCACGCTTTTAACTCTTTTATTGGATTTATTTCCAATACTAAACGAATGCTCGGATAATTTACGAATATTTGATTCTGACAACAATATATCATTTATGCATTATTCATCCAACGCAACTCTATCCTCACATATTTATGTCAGTCTTTGCACACGAGCTTCGAGCCATTAATATTTTTTATTATTTCCGTATGCCCATTCTTCTCACTACATTACCGGCCGTTTCAACTTTAATCACTTTATTCCACATAAAAAAATATACACACACAAAGCCTTTGTCCAGAAAAATTGCTGTTTTTTATTCGCCCACAGTTTCGAGGGTGAGGGAGATTAACCTTTTTTTTGTAAAGATTACTCGAAAATGGATGTAATGAAATCTGAAAAGCGCGGAACGTAAATTTTTGACAAGGAAAACATTACTAACCGGTATCTACATACGACCTTTTGTATTGCCATCGGCGACGATTGTTAATTTTTTTAAAAAAATATTTGCTTGCTAAATTATCTCTTTGATGCGTATTTAACATAGCAGTTAATTACTCAGTAATTATTTTAACTTAAGCCTTTCAAGATAAATTAAATCTGGCCGAAGTGCCTCAGGTGTGGTTGAAAAAAAATATTAATCCTGAAATTTAGCTGAATTCCCGCAAAATGTTGATATAAAAAAAATATTTTCCATAAAGCTAACATTTTGCTTGCTTTTATATATAATAATCTTCCCCTAAATGGTTACACATTATAAATATACTTTTTATCGCATTTTTTGATTTCAAATATCAATGAAATACTTAACAACAGATTTATTTAAGTCATTTTTTCTTGCGGTGCCATATTAATTATCGAATATAGAAGACATATCTAGAGAAAGAATATTTCATATAATAATTTACTCATCACTTTCTCTATATGGTTAATATAGAATAAAATGATTGGATAGGAATTATTAAACAGCGAAATTTTAAATACTTTTAAACAAATCCAATCCTCCATAGTCAACCTTGCATGACTTTATTAATAATCAAATGGGTTTTCTTCGTCATCAATACAAAAATTGCAAACTTTTATGTAGAAACATCAAAATCTATCAAGTTTTGCTAATTTTTGTCGGATCAAAATTAGAACTTTCTTTGTATTTTGTCAAAGATATTTTTAATGCCATAATTATGCATACACAAAATATGAATAAAACGTATTACATATTTAAATATATAATTTGATGAATAAAACGTTAATATATTTTATGCCTGATGTCTTATTTATAGAACCTTTTTCGTCGGTTGATTAGCATATTTTTCTAGAAAACTTCGGCAAATTACGTAGATTTCTTATTTTTGAAAAGTTACAAATAGAAGTAGAAACTATACGACTATCAGAATATAATTTTTATCAGCAAAAAGTCGAATTGCTAATGTATTTACATCGAATTTCAATCAAGGAGAAAATCCGAAGCGATAATGTTCGGTCTGTTGGAGTCCGTACAATACTTGAACATGATTACCTAAATAGTACGAAGTTTCAGCTAGCCGGAATCGGCTTTTCTATATTGGATATTTCAATCGGATAAAACCAAAAGAGACCTTAATCCAGGAGGTCACGATTGAAATTTTAATCCCGATGTGAATAAGTGGGAAGTTCCACTAACTTTGGAGGCTTCGCTAACTGCCTGTCGGAACTTTATTTTCGACTTGTTATGTGATTCTCAATGGAATTTTTTGCTCGTATGATATGAAAAGAAAATTTTAGCAAAATTTCAGATGTAAATGCATACTTTTTTTTGTAAAAAAAATATGTTTTGAGTCAATTTTATCACTATTTTTTGCTACTCTAGAAAATTCTTCATTACCCTTAATTTATTGAACACACTTTTCATTCAACTTTATCATTTTTTGGAATTCATTAATATGGTGACAATGTTTACACCGTCAGAATTTGAATCCGAGCCTTCTTAATAAAAGTCCAAAAACTAATGTCAAACTAACTAAACTAATGTACTATGTCAAACCTCATATAAACTTGCTTTGGACCTTTTTTTAATTAATATTTGAATGAAAAGTCTCAAAAATTGCAAACCTTTATGCAGAAACATCACAATCTATCAGGTTTTTATCTCTCTATAAGTTTTTTTTCATACCACATACAAAGTTACTAACAAGGAGCTGTCTTCGACATGTTCGTGTTACGTTGTCGTTCATGAAGTACAAGCTGCGGCAACCACGCTGGTAATAAATTGGACAACTTCGTTGACACTGCAGCGTTTCAGATCGTCGATTTTCTATATTTTTAATACAAGATACAATTTTTATATATATTTTCGCTACAATAGATTCAAAAGTCATTTTGCCCAATGTAGATTAGATGTGAATTTAATATCTTGCATTAGCAGCGTTGTTTGTCTATATTTTTTTCTGTATTCTGTAAGTCTGTCAAAACGCTATAAATATAAAATTTGTGAAAGCCAAACGGTAAAAATAAAAATGATGCTTTTATAAAGTGGATTCCTCGTATATATTTACATTAACATATGTTTAATCACACCATTTAAAATATGCAGGATAACATACTTTTGAATTTGAATGAAATTTAGTTTTCATTTGGAACAGAACATATTAAAAAAACATTTGATTTTAGTACAAAAAAAAACTTCATTCGTTCATTCCGATTAGCAAAATTTATTTCAACGAATTTTCCATGCCGGCAATACATCAATCCATTTTATGCAAATGAGTCTATTGATAATTCCTCCGAATAATTTAATCCTTTGAGTGCAAAATAATGATGCAAAAGGATCGATACAAGGCTCTAGCCCCAAAGTGGTAGCTTAGGTAGTATCTTTAGCGAAATATAAATCAGAGACCGACAAAGCACCTGTCTAGATAAATGCAAATCGCTTAAATTTTATACTTCAAGAAATTGATGGTCTATCGGAATGGTATAAAGTTTAATATAAAATTGGGTAAAGTTAACATTCTACGTAAATATCGACGTTTTGTCGCTCAATGCCTCGGAAGAGCTCTAATTCTTCGGAACAACGACCGACTAACGCAAAAAACTACCCCTTCATCGAAGTATATGGATCGTGTATTTTTATAGTAGTTTTGTAGAACACCTGCTTGAAATAACAGAGTATACATATTTTGTAGGCCTTATTCGATGCTCAATATTCAATGAACATTACGAATTTCGATGTAATCAAACTTTTTCGACCGTTTCTCGCTAAAAATTCATTGAATTGTCGACTAAATTGATTCGTTTCAATTTGAAATTCGATCGATAAGGATATCAAAACATTCAAAAGCTATATTAAAAGATATAAAAATAGCCCGACCAAAATTGGACTTGAGTTTTTCGCTAAAGCAATAAATCGTCCGAAGGGTGTATGTATCGGTACTTGTTTCCAGGCCTCCATTGAAGGGTAGATTTGACTCATTTTCGATTTAAGATAGTGTCAGAAATGCAGTTAAATTTCATTTTGAAATGACCTTAATTTTTAAACCATCTTAAAATACCTGTAAAATATATTATGCGAATTCGTATTATAAGAAATATAGACTTGGTAAAAAATCTAGGTTGTTTTCAAAAAGCAATCGTATCACAAGATTTACGCTCTAATTAAATTTCGTTATATGGAGTCATATTCGCTTCAAAGATTTTCAATTCAATAGTATAACTCCTATTGTTCGACTAAGTCTAGGTCTTTCTTTCTGTTTTTCTCTCTTTCTCATCTATACTATCATACTATTAATTTTGGCTTATCTCAAATACCAAATCCACAAAATTTTCTTCCTTAGTCTTATTTTTTTTGTTTTATTGCTTAACCATTTTTGGGGATTAGTTGCACTTAGGCTGCTGCACTTTCAAATCATGTTTTGTAATCTCTTGGTGACTTTTGGTACTGGAATATTTTAAGTGTTTGCAAATATCAAAATTCATCCAATCAATGTTGATAATCTTATTTTCTTGATGGATCAAGCCATAAGAATAATTCATTATACTAGCTGATTCATCATTGAATTGACTCAAATACATATGTAATGACATTGCACTCTTTTTACTCTTTAAAGAAATTCATTGATATTTTATATAGAAATTGCTAGTGTATTTTTATAATATTTTGGACATAAAGTTTATTTTCAATAACGAGGCAATTTATAAACTCTCCCTTGTATCAACAACAATCAAAAATGATGTAAGTAATTGGACTGGTTCTATTTTTACTTTGGATACGTTTTCAATACAAAATCGAAAAACTCAAGTACAAAATTCGTTAAAATTGTTGAAAAATAAATATTCAAAGAGCGTCTGCCAATATAATCTTCGTTGGGAAGAAATTTGTTGCCGTATTTTCCCTATCTAACTTTTCCACTTATTAGCCAGTCATCATTTCTTCTTTCGATTCTCCGCATTCGTTATATCAATATAAGCAAATTTATTATATTATGTTTTTCACATTATCCAATCCCATGACCTATATATTAAAAATATGATTTTAAAAAGGAAACGAAAATGATGCAATATCTCTGCCACTAACGAAATTATATGTAATGAAGTTCATTTAGATACACGTAGAGATATTGAATATATACACAAAATTTACCAAAAAATAATATAATAGCCCCATTTAAAGTAATGTTTCAGCTAAAAACGTAAAAACGAATTTGGCAAAGCCTTGAATTGCAATACGCTAAAATAATTGAATAATTATATTTAAGTACGTAATTGCACTTTTAATTGTACCTAGTAAAAGCACCTGGAACACAGGGTATTTCAAAACTATTGTTATTAAAGGAACTTATTTAAAGTTTATCGTGAAGCTGAAATTAAATTTAACTTAATTCAAATCTATTTTATTTTAATTTGATAGTCCATATATTTTTATGTAACATTAGGTCTATTATTAACAAAATTATTTTAAATGTATATAATGTCAAAACTTTCTAGTGACATTGAAGATAATTAAATAGGACTTACATAGTTTGTTTTGTTAGATTACATAGCTTGCGTTTTAATATATATTTCCTAGAAAACGTCCCAAATTATTCATAAACCCAGAAAAAATATACATGACGTCAAAATGTTCAAACCAATCAGTCTTTATTTGATAGTTTCAAAAGACTTCAAACAACTATTGTTGCTAATATTAAAGCCTAAAACATCACTCAATAAGATTTTTGGATGATTAATAAAATAATAACTTAACAGTTCGACTAATTAAACATCAAAATTCGACTTTTTTCATCAATATAGTTTCCTTCAAGCTCCTTAAAGAATGATGAACAATCGGACAAAGTAATTTATAAATGATATGAATAATTGCATTTTACTTTGTATCTATCATTGACTATTTTTATTTCAGAGTGTTCTCACAGATACTCAAACGATCATATGAATAACAAATTATATAACTATATGTTCTGTTGATCGATTTCGTTAGAAATTCAAGAAAGCAATATGACCAACAATTCTTGTATACACAATAAAGAAAATCCAAGTTGCATTTACACAGATAAAACATGATAAATTATATTTTTGGAGAGCTTATGATACTCCGGGTATTTCTGTTATACATTATATAAATTTCAATTACTTCAGGAAAGTTAGAAAGCGGAAAAGTCAGAAGCGGATATCAAAATGCTTAATGTATAGCACTTACCTCTATCTGAAATAGGTGTGCTCCTTTTTTTGTAATCGGTTCCAGCATGCCATCGATTTATCACCTTCTGGTTGTAATATTTTAAAATTTGCTTGCTGAAAAACGCCCTCGACGCCACGGCTAAAAGCGAAAGGTCACCCCGATATAATTAAGTATCATCAGGGTGCCTTTTTTCTCCCCAATTAATTTTTATTCTCAATCAATTATGTTAACATCTTCCACTCCATCATGCTAACCGTCCATCATTTGTCTGGCTGATCGCGCGAATTCACCCCCGTGGTGATATATGCGCGGTGGGGAAATTCGCAATATTTCGCCCTAAAGTTTCCAACTTTGCCCACGAATGGCGGCCCTTTACAATCAATTATATACCAAAGGAATGAGGTGTAATTTTTCACGGATCACCTGACTGTTTGGTTAACTTCCAGCACTTTGACAAAGTGGATCTTTCGCCATAAATTATCAGCGAGAAAGTTTGTCCCAATAGGAAGTTTCACGCTCCGGGGGTAACTGATTTTGAAGGCATGTGAAAAGTTCCTGCGGATTTCGCCCTCGCTCCAGAAAAAGGCTGATATTAAATTACGTTTCCTATAGGAGACACCACCTTTATCAATGTTGATATTAAGAACTTACACCAATAAAGGATGTCCTCGTAAAATTTTCGGTTCTTAAAATCTATGACGGGGAATAATGGATTGCTGCGAAGATTGTGTTCGATGAAAATTTTCAAGGATTTCACACACAGAGGCCTTAAATATATTTTATTAGAAAAATCTCATCAATCATTTCTTAACTAAAATTTTTAAATTAATTTTATACAATGTAATGTTTTTCAATTAATTATACTTTAGTGTTTTTTATATGGTGTCTTCATCGAAATCTTTCCTGGAATTTTAATGTGAAAAAATTCCATTACCTTCTACATGAAGAAATACTGGCAATCATATTATTGAAACTAATGTTAACGTTCCCTGACTTTGATGATTTATGATATATCATGAAGGTAGTCTCAGAAGTACCCGATCAGATTTACATAATATATATGCCAGATATAGATGGCGATTGCTGTTTTATATAAAGATAAAAAAGCACCTATTTTCTTAAGCTTAAGTTTCACATTTGAAGACGCTACGTTGTGTATTCGAATTATTTTTTTCCAATTTTGGAAAATGGTTTTGTGGTAAAATATTTGCCAACAATCAAGAGGTGGAGTCGGCAGTTGATGGCTATTTTAGGGGCTCGACGGTTCTCACTATAAACAGAATATCGAAGCTATTAAACATCGATGCTAAAAAGTGTATCAAGCTGAAAGATGACTGAATATTGTTAAGGAATATTTTTTTTTTGTTATGTTGTTGTTTCTGTTTTCTTTATTAGTACTATTTGTATTTTTAGGACTACCCTCGTAAAACCCTTAAATAGCCATAATTATTTTGATACTTTATAAAGTTAAAATACACGTAGATTCACATAAAAATGTCTATCCGATTGTCCTTTGAAAACTTCTATACAAATTCTTTATCCTACATTTTTTTCATCAAAAATATTATTTTTTTTACAATGTTTAATAATTACACTAATCATATTATAATTATTGAATCTGATGCAGAACTCTTCCGTTTCTAGTACACTTCAGTAGTCATTTTTATTAAGCTACCTTTCAGCAAGACCTATTTTACATTTAAAAAACGTAATTTGTCACATCAAAGTACATTTGAAAAACGTATTTACAGTCCTTAAATTATATAGCAAAAAACACACAAAAAATAATCAAATATATGCGTAATAATCTCCAACCCCCAAGTATCAACCTTTGGCTTATACGGGGAAAATGTATATATTTAGAACTTTACGTAAAGGTCCTATTAATATATTTCCTATGGGTGTAGAATATAAATAGATTTTTATGGTTTAAAGTATATTAATAGACTCAGGATCGAGATGCTTTGATTATTGAATTGAGCCTGATATTACTATATCATAATTAGATCAAGTTTAGGCGTAATGAGGTAGTTTCAGTACTTCAAGTTGAAATAGATTTTATCGATCATTTCAATCTAAAATAAGTCTAATTTCTTCTGAAAAAGTGAATACTAGAACCATGAATAAAGTTGGGCAGGGTTATTTATTAATGATTTATGTAATGTAGATCTATGAATTTCGATTTTCATCAAATGTCAAAAAAATCAATTGTCGATCAAGAAATTGATATATATTTTTTTAAATAAAAATAATTATTTAAATTTATTAAAGATGAACAAAACCACAAATAATGTAGAAATGGCTTCTATAAAATATTTACATCTTAATATAATAAAATTATAATAGTCCACTATCATAATAAGCGAGCAGGTTAAATAAGAAGAATATTCCGAAGAAAAGTGCTGATAGGGTTCTTTTTTATTTGCATGAGCTTTTAAGATTGATGACGCGGCTTCGTTTGAAGAACTTTTCATAAGCTTTTAAAAGTTCAAAAGGGGTGCAAGCATCATAATAAATTTTCTTATAATAAGCGCGCTCTGATGTCTGAGAGAGGTGATTAAAAACATAATGAAAATCAAACAATTCTTCCCAAAAATGTTTATTTAGTACGACTAAAACACGTTTATTCCATGGAAGACGAATGTAGTGGATTCGGGTTCAGTGATGCAAAAAATCACGCACCATTACGGTGATAATCAGGCTAATCCATTATGGTTCTGAAATCGACAACACAGCTTCTAAATTTGGGATAATCTAGAGAATGATCAATTTTCAGTATACTGTATGATTTCATTCACATATTATATTATAAGAGCAATTTATTAAAATAATATTTAAAAAACTTATAGTGTATATCAAAGGGTTGCCTTATAGTAATTGTATAATAGCCTACGGGATCACACTGAGAGTGACAGGTTGGCGTATGTTTGCTATGAAGACATAAAGAACGGAATTTCCAGCAAGAATTTCTTGCGCTGAAAATGACATAAGTTAAATTGGACAAAAGTTTAAATAACTACAATGAATTACAAAAACAATAAAAAACGACTAAATTTAATTGACCATTCAATACAAATTAATTTCATTTAGGATATCCCCAAGCAGGGCCGTAACTAGGGTATGATGCGCCCGTGGCAAGAATCAAAATTGCGCCCCCCCCCACATTTTCGGACGGATATTTTCAATACATTTTTTAAAGGTGATAAAATAATGTTTAATATTTTGACATTATTTTATTACAACATTGCTACATTAAAAAAAGTGCTAATGTTAGTTATAAACAAAATGGCGTCGTTATAAGATATTTCATTAGACTGTTTTTTTTATTGATATCAAGAATTTGTCGGATTTTTTCTATTGATCTGAAAACAATTTTTTTTTAAATTTTTATTATGTGCAGGAGCAGAATATACCTATAAAAGTATATAATTAAAAACTAAGTAGTTTTTTTCATTAAACTTTTATATATTCTTGACAAATTTTACCCACAATTTTACAATATTATAGTAAGAAACCACCTAAAACTTCAGCCGGGTCAGTCAAAAACAGCCGTTTTTGAAAATGCAGTTTCGAGAAAATGTCATTTAACCCATCGATGCACAGTTACCGTCAAATACCGTCATGTGTTAGCAGATAATACTTGCTTATTGCGCCAGAATAAGTTCATGCATACCGTCTTCGCCGACACTTCAAATCTTATCTCACACCGACGAAACTCATCAAAATGAAAACAAACTTAGGTGGCTCAAAAACTCTCAAACTTCTCAAAATAAGATAAATTAATTTTGATAAATAATTGGATTTTTGCGATATACCGACTTGAAGTACATACATATTATAAACATCAAGTACTAAAGTAGTAAAAGTTTTATCGCATTCTACTTCCAATATATTTTACTTTGGTCTGTTTTTATGCGGATCTTTTTTATGCGATTTTGATATTATGCCATTTTAAAAAATAATGGAACTTATCCCTCATTTTTCTATAAAGAACAAAGCTTTTTTATGCTAATACGCATAAAAAAGTCTAAAATTGTCGGAAAAATATATTTGGGAAGAAATGACTATCGGCGAAAACGAAGAATTAAATTTACAAAACATTAATACTTTACAGTCCGTGCGTTTCGCGCTAAGCTTCGCTGAAAGTCCGGGCGATTTCGTAAGAAATTCATGAAACTCTACTTCTTTCGTAAAATTGATATAATTCTTAAACCAGCCAATAGATTGAAACGAAATTTTAGTGGTGCCTACAAAAGAGCTTACTGCACAGATATATTTAAACAAAACAGAGGTTTTCAATGTATGGTGCGTGTATCAGCGCGACAAAATGCAAAAAGTAACTTTTTGATTTGAATTATATAAAAAGGCATTTATCAAATGACACCCAAACACATGAACAAAAAATAAAGGCAACATTTAGTTAGTTCATCGTTCTATTTAAAAATTATATTTGAATTGTGTATTTTAACACTGAAAATTGGCAACTAAATTGAAATAAATTAAAATTGTAGCAACAGTACCAGACTTTTAGATAAAAAGATGATGAATAATATCATCAAAGCTTCAGTTTGAAATGGAAAGAAGATGTGTCCCAATTATTCCGACTGATATGCTATTTGTATTGAAGCGCGTGCAGTTTCCGGTGCGAGCATCAACAGAGTACAGGGAAACACAGGGCATGCGTGCATGCTTCTCACATGGACAGCTGTATGTGGGCTGCTCACGCCCAAATCATTTATTACCAGACGCTACGCACCATACGGATTTTTTTTAAGCATCCAAGAGCACTTCATTAGCACGACATGAACGCGATCTTTAGGACGAGAAAAAAGATAGGAAGCCTCCTATTCGACAAAAAGAAAAAAGTGAAAAACGAAAATCAGGGGGTTTACGAGATCAAATGCGCAGCCTGCATCATGTCGTACATTGAACAAACCAATAGATAGATCGCCCACAGGGTGAGAGGATATCAGAAAGCAGTTTTGCAATTGGATTACAAATCAGCAATAACCGAATATGTTACGAAGAACGATCATCACATCAATTTTGCGCCACATAAACTATAGCAACAGTCAAAAACGTCAGCATCAAAATTACAAGAGATCAAAAAACGAAGAAACTCTGCAATCAACAGACGATATGACGGCACTAGCATTCCTAGATTTTGGCTACCAATTTTACCGAAAATTAAAGCACCAATGACCAGCTAAAAGATCTGAAAGTGTAAACAATCTCCAATAAAGACCGCAAAGCAACGGCAATGGACGAAGGATGCTCACAAGGAGCATAGAAGTCAGGCATTTATTTTGATAATTAACGAGCACCATTCTTATCGCTGACCATTTTTTTATTCCCCCTTTCTACTTCTTCAAAAGTAAACTGACAGATTTGCACAGCAACTCATTCCTTTTATTTTCGCAACACAATAATAGGCAAAAATAATTAAGCAACAGCAAGCAGATGCTATGCATGTTGGACATAAGAAATTGAACATTTTTTTATTGATTTTTTTTTATTAATTTGGACGTATGTATTATGTTTTAATGCACCTATATCTTGAGTCATATAAAGGCAATTCAAACAGAATACTCGCGCGCTAGTGCAACCATCACGACGAGCGCGTGGGAGCGGGGCGCCGCCCGGGGGCTCTGCCCCGAGAGCGCCCCCGCTCCGACGCTTTACATCAAGAGAAGCCAACTTTGGTGAATAGATGCACCATTATTTTCCAGCACGATAACGCGCGACCTCTGTTATCGAAATTGAAAAAAATTGCATTGAGAAAAAAACCGCAATAAATTGTAAGAACATCTAATATTGACATAATTTACATTTACTTACTTATTAGTGATTCTCGTGTATTTTTCGTTTGGACGAAAATGAGGCAGGGGCGCACTGGCCGAGGGGCGCACTGGCCGAGGGGCGCACTGGCCGAGGGGCGCACTGGCCGAGGGGCGCACTGGCCGAGGGGCGCACTGGCCGAAGGGCGTAGGTGGTGTTGGTGCTGATGAAGCAATATAAGGAGATGATACAACGAGCGCCGAAACACTTTTTTTCGGGTATCCAAAAATGACTAATCGGGTCGACACTTAAAATTCTTACGAGCTTCATCGGGAACACTGATTATCCATAAAATTGGATCACCGCTAAAGTGGAGATAAAGCATCGCTAATCAATTATTATATCATGTTGCTTTGAATTAATGACATCGATGGTGTTATCTATCTCGAGCCAATTATGAGTAATGAAGCAAGTATGTACATATTATCTCCAAACGAAGAATCGGGAACCCCATGAGAGATATCGAAAATGACTCTTTGCGAATCTTATGTCAATTTACGTGTTAATGCATTTAGAGTAAAATGGTCAAGTAAAATAAAAATCACGTACAACTCTCTCAATCGGGTCGGTATCCTGCGTTTTGCGCCCCAATCCCTGTTGCGCCCGTGGCAGGCGCCTGCTTTGCCACGCTCTAGTTACGACCCTGTCCCCAAGTGTGCTGTATAGTATAGAATGAACTCCTTCTAATCCATAGTTTACGTTACTGACCATGGTATTAAATATTCGCAACAACCGACTCCGTTAAAGTTGAACAAAGTTATATTATCCTTGTTGGGAACCACTGAATTAAGCATATAATCTCATGCTATTTTGCCTATTTGATAACTTCACCTCAGAAGTTCTATTGCGGACGGTGCTTAAAATCAATTCAAATAGTATCTTTGCCCCGAAAGTGATGAACACCACAAATAATTGCGCAACAATTCTAGATTCATATATAAACATTAAGTTTTAAATATTTGTTTTCACCTTGTTCATTTAACTTCTTAATTATAAAAGTATTAATTCATTTGTGAGATTCACAGATTACTTGAGATGTTATGTTTGATTGTCTTTTTAAAACATAGATCTTCTTCAAAGGTGCTATTTGTAAAATTTTCAAGGAAAATTAAAATCATTTTGAAAAATAGATATATTTCACATACAAGATATGAATATTAAATAACGAGACTGATGATGTAACTTAATTTAAATGAGATAAACGACCATTTAATTCTTTTTTTAATACACTTTTTCTGCATTTACAAAACCATGGCATTCATATATTTCTAAAGCTATGATATATTTTTTTGGGCTCTCACTGCTCGAAAAATCACACAGTAAAAGCTCTCGGGTAAGGATTATAAGTTTTATATGATACATTTGAAACATTTTTACTTTTTTCCTAGATCAGCTTAAATATATACGCATTTTTTTAAATTGGTTAAAGCCTTTCGAATAACGCGATAGCAATCCGAAATTGCTCATTATGAAAATCGACGTATCGTGAGTTTAGATATGCAAGTAGAATTGCAAAGTACAATATCATTTCGCCGAAAAGTAAAGAGTAAAAATATTAAAGATTCATCATAAATTCAGAAAGGCCAGGTATGGTATATAATAGAATACATTTATATTTACAATAGAAAGTATTTATGCACCATAAATACTTTTGTCCTAAGTGTCAAGGTTGTCAAAATATTAGGTTGTCCCATAAGTTTCTTTCGAAAATGAACACATATCTAATCATAGCCGTGGTTGAAGAAAACCCGTGATTTACTGTTCGCGAAATAGCTAATAAGTTAGAAATTCCACGAACATCCGTCCAAAATCATTTGACAAAATTGGGCTACATCAATCGTTCAGATGTGTGGCTTCCTCATGAACTGACCCACTCAAATAAGCTTCAGCGTATTTTAATATGCGATCTTCTTCTCCAACGATATAATAGCCAACCATTTTTGAAGAGACTTGTCACTGGAGATGAAAGTTGGATACTCTATGAGAATATCCAAAGTGAACGGTTTTGGACCAAGGGTACAGAAGCTTTAAATGTAGCTAAACCTGGCCTACATCCAAAAAAAGTTTTGCTATGTATTTGGTGGGACTGGAAGAGGGTAGTTTATTATGAGCTACTTCAACAAGGTCAAACGATCAATTTAACAAAATATTGTTTCCAACTAGATAATCTGTCAATCCTGATTCAGTCAATCCTTGAGAATGAACCCGATGAGAGGTTCTCAATATCGGATAAGGTAAAAAAATCGTTTTTTAACTTTTTACCTAAAACTTTAACGCGATCGAACACCCGGCTATTTGTCAATATTTTGATAATTAAAAGAATTTAAATATGACTCGCGTCTGAAAAACTCTAATATAAATATATGTATAGCGTAAGTTGTGAATTTTGTATAATACAAAATGTATCCATAAGCTTAGTAATGTTAAATTCAATACAAATCCAGAACTAAAATTAAATATTTATTTTATCTCTATTATTTAATTTGAATAATGTTTTTCTTATTTTCAGGTATATTTAAAATGACTCCATTAATCAGCATCAGACAATATACGATTTTGACACTTGATATTTTGAATACGTTAGAAAAAACGTATGCTGGGAATACGAAGATATTCGAAAAAATATTGAAATATTTCGCAAACGAAATGCTCGAGAGATTCGTAAATATTTTACATTAATAGCAACGTCACGAGCCGCCGTTGTATTTTAGGACTCGCCGAGGGTGTATTTTGTTCCGAAAGTGCCGAAACATATTGAAAAAGACGTCGAAAATAATATTTAAGCAAAAATTGAAATTTTCTCGAGTGCGTCATTGTTAAAGGATTCAAACTTTCCCATTCAGACGTCAATCGTCGAAAATTTCATGATTTACGTCAGAAAATGCTTGAACCTTTCGCATTTGAATATTTAACTCTTTGGTGGTACGTGAAAAATTTCCCATCGCCTCCTTTGTTTCCCGGCGTACGAAAAAATATTTATAAATATCTTCGTGCTTCAAATCTTCACACTTAGAAATATAAATGGGACGCCATTATTCATATAAATGTACAGCTTTTTTTATTATTGGGACCGCATATTTTACAGAGTTGCGGTCGAGATAAGCATTATCCTTAAAGGATATGTCAAAAAGTTGCATTTATTCCGCTTCACTAGCTTAAAAATACAATTCCAGAGTCATTTTTGCTATCCAGTGCAGCAAAGATATGTCTAGCAGAACGGTCGTGGCTTCCGTTTAGCTCGGTATCAGGAAGCGTCACGCTTTGAACAAATATTCCTCAGAGATTGTCCACATGGCGAAACCGACATGTGCTTTAGATATTTCATAAAACAACATATTTTTGCTTTTTCAGTTTTAACAGAACTAGAACAATCTTCAAGGGATATTGCAAAAAAATATTTCTTACGGAACATACCGTAGATGCAGGTACACATTTTTTATTCATCAAAAGCATTTTTTTTTTTTTAAATTTACAACGAAATTTCTTTTCAAATCAACTGCAAATATAATACACATCGTTGAATTACCATCTTCTTAGAACTATGGCAGCATTATTTAGATGAAAAAAATTATAAACAAGCGATGAGGTCAAAAATGGAATTTTAGAAAATTTTCGTTAAAAGCCCGTAATTTCTTATGACAGAAGCATTAAAATATTACCAAATAATATTTCATTTAAAAAACGAAAATCTTTATGGGCACATCTTATATCATGAAAGTTTATAAAATTGATGAGTTCAGTTGAAATTTACATGGATTTTTTAAATTTCAATTTTCAGATATTTGGATGAAGAATTCAATGTTGGTCTTCTACTCATCCTTTGCAACGAAAAAAGAGACTGGATCTCAAATATTTAAAAAATCCTTTTTAGTCAAAGTAACAGGATTATTTTAAGAAATTTTCCACTACCTTCCATGAAAAAACATCATTAGGTATATTCGTCCAGGTGACTCGCTGGATTAGTTTTCTCAAATAAAGTGACTCTGCCTTCAATATGATACGCGTTGAAAAGGCTAATATTATGATATCCTTGCAATTTTGATCATGCATGAAATTTTAATGGCTTTATCTTTTAAAACCAGAACTTGACTCTCATTGATGTTTTGAACATTTGATCAAATACAAATGACGAAATAGTTCGGGCCTTCCCACAGTTTGACATTCGCGTTCCGACTTGATACAATCTACATTCTGGTACAGTGTTCAATTCTACTTTGTTCCGACATATGATTTTACGGAACCCGATGAACAATTTCTACAATGGCCCGAAATTATGGGAATCATGGGAATTTCATGCTTTCAAAATGTTACTTTTCTTATACTTCTTCGGCTAAAATTGCCGGAACATTCATTCAAATGCGGTATATTTTCTTTGATTTATGGCTCGTGTAAAATAATATTCCGTCGGGGGCGAACAGACTTTGATTAAGCTGACATGTCGTCTTAATGTCGTTGATTCCAAAGACACTCTTACGTGCCCCTTCCCGGCTTCGAGTTTATGAAATATTTAAAACGCTGAAATTAGTTCCAAAAAATATCGGTAAATAAATTCTTTAAGCGGACACCTTCCCTTCGGAGCTCTATCTAGATTTAATATTTGATTTTCTTTTTTTATGACTTCCCTTCTCATAATGTCTCGACGAAGTTCCTACCCCACACTTTCACTCGTCTGATCTTCTTTTATAAAAAACGCAGCAATTCTAGGGACAGCAATGAATAAAATCACAGCAACGGCGAGAAAATGGTTTATAACCATAATAAATATTTTAAAATCATAAAACATATTTACGCAAGGAAGATATATTAAGAGCACGTAATTACTTATGAATTTTCATTTGAAGCAATTTTTTAGCATCGGGGTCGTAAATCGATTCCCTTTTTCCTTCAAATTAAATAAAAACATCGAGAGCTATTTATTATATTTGCAAATTAAAAATCTTTCTTTTTTACCCTTTATGAATCAATTTAATAAAAATATAATGCTTTGCTTTCACAAACTGGCAAACAACGTCGAAAAACATTTCTTTATTCCTCAATAAGTTCCATTCAAAACAATAAAATAAATTATTTCAACATAAATTTAAAATCAATATGTTATTATCGTTCATGTTTTAAAGAGAAATAATAATTAATTGGAAATATTCCATTTAAACAGTCATCAAATCGCTGATTTTTCACTGTTCGCTCATTTTTCACTTGGTACTATAGAGTTATTTAAACAAAGCTTTTCTATTTATTCTGGCCATTAATCCTTCGACATAGTTATGGGTGACAAAGCGTCTTAACTTGCATAACTTGAAAGTTTGTTTGGTCAGCTATTTAAGAAGAGAGTTGAAGTGTACATTCGGTACTTTCTTATAACTAATACTGTAACCATCAATTTGATATCACTCATTAAATTTTTCGGTCATATTTAACTCTTTAAGTTTATAGCAAACCAGAAAACATCAGCTATTAAGCTCCGTTAACTCATTGCAATGTAAAGTTGTCGAGGGGAATATTCAAACAACTTATTTATGCAACTTCTTGAATTGTTTTTCTGACATTGTTACGTAGGAAGAAGACGTTCTGCCACTCCCTGCTCCAATCGTGTCCAATAGAGTCCAGAAATATCAACTATGAAACCATCATTGAGTCAGTAGGAAGAATTCATCTTTCTACGATTCGACTTTCCGTTCTTCTTTCTTATGCTTCCGCATTCCAGCTCGACCTCAGATTAATCAACAATTTCGTATAGGGATGTTATTTCTCTCACACTTATACTGAAACAAAGTCTCTGGATTGTTTTCTAATATTTTGTACCGACATCGCTCTTACCATCTTCAGGAATGTTATTGACATCTTTGACCTGGCATGTGTCACACTTTCATAAAACCCTATTATCCATGTTATTCTGAGACCAAGCATTTGTTTTAGTAATTAAAAATAAGCCTCGTTACTGAGGAATGTTAAATAAAACTTTGACTGACGCCTATATGAAACTTCGCATACTATACTAGAGTGGCATTACTATAAAGGTTTCACTACTCCTTTGCAAAATCTACCCCTTAAAAAGAAAATCAGGAAAACTGACAGGCTTGCCCGGGAACCCATATTTTTGCAAGATCTCTTATAATTTTTGTGTATTTTTCCTTCTATATTACAACTGAATGCTTGCTTTTGGGTCTCTAATAAATTTATTTCGATAAAAAATCATGATCATGTTATTATGATCGTAATAATTTGTATCACTTTACCTTAATTTATACGATATGCACGCTGAAATGAATGGTTGATATGGCCGTTTATTATTATATTTATTTGCAAATATATTTGATTTTTTTCTAAGAATATTTTTAACGTTAATTTAATATTAAATATGTAAATATTTGATCTGTACACAAAGCTTAAGTTGTGATGATTTAATAAAAACTCTCAGTTGTCCTATGCTAACAATCATGCCTCAGTTGAAGTTATTTAATTAAAACTTTAAAATGCCGAGGAAATATACCAAAATCTCCAACAAATATTAATTATAACCAGCTATTATGTAGTTCAATATCATATAATATTGAAGATGTTAACGTGAAGATGCTGTTCCCATTGTTTTCAACCACAATTGTTTGCTCGTTGACAATGCATTATTTCCATTGAAGCACACTTTCAACGAGGAGCAAATTTAATATCCTGGAAGTCCGCCTCCGTGTTTCGACGTTGACTCCTTTAATTCTACCATGAACGACCACAATAATTTATCTGCTAAAATCTCTTTGCTTGCGTCTCTTTTACCCTTTTTTCATTCGGCTTCATTCATCGACGACACATCTATATGCGGAAATTCAAAGCGAAACCTCTACTTATGAGGTATTCCAATTAAAACTGGCCGCAGCTACCGTTCAACTCACCGTTTGACGACCCAATCATTTTCTTTCACGGTTGAAACTATTTCTCCCGGCAAAACACGGAGCAATGAATTCGAGTGATAGACAAACACCCCGGCCCACCCCCGTCCGTGGTCTATCACAACATCCACCCCTCAACCCAGGGATTGATTTACACCTCGATGTTATCGCGGTCCCTAAAAGAATCCGACTGATTAAATCGAAGGGTTTTATTTAACTGCGGTCATATATCACGTAATAAATTAAACAGGTGTCTACGACCTGGGTAGAATATAAAATCGCCGAAGAAATTTCCAGTTGACCTCTGACTCGACAGAAGTTGAAATGGATTAAAAAATCGATCAGAAGCACGTTTCCACTTAGCTTACTTTGGTAATCTATAGGGTAGCCCCTTTATTGCTTATTAACACCCCTAAAAATACCACCAACTTTTTTTTCAAAATTACCTTCCTCCTAAATGAATCAACATTCCAACTGTACTTGTTGATATATAGTCTAAAAGTTCTTTCACAACACTCACTGTATAATATGCAAATAATTTTCATAATGCCTACTACATGCCATAGTGTATAACTTTGATATGATATTCAGTGCATTCGTGTGAAGCAAGATATGATAGTTAATAACATTACCTAATAGCTTTGAGCTCAAGTTGAGTGTGTTATAAGTTCAATAACTTGAATATATGTATTAGTCGATGAACTGAACTGAGAATCTCAAATCTAAGTATGATACAACACGAAGGGATTATTTTAAGCACACAAATTTAATTGATATTGAATCATAATTTTTCACAATATTTAGCCATTATAGTGTCATGATATGAAAGTGTGATTTTAAGATATAGGCGAATTCCTATATCCTTTTCAGTTACGCAAAAATCTACTTTTGAGCGACAAAGTTATCATTAATTAAAAATATGTTTTACAATCATTTATAAGTAAGCCTTATCCTTCAAATATACCTCGAAACACTTGATTATGCAAATCATATATATTATATATATTTTATATAGTAAAATACTCTTGAAAATCTGTGTAGCGTTTTATTTGCACGTTTTGAATAAATCCAATTAACACTTTAATAACCGGCCATAACAATTGACGTAATACAATGACAATGCCATAATTATTTCAAATTATTAATATGAAATAATAGGTTCATTTTCACTCAATCATTGAAATCATGTATGCCTAAATTTTGACTGAAATATGCATGCTATTATGCAAAACGGAGCCGGTATTTAGCGTAAATGGTGTGCAAATTTATACAATCTCTAAAATTTTCATACGAATTTAATATTATCCGTTAAATTATAATGTATCACAAGAGATTTGTACAATGTTTAATTTAAAAATATATTGATCAAATACATCATGATTGATTTACTCAGCTAATTGCTTCTCTTTTATATGTTTTTATTGAAGAAATGCAATACGTTTTGTATATCCATTTAACTTATCCCTCTGTCTGACTCCCATCGTCACCTCGAAAGGCTTCGACAGGGTATCGTTGGAGCATAACAGATCCGGACACACACATCCTCAATAACCTCACCAGCTTACTCGGGATTCCCATCTCCAACATGATCCTCCAAAGATTTTCCCAGTTGATGCTGTTGTATGCCTTGCAGAAATCTATAAATGTGGTGGAAATCGCCACATTTTTTGCGGGGGTATTCTAACATTTAACAATATGAAATATGTTATTTGACACGTATGCAAATTAAAATTATGAAAATTAAATGATATAAATTTAATTTATCCTTAATAATTAGCATTATATTAAATATTTTTTCAATTTCTTACGCTGTCTTTGCCTCACCCGCACGTGAGGCTAATAGGTCAAATCTTAGCGCTGCATGTTTTTTAGTCTTCTTTTTCATTTCTCAAGCAACGTTTATTATCGCAGTGGTCTTTATAATCGCGGGTAATTACTTCGACAAGATTTTAAGCATTATATATAGTTGTGACAACTAAATTTGCCCCCAAAAAGTTTCTTTACTAAACTCAGAAACATTTTAGTCAGATCCAAGTCTCGCAAGTTATAAAATAATTAAGCGGAATTTTAGCAGCCACGGATGGAATATTTAACAAAATATTTACACGAATCGTTTAGAAGTGTAACAATTATGCCGAAGTTTCACACTCGCTCCGAGACACGCTCAACAAAGTAACCTCATATCCCACGCCCAGTGTTTGACGTCGCATATATCACAGTGCCATGTCCCATTATTCACGAGCAAAGTAAAAGATCAATATTCAAACACAAGGCAAAGTCGTCAGGCGTGCAAACAAGGATTATAAGCAGGAATATAAGGAAACAGAAAGGAAGAGACTTAAACTTAAGCAGAAACAACTTAGCTTAGGCATGAAAAGGGAAGACCTCAACTGTTCGAGTGCCATGACTGATCGTTGAGCATTTGACGCCAACAAAACAAACCTACCCATTTGTTCACCATGTTGAGCAAACTAATTTTTATTTGTGCTGGGAATAAATAAAAATATTAATAAAATTCTTAAAATAATTTTTGTCGTGTTATAGTCAAAGAAATGAAATTTTTCATCTCAATTGCTGATCATTTATACAAAAATGAAAAGTTGGATGTATTTCTATACAGATTGAGTCATTCAGCTGAAGTATCTAATTCTGTCAACAAAAAATACTGTCGCTTAGCTTACCGAAAGTCTGCTAGTTGCCAAGGATTAAAAAGCTTTTCGATTAACCCTACCCATCGTTGGAGTTTGCAAACTTTATTCAGCTTTTTTTCGCAAACACTTCTTAAGCCGTATGTTTTCCCATTTACCACGATTTTTTGTAACCCTTACATAACTGAAATATTTTAAATTTGTTTTTCATTAATGTTATAAAAATAAATTATAACAAGTCAAACAAATAGGTATCAAATGGTGTGACGTCTTGGGTATGAAGGTATTAAAAGTTCCTAAGCCACTTTTACTTTTTTTTTGAAATGAGGTATTATTTTAATAATAAAAATAGATGACTGATTCATAGAATGCATAAAATATTTTTTTAATGTGTATTTTATCCATGTCCAGGATAAAAACGTTACATAGTTTGTTCTTCACTGCTTCAGTGCAGTTATGTATTATTAATTTAATCAGCTTACACCATGAAAGTGCTCCTTAATTATTGAGCATGAGCTTATTTATTAATTTTTTAATCGTTAGTCTTATTATTGTTTGTAAAAAGCAGTTAAAAATAACAATCAATTCTAAGGATGTCAAAAAATATTGTACATGTTTCCTGAAGCGTTTCTTGATACAAGCCGACTGTAATAAAGTAGTATTAATAATATAAAAAATGGCATTGATAATGCATTTTTAAAGTAACTTAAAATGTTTTACAGCACCTGTTTTCTACTTTGTTCGTCCGATATATGTGTAACGTTCCATTAATTGGTCACAATCCTGTTTTATGGCAACGACCCGATAAAAATCACTATGGTCCTCCTTTGACAATTCCTTGGTTTGATAGTGTAGTAAAATAGTTTCTCTACGGAATGGTTCCAGATTTTCTTTTTATGCTACAGATTACTAAGTTGAACGACTTAGGGTTCTACACCGTAAATAAAAATGTATTTAATCTCAAACAATTAGCAAAATCTTCATACGTTCGATAATAAAAACTTTAAATATGCAGCATTTATTTAATTTTAATGTACAATTTTTTTTTAATCAGTAAAAATTTAGAAGCATGAATTAAACTTATTTTTAAAAATTTGTCTAAATTATACTCTTTTCAACGATGTGCTAAATGTCATACAAATCATTCAATAAGTCGTTAAACATGAAGAGGCACCGATTTGGCAGGGTCAAGGCTATAAAAATACTTTTGATATGCTACTTCATACTATAATATATGAAATGCTACCTCAGACAATAGACGAAGAGAGTCTATCTGTGAAACGTAGCAAAATACTCTGTATAAATCCAAAAAATATTTAACAACTTCAAAATATGATGCAATTCTATACTAGTTGAATGAGGTGTAATTCAATTCACTCCGTCGGATCAAGTATTATTATATTAAATCCTCTCGAAAGTAATCAATTATTTTCGCATGCTCCCGTTTAAGTTTAGTTTGTGTTCAAACACGGGGAAGGAAACACGTTTATATATATTTTGTCAGCTTTATTTTAGTGTCATAAATTAAAGTGCCCTTAAATCAGGACGACCCTTACATTTTGATGAAAATGTGCTGCGATCTTTAATTGACTCAGACTCGTCAATTAATAGAATAACTATCACATATTTCCAACAATAAGTGTACACATTTATTTAAAATGCATGATGTATGGGTTTTTGGATGCTGCACGAACTGTCCGCGGATAACTATGATTCCAACAACAATTTATCAAATTGCCCAAGTCAAGATTAACACAACGGAAGGGTTTTTATGCCTTAATTATCATTATTTTTAAATAAATGTTAACTTATATTGCAAATCTAGTTACATATCCTACATGACTTTATTTTCTATACGATCATACATAACATTATTAATAATCTAAATATTTACATTCCAGGTTTTAAAAAAGACTATGATAAATGTTAATCATATCATTTTTAAAATCAAATCATTAATATCATAAATCTCTCAAGTGTTTTGGTACAAGGATTCTGAAAAATAATCAATCAAATTCATATTTTCGCATCAATATTATTATAATTTATTGAAGCCAAATAAATTTCATTAATTCTAATGGTCATATTATAGATTTATCTTATGTAAAAAAAGAGCTAAAGAGAACGGCAATAATTTTGCAATTTCAATCAACGTAACCCTCCACCATGTGGGTACAATGTTATACAATCCCTCAGTTTATCTCTTACCTGGTGTTTCTAGTAAGAGCACGTTTGTCGGGATGTCTTCACCAAGGTATCCGCCGGGGTATTATTCAATCTCCTTATGCATTGTCATTTCATTTTCTTTCGCCCTTCACTTCGCTTACATTGTGAAAAATTGTATGACGAGTAATGAGTGACTCGTTTAAAGCTGCTGAATAAATGAATTATCTGTCGGGTCGAGAGACACGTACGCCGTGAAAAGCGTTTCCCGAAGCGGCCTTTTTATCAATGATAAGGCGGAAAAACTTTTACCCTGTGAAAAACCAAAGTAGGATTTTCCGCGGGCCCCGGCGCCTAAACAACCGAAAGGCCCCTTAAACTCAAGAAAACTCATAAATTTCGGTTATGCTAATGTCGTTTGTTTCAGGGACGACCCGGATTACTCATCTTCCTCCTAAAACCGCTGACGCCCTCTATAGCGAAAACTGCCTCTACGTGTATATTTTACATCATATTTTCTTCTTAGTCCGGACTCTTCTTGCGCCTACAAAAAGTACGTGGGAGCCACAAAGCCCTTCTACAAAGAAAAATAATCACGTTTTTGCTCTTACACATTCTAACTTTATCATCGTAATTGTAATAAATTTCAATTTTTATCCAAGTATTCTTACCGGATTCTACTTATCGAATTGATTTTTCCCTCGACTTTTGGCAAATATCAAAAGTTCATAATGAAGGAAAAATTATGTATAAAAAAATATTTAAAAAATAATGCAAATATACCATTATATAAAAAAACAACAAGGCTTTTTACGGCAATAAAATCATTAAATATGACTCATTAAGCTTCCTAATGCATACTCTCACCATTGAGCTTTCGAGCTTTATTCGAATCAAATTAACACAATATACTACGATGAATATGAATAAGATTTCCTCCAGATCTAATTAAATAGTATAAACATTTTTTGAAAGTAAATATGTCCATTAATATTCAACAGCTTATTTAATTCAAGATCTCATCCATCATTGAAATTAATTTATTGGTTTTTAACATGACTTATCAATTTTGTAATAAACGTTCCCGGATAATGAGAGGTAGTTTGTTCTTTGGTATCCAGGATAAAATTATTACATAATTCATATTGAGATTGGCTCGAATTTGCACTGTTTTTTGTGGCAATCCCAATGAAATACAATCTTATTAATACATTTTTTAAAATATATTTTTTACTCAGATTTATCTATTTTTAAGATAAAAGTTCACAACTTGATCGAAACAAGCATTCGCTTTAAATAGTTAAAAATAGTATCCTGTATATCGTATCGTTCAATTGCCCTGAAGCACTTTTGCAAACTATAATTTGTTTCCAAGTGCAACACATGTGTTCCACATATGCTCCCGCCTGTGAAAACTTGCACTCATTTATAAAAACTTATTTTTTTAATGTCATAATTTATGTATTCAAAGAAAAACGTGTACATGTATTTTTAAAAACAACCCCACTCATAAAAGCACATGATGCAAAACAATCCAGTGTTCCTTGATACCAATATCACCAAGCCTCAATTACATTCATAAAGCAGTGCATTTTAAGCTATCTAATTTTAAAATAAGATGAATTAACTACATACATCAAGTCTTTCATTTCATTAAATTAATAATAAGGCCAAACTGATTGTATTGCTTTCGCATACTATGTTACTCAATATACATATTTCATTAAGTCTACTTTGTGCGACTTATGCGCGACTTGGCTCGGCGTCTTACCAAATCCGATGTATGCAAATATGCAACGAAGCAAAATACTTAAGTACATCCGATTTGTATAATACTATTTATTTATTATTTCTCTTAAGTATGAAACTTTTAACGACATTATGGTATTAAGATATTATGACTTTAATGGTCGTTCAAAACGATCGCTTTGAGCTTTCAATAGCGCTTTGAATATCAAGTATGGGTTGACGGTGACTTTTAAAATAGCACGCCAAACAACATATTAACGATGAAACCTATAATATTATTTTAGTATAGTGGTTTAATTCCTGAACACTTATTATAAAGGTTCGGGATCAAATCCAGAATGTGGAAAAAAATCACTGCACAGATTATTTTAGAGGAATAAATAATAATGTTATTGTTATAGATTGTTCGTTGCGATTCAGATAAGTCTAATTGTCTGGATCTAATAGAGTAAATACTTTATTTCTACTTTTAATACATAAAGTAATATATATTTTTACCTTCTTTTGCATGGAAAAAATACTGAGATGCTTGAGTTACGCATCCAATCTCTATATTCTAGGATATTTAAACGATAAAGTTATAGGAATATTAAAGACCTACAATACTATTTGTTTAAACACAATATAAGGTATAAGCTTTTTTTAATAGTATTTTGGCGATAAATAGATCAAGTAAGCATGTTTTTGCCTTTAGTGACCACTTGCTTCTCTAAGTTATGAAAGAATATACTCAATATAGCTTTAAATGAAGCTCATTTCTCAACATATGACAATTGGCGAAATCTCTCTATGATATTCTTAGGATTTTAAAATATGATTCCAAACTATTTTTGCCTACATATTTTTTATCTATTTATCGGCAATATAATTTTTCAGTGATTGTTTCGTCGGGCTTAAAAAAATCATAATAATAAATATCTCTAGTAATATTCTACAAAATGCATAAAAACTCTTCCGAAGTGTTAATCCTGACTTGGGCAATTTAATAAATTGTTGTTGGAATCATAGTTATCCGTGGATAGTTCGTGCAGCATCCAAAAACCCATACATCATGCATTTTAAATAAATAAATGTGTACACTTATTGTTGGATATAATAATTTATGTGATGGTTATTTTAGTGATTGACGAGTCTGAATCAATTAAAGATCGCAGCACATTTTCATCAAAATGTAAAGGTCGTCCTGATTTAGGGGCACTTTAATTTATGACACTAAAATAAAGCTGACAAAATATATATAAACGTGTTTCCTTCCCCGTGTTTGAACACAAACTAAACTTAAACGGGAGCATGCGAAAATAATTGATTACTTTCGAGAGGATTTAATATAATAACACTTGATGCAACGGAGCTACGGAGTGAATTGAATTACATCTCACTCAACTATTGTAGTATAAAATTGCATCATATTTTGAAATGGTTAAATATTTTTTGGATTCATACAGAGTGCTATGCACATGGATTGACAAAACTTTTTAAGGGATTAGGGTAGTATTTTGCTACGTTTCACAGATAGACCCTCTTCGTCTATTGTCTGAGGTAGCATTTCATATAGTGTGAAGTAGCACATCAAAAGTATTTTCTTAACTCCGAACCTGCCAAACTGATGCCTCTTCAAGTTTAACCATTTATTGAATGGTTTGTATAACATGTAGCATATCGTTGAAAACATTATAATCTAGAAAGCTTTTTAAAACTAAGCTAAGTTCAAAATAGTTATTAGTTTTTTATTTAAAGAATTTTTAAGTTAACATTTCTCGTTCGTTTGCACATTTTATGTAATTTTGAAAGCTTTGAAGGAATATTCGGTATAGCAATTTCATAAATTAATGATTTATTTAGATTAAAAATACAAAACAGTTTTTTGTGCTATTACGACCACGGATTAAAAAGTTATGATGATTAAAAGGTGAAATTTTAAGTATTTAAAAAAAAAATGTCAGTCCATGTGCAAAACATCCTATGTGCTTAAAAACTATTTTGTATGAAATATACTGAACACTATTGAGTTGTTAATTTACAGTTGGACTTTAAATACATTTTTTTAAAGAAATTGTAACATTAAAACCTCTCTCTCAGACTATTGCGGGAATGCGACCTTTGTCAAAATTTCCCATGAAATTGTTACAAATCCAGCTGCAGCCTCACTTCCGTTCTTTGTGGGATACGGCATTTTGATACAGATAGCTAAGAAAGTTACATTCAGCCGCTTCCCTTGGGACCTTCCAAGACATATGTCGGTGTGCGTGTTATCAATTTGTTCAGACTCATACTTGAGTCTCGGCAAACTTTGAACCGAACTAATGCCACGTTTGTTGATACTTAATGGTAACCATAAGTCATGGGCAACTTTGAATATACTTCGGGGCCTCGAGCTATCCTCACACCACTCGATAGACTTTACACGGTTCAAAAATCTTTAGGAGGAAATTTTACCATTGTTCTAACTGCTTCGCGAACAAAGGCCAACTTGTATTTTATCAGCATTCTTGGCACGATACCCTTAACTGTATGGTATATCAATTGGAGCAACGACGCTCCATCTTTACATACTTAATTTCATAGAACTTTTAATTAAAAAGCGACCGATTTTATCATTTTTATTTGCAGCCGAAGCAGAAGTTTGCTCTTCCATCATAATTAGTATTCAGGAAGTGATATTTAACTTCAAAGTCCCATCAAGCTTAATTCCTAATTTTCTTCAAACACATAGACCATAAAATATCATCCGCCATACATAAAACACGACGTCGTGCCCCCAACCGGTGTTTCGGTAAGTTGTAGCTCGAACAGCTATATTAGTACCTTGATAAATTGGCCACTATCCCAGTTTATCGTTCTTGAGTAAGAGCTTTAAAGCTCAATAACGCAAAACGGTTCGACCAATAAAAGAAAATCGTAAAATTTCATTACACTCGTATAAAGCGCCGAGATGCTATGTTTGACCGACTTAGTACATATTTCAACGCTATTTATTTAATATTATTACATCTGAGGATCAGTGCTTTTTGATGTATTAGCCCTATTACGAAAAAAAATATTTTGATGAACTATAAAGCAGTTTTAATTTAGGTTTGTAAATTTTATTTTCATTCATTCTAATTTTATCATGCATATTTGAGGTAATTTAATATTATCTATGTTGACTTTATACATACAGAAAAATAAGCTTTTATTGTTGAGAAGAGAAGAATTGCCAACATAAATTTATTTTTATTTTTTCCATTTTTTTTTCAAATACATAATTAATTTTGACAAAATTAGCATAAATGTTTTGATTATACAATAAAAATACCACTTAAATGATTTTGTATGGCTTCAAGCAATTTATTTCTTAATTTGTATAAATAGGTGAGGTTTTGTTTGAAGGGTTGTTTGTTTCTTTTTAAAGACGTTATTGTAGAGTCTATGTCAAAAAATATACTTATTTTCACCAAAATAATATAAATAAACCTTAAGGGTAAAAATTTACAGCAAAAAAATATTTTTTTAAATAATTTCCTGATATATTCAATTAGTTTGATAAAAGTCATAAAACAGCATAAACAAGTTTAATTAAATTTCAATCAGAAAAAACTAAATTGGTTCTGAAAACTACGAATAAATTTTATACAATACATCGTTTGTTCGGGGAATTTATACACAGGTTTTTCACATGTGTGGAAAGGTCGTAAAATTCCGTAACGTTTGTTTGAACGATTCGACCTCACAGAGCCATTAATATTACAATGATTCGACGAACCTATTCGTATCCATTATTTTATGATCAAATATTACCTGCCGAAATACGTATTAAAATCCGTTTATAGGAGTTTAAACGTACGAAATTATTCAAATCGCACCAAATCCCCGTGTAATATCCGATTTCGAACAAAAAACCCCAAAGGTGGCAAACATGATTTATGTTTTATTGTCCAGGACGTTTTGGGAAAATTCGGCGAAATTCTGAATAAATCTAAAATAAACGTCCTTCAAACATTTTATGTCAAATGCTATTTACAGGGGAGAAAGTTTCATATAAAAAAAACTTTCTTTCGGTACTTATTGAACTTCGATCAATCCCAATGGACTTCCATAGCCCATCATGAAAATTTTATCTTTTTTTAATCTCTCGTTCACATCATCTTATGTTTTTTATAAACAAATTGATAATAAAATATTTTTAATATCAAAATGTATCAAAACACTTTAAATTGTATAAAGTAAACCTATTTTTGAAGAAATCCAATGAGGGTTCTAATGAAAGTAACTCGGCTTTTTCGTTATTCCAACAATTGTTGAATTTATATACATATTTTTCACAATAATTTTATGAATATAATAAATAATTTGAACTAGTTTTGAATCATCATAAATTTAGATGCTATATTTGTATGTCCACCACTTGTAATCCGTACAAATCCACTTATCTATCAAGACCGTTGCAGCGTGTATGAAGTTTGTACATAAATAAATAAACAATGGCAATAGCATACACTATTCGGTAATTTCTTCAAATAAACATAAACAATACACTTAAAATTTGGGTTTACGATCTATACAATTGTACGATGTGCGCAAGATACTCTTTCCGTTTCTGTCTCACATACACTATCTCCGACGTACAAGACACTCTCTCCGTCTCTGTTTCTCTTCAAACTCAATGTGCACCGACACTCTCCGTTTCTATCTGTCTCCGAGCACAAAGTATGCTCTTTCTCATTCTGAATCGCTGGAATTCGGACACAACTATGTGTCTTACCTCTTTAAAGGGTTAATAATAGACAGACATATCACGCTTATAACGAGCATACTAGATATAATTGTAAAGTATTTAACGAAAAATAGGTTTAAATGCTTTTATTATTTTTGTAAATGCAGTTACTTGTAGCGTGGGCGATTTATAACCTAGGGGGAATTACCCCTGCAGGGGTAAAACAGGTGTGCTGCGGGAGTAATCGTGCTGGTAATTTTTGGTATGTAGATAATAAAATGGCAGATCAGCGCCATGTGGCTGAGCACAAATTTTAAAGAGGGGTAAAATCAGTTTCCCTGATAGATCATAGGGGTAACAATCCTGAAAAGGTTAGGAAGCACTGGTCTAAGCAGATTAACAGCGACATCTTCTGTCTCTCTTCATATGCAATGTGTTATTTTAACAGCGCCATCTCTTGTGGCCCTGCGGAGACATTGCTTCTTGCGCGTGCACCATTATCGGTTGGGGAGTGACACGCAGGAGTCGGCGGGAGGTCGTCCCTCCTGCAGCCATATTTTTCTCTCTCTTTCTCATGTGGAATAAATATTTATTTAGAGAATAGGGTATTTCTATTCAACGCCCGTCTATTCCCATCTATTCGTCCAGTATGTCCAGTATGATGAGGACTCAAGACACCAGTCTCTGTCTTCAAATTACCGCACCCATAGGGTTAGTTATTAATATTTAGTATTCACGTTAAAACAATCATTCATATTATAACTAGTTTTTTTAAAATGACTTTTAGCAAACCCTTACAAATATCACATATTATAAATATTTACAATATCACATATTATAAATATGCTGCATTTTTAAAGCTTTGTGGAAGTTAATTGTTGTCAAAACTGTTATGATATTATATATGACAGTCGAAAATGGTTTATTCGTTTAATGAATTTATCCTGTTTGTTATAAAATCCTCAATCATTTTACTTAATAAATGCACTTCCTGGTTGAAAGGATTTTAGCATTTTAACCCGGTGACAGCTGATATGTTGCCATAAATTCACACTCACCGCATGTAGCCGACTATTGTACCAATTTTCCGCTTATATGCCACCAACATCAACGTTTCACATACGCTTGCCTTCAAAATCACACTTTTCCACGATCCCTACAAATTAAACCAAATATTTCACTTCATATTTTGAAAGCGTGTTAGTTGGTTTTTATCAAGAATCTCCTGCGGTAGTCCACCGCTGGATATCTAATTTCAGAAATAAAATATTTTTAAGCGTTCTTACGGAAGCATAACGACGCATAGGAAGTAAAAGACAATAAAAATTTATAAATAGAATTACATTTCAATTCAATTTTAACACAATTCATGCATTCAAATAAAATAACAAGTACAAACTACTATTAGACGAAATATTTTTGCAGTCAAAATTAATATAAAAGGCTTGTAATTGTTTAATAAATTAGAATATTTTAATACTGAATATGGTATTTTTAAGAAAAAAAGATGAAGTTCAAGAAGATATAGAAAAAGTGCTTAATCCCTTGCCATGAAATATAATATATAAAGATTTACACTCTTACGAAGGCAATTAATTGTGCACTGCAGAGTTCTTAAATATTAAAGAATCCCAATTTTTTTTAAAGAACCGAACATTGATAAAAACCTAAGAACAAGATTTTTAATTATATATGTTATAAAAGTATTATTTATAAATATACCATGGCCTCGTATAATACTGACATTATACAACACGGCTAATGAACTACAGAATATTGTACAACACGCTTTATATGACGATATCAAAAAAAAAATAACATGCTTTATCTGGTATGGCCATAGATCGCGTCATGATTAATCATACCGAATTTTATGGATTATACTTGCAAGCCAATGCTGTCTTTTTGGCGGCTCTATTCCATGGCTTGCACGGTCTTCAAACCTGACACCAGTGGGTTTCTTTGTCTGGGGACGTGCCCTATTCCATGGCTCGCATGGTCTCCAAGCTCGACATCACTGGATTTATTTGTCTAAGGACGTGGAAAAGAATTAATTAACACGCCGTTTTTGCAAAAATGATCATATTTTTATATTTCTCAAAATTTCGGTCAAATCCTCGAGTAGCTGGCGATAGTTTCAAAAAGTATATCGTTTATAAGGGGTCAAATTACTATATTTTTTGGAATGCATAACATAGTTTTATTTACTATCGAACCTATGTTATTATAACATGGATTATATAATTGCGTTATACGAGGGCAAATTACATTTAAATATATTTTTACGCATTTTCTAAATATAGTTTAAAGAAAATGCACAGTGGTTATTCAACACCGCAGAATGAAAATGCATAAAGTTTTCCTCTTTCTGTACGTTTCATATAATCCAAACCTGGAAAACTTATATGGTATTCAAAAGTTTTTTCATGTTTTCCCACAAAGTTTCTCTTGCATATTTGGAATGTCACTAAATTATGCAGATGAAATTTTCTTTTCAAATTTGTATTTAATGCGCATTCTTTAATTTGGCTGTTCTTTCATGAGAACTCCCAAATTCCAAATGGTTCCAAGTTTATAAACAAATTGAAGTCAAGCATACACAGCTTTGTTTGTTGAGACTTTGATCGTATCAAATGCGTCATTCTCTTTGCTTTGCAAATGCACTTTAAAAAAAGAGGGAAGAAAAGCTCTCGAAGCTGCTGTGAGAATAAACCGAAGGAATCCTATCAACCGTCTTAACTTTTCCATTTTCTTGTTTACATAAAAGTGAGAAAAGAGGTGGTCGAGGGGGAACTCTGGTTGTAAATTGCTTAGTTTTGTTCGTTATCAGCATAAGCACAGATGCTGGGATCCCTTTATGCAATATTGGAATATAATGGTGTTAGTAACCCAGACGCCTTCGGTCCAACGAGCAAGGCTTCTTGTAATCCCTACTGCTGTGAACGAGTCTAATTGGGATTATTCCGGTCGGTTTGTCCACGTCTGGATGGGGTGAGTTTCCTGCAAAACCTCAAGTCACCATCCACGAGGATCTAATGAAGATTCAAATTGCTGAGACACATTCGACTATATTGAGTGATAATACCCTTTGATATTGTTAATGAAAACTAATGAACGACCGCTTTGACCCGATCGGTTAATGGGTTAACGATGTCACACGTGCCCGTTTCGCCTAACACATTCGCCCAAGTAATATCCTCGGCGATTGACTCGTGCGTGCAAACTTATTTATGTGCAAAATTTTTGGGTTGAATATTTATAAGGAAATATTTCGAAATGGTCGACGTTTATCCTTTTGGCTGAAAATGACATTTGAGAACTTAATTAAGCAGCGTTTGTGCGCTTTGTTAAACGCTGACAGAATTCTGGTATAAAAGCATAAAGCATTTTTTTGTATTCAAGTGACTCTTTTATTAATTAAATTTAAGAGTTGATCAACATCGAAAAATAGATTTATGATTTCAATATCAGAATTTAATATAAAACCTCAATACATTGTCAGTTCGATTCGAATATAGTCTATTCAAATTGTTTGCGCGCATTCATACGAACGAGCTATCGTTCGAAACGCTCCAAATATTAAATGCCAATGGAAATTGCTCACAAGTGTGAGTCAAATCTGAGGTGAATTTATGCAAGGGTGGTTATGTTAAAATTTTACAAGAACGATATATATGCACTAAATAACCATAAAAAGACAATAAATAGGAAAATCTATTGTTAATATTTTATAGAAATAGTTTATTTCGATAGATTTTATTGATACTGAATTAATTAATATTTTATATAAATTTAAAGTGGCATTAAAAGGAAAATCCAAAGCATCTATAGGTAATCCCATGGTTAAGCGGTTGGACTTATGATTCAATCATCTTGGGTTCAAATCCTACAGGAGATGTGGCTGGCGATCACATTTCTAAAAACTTATAACGCCATGAAAACCCATGTCAAAATGGTTGGCAATATTCCCAAAAAAGTAATTGTTAAAAGCCACCTCAAAAAAATATACTTATTTTCCAATTAATCCCAAAAATAAATTACTTCTGGTATATTATTGCAATAAAAAAAGCAAATTCACTTGTTATGAATATTTAGAATTACTGGAATGCTGTGAAAATGAAATACGAATACTTCCGTTTGTCCTTACCTTTTTTGAAGAGACTTGTCACTGGAGATGAAAGTTGGATACTCTCTGAGAATATCCAACGCAAACGGTCTTGGACCAAGGGTACAAAAGCTTTAACTGTAGCTAAACCTGGCCTACATCCAAAAAAAGTTTTGCTATGCATTTGGTGGGACTGGAAGGAGGTAGTTTATTATGAGCTACTTCAGCAAGGCGAAACAATCAATTTAACAAAACATTGTTTCCAACTAGACAATCTAAAGGATGCATTTGCCAGAAAATGACCAAAATTAGCGAACAGACGAGGCGTTGTTTTTCATTACGATAACGCCTGGCCTCATGTGTCTTTGCTCGTCAGAAATAAATTATAATCATTTGATTGGGATGTTTTACCTCATCCTTCATACTCTTCGGACATTGCCTATTCAGATTATGATTTATTTCTTTCATTGAAAAATTCTTTACATGGTAAAAAATTTAATTAAAAAAATGATATAAAAATGTACCTTGATCAATATTCTGCCAACAAACCTGGGAAATTTTGACAAGAAGGCATTATGAGGCTTCCGGAGAGATGAAGAAAGGTAATAAAACGGAATGGATCATATATTATTCAATAAATTTTGATGTAATACAAATAATTGTTTATTTTTTTCTTAATATGAAAACGAAAGAAACTTATGGGACACCCTAATAATTTTTAAATACATTGATTGGTATTTGTTTATAAATATTTTTATATGTTCAAGTTTTGAGGAAATCTTGCTGCTCAATGACATGGTCATCGTATCCAGGATCTATCGGAATACATAATTATATTTATACTTAGAAATCGCTTATGATTTGTCGTTTTTCTCATTATTTGAATATTACAAAGTCCTGTAATATTTCGACAGTCAGTTCCAGTTGTCTTTGTTACATTCCAAAGTAAAACGCTATCCTTAAATTTCTTCCCGCCTATTTAAATTACATTTAAAAATATGCTTTCATAAAAAAATAAAGGTGTAACTTGAATCTGTTTTTGACACCTAAGAAGTCTGCACCGCAATTCGAGAGTTCCACAAGCGAACACAAAAAAATATTTATTTTTTAGCATCCTTGTACGTGAGATTTTGAACCCATTTATATTTCTCGAAGCTCGTTAGCATTAATACATAAGGGTTGTGTTTCTCCGCATACGATGTTATTGTAGGAATTGGCCATGTTTGCGATGTACCGAAATTGAAACGTATAAAATCTAAACCCAAACACCACTTATTCTTGTAGGTGGAATCATTAGCTCGAGCATAATAAATCAAAGACCACACATAATAAATTTACTTTTGCACTGATTTCGCTTTCTCTCCCGGGTATCAAGACTGGAGCCTGGAGCTTTTTACAAACATATCTGTGTGGGTAAATTAGTTTTGGTCTATGTATAGCAATCCATTTACATTTTGCTATCCTTCTTGCTTTATATTCAAAGCAAGAGTATTGTGAGTATTTTGTAATAATGCTAATCAACTGAATTTTTAGAAGACGCAACACTTTTGAATTGCATTTGGAGATCAAGCAAAATACTTGAAGATCATGGTTGTTATCTGAAAGGACTCTTTTATTAGAGATATCTTACTCCGAGGTCCGGAAGGCAATAAAAACGAAGAAGTGGAGGTTTCGCGTAGCGAGTAGGGTTGATTAAAAACACCCCAGTGAATTGGCATATGCTTTGTTTTTCGTCCGAAAGGTCTGAGGCTTAAACTGGAGGCTGCGGTGCTCTCGAGACTGAACCTACAGGAAATGTAACGTGTCTTTACTAAATTTATGCTAATTTCTCCCGTATTCGTTCCCCGTGGACTATTCAGGATGAAGGTTGAAAGGTTTATTTACGAAAGGTCCGACATCAGTTTATGTTTAATTTAACAGCTAATTTAACTAAAATACGGCATAAGCAACTGGAAATGCTTGAAGATCTCTTCCGGGGAGAGTCTACCCACGCTAATTCGGAAAAATGTATGCTTCCAATAAATGCCGGAGGGTAATTTTGTCGTTTTGTTAAGGATGATACCGCTCGAAAATTAAACACAAACTTCTCAAAATATTTTTTCCAAGTTCAGTCTAACCCACAAAGGAAGCTTTGGCTAACCATAACACGTCACATCACTTCCGCTTCCCTTGAGATTCAGCCGCTTACATCCTGAAACTTGACAAAGCCTGACAACGGAAGTACAGTAAAACATTTACATGACTTTACTTAATGAAATTCAAAGGTGTTCCGTGGCAACTCCTATGAATGATTATATTAATTTTATACAAATAAAACCCCAGTGACAATAATAAGAAATCTTGAAAATAATACTCATTTTTAAACTAAGACAATTTACTGCTTTCAAAATTTTTGTAAAATAGTAATTCTGGTTTAATGCCTTTTTATATTTAGGACAAATATTGAAAAAATTAATAATGTCCCATTAAGTAAAATTGTATTGATTATCGTTTTTCAAATATTTAAACAACATTGAATTGAAAAACACTGAATATGTTAGAGTTGGTTAACATAATTATATAATACATGGATATTGCAGATATCAAACATTGAAGATGTTGGTTATGCAAAGGAATGATAGCAATATCAATATTGAAGGTCAGATTAAGGCGTCTTCTCACTTTACAAATTTAAAAAAATCGATTTTTATTTTATTTTAAATTTTGAAAGTACATATCTTCAAAAATGTTATATCGAAATTTCATAAAGATCAGACGAGTCTAACTACATTTTTGGGCGACCGTTAGGTGACTACCTGAGAGCACCATGATATTCAGACTCATGGTGCAAGTACAAGAAAGTGGTGAAAAACAATCAGATAGAAACTTTTAAACATCCTTCTGCTCTAGCTGAGAATGTTCACGAGGTTTTGAAACCAATTTATGAAGATCTTCGGAGGAAATACCCAAAATAACAACGAGTGTTTCAACAGCTGTGTCTGGGCAATTTTTCTGCAACCAAAACTTTAAACGCGTTTATCTCAAAACTAGGTTTTTCGGTGGCTTGTTGATGAAATTTCGGAAACTGTCCGGCCGATTGTCATGAAATTTGAATGACATATTCTTCATAGTTATGGCTATAGCGCATATCATCAGATTTTTGAAAATTTGATTTAAGTAATTTTTTTTTACAAAAAACTGCAAAAAAAACGCGTTTTTTTTACTTTTTCGTAAAACGTGCGCCATTTTGTTATTTTCGCAAATATCAAAAATCTGATGATATGCGCTATAGCCACTGATATACTGAATCTAAAACTGTTTTATTTTTATGTTTCAAATGACCCATCTCGGAGATACCATCAACAAGCCACGAACATAACATTTCTACACGGGTTTTTCGATGCTACTGTTTTATTATAATAATTGTTCAAAAATATATTTTTTTTTTTCATGTACTTGAAAGATGTGTTTAGTACATAAGATCCATTTTATCTCATAATTTTTAGCGAAAATCCTCGAAAAAAAATCGTGAAAATAGCCTATTTTTGAGGCGCCTAAAGTGAGAAGACGCCTTAAGTATAAAAATAGTTATTTAGCTGGAATGCTAAAAGTGCATTGGATGTAATTATGCAGATGGCATAATTACAACTAGATGTTAATTAAAAAAATATCTATATGAGAGATATAATTTTTATGAAGATCTCTTCAAATACTTTACCGTTACATTTACAATCCTCATGTGTTCATGCATTACTACGTTTTAATCTTCCATTGATGAAAGCAATGCTGTAAAATTTTATTTTTTCTACTTCCTCAGGAGCAAAATATTTGTTTTTCATTTCTAAAAAGCAGGTATAATGATCAGTGATTATGCTTTTTTAGAACAAAAACTGCTTCATTGATTGAGTAGGATAATGAGTTACCTTGTTGAAGGATGGAAGCATTTTTCTACAACTGCGGAATCTTTCGACTGCCTTCTTTATAATTTTCGAACCTATTTTTAATATTATTATTTTATAGTTATTCCAACTGAAATCGACTCTTTCAATCTCAAACCTTAATTTCAAAGAAGACAATCAACTAAGCTTTGAAATTAGGTATACTTTGATGATGCTTTGAAGGCTTTACTATCGTATTATCAACATTTAAAAGAATAATTAATATCTATTCTCGATCATGATAAAAATTAATTAATAAAAATGTACCTGAACCCAAAACTAACCGTCAGTCCTTCCGTGAGAACGCTTAATAACGTAGTATAGAACCCTCTTGAATTAATGAATCAATTGACTATTTAATACCTTTTATTTGTGATAAAAAGCTGAGATAAAATAATAATATTTTTTTAAGATAGGCGAGTTGCAAAATTTTAATTATTTTTAAATGATACTACAATTATTATTGCAAGTCAGTCATCCATAGGCAGTTAATTACACTCCGATTAATTATGTAAATTAACTAGCATGTAACCTCAATTTAATCCTATCAATTCTTGACATTGTAATCAACACTTGATGGCTCCATTACATACGATGCTTTTAATATAATTATTTAATATTTATATGCATATAACAATCGACTATTTCGAAGCTATTCATAAATATTCCTCTGATTTTATACCATTGAATGTATTTTCATGTTCAGAATTAAGGTTTTGACATAAATGGGTTAATTTTGATGTATTTGAAATTATCATGGATCCCCTCCAAAACAAGCTTGTATAAATATTTCGCAAGGAAAATTGTATCCAAAAGTTGACGTGGAAATGGCGATGAAATATCGAAACGACCGAATAGATAGGGTCCAATAACTCAGCTGAACTCCCTAACAAAACAAAGATAATCAATCCGGAATTTATATAAAGGGGTATAAAATTATCTTGAGCACCAGGATTATTGGATATACTTAATTCATGCCGTTTTTCACTTAATGTAGTAGAAAATGGATGGGTAATGAAATCAGGAGGTGCCTTCTTCCATTAAGGGCCGCCATGGCCCAGAAGCAAAACTGGCAGTGTGATGAGACAGTCATCCGAAAATGGGGAACGAAAATGGGAAAACAACGGAATAGAGGAGCCTTCAATAATTCGAGCTCATTTGTAACGGATGGCGCCGAGAGGGGTGACAGATGGTAACGGGCCGTTACCCGACCGTTATACGACCGTTACACCGACGTTGCCCCGTACTCGTTTGTACATTTACAAGAGTGCCCCTTTAATAGGGCCCATTTTGTTTTTTTATGGAATTTGTATAAATATATTTTGGCGTGGTGATATTTTCGAGCTGGGGTAATCAAATTTAATGTAAGATGGGTAACGACGTTGTTAACAAACATTTCGAAGCCGCATGCCGACACGCTTACATCATTTCGGCTACATAATGACAGACGTGTAGGACGAAAAATAAGAGTGTACACCTCTCCCTTAATGGTAACAACATGCCATATGGGAAATGATTTAAGACATAATTTCGATGTAATTTTAAATTTGCCACATTTAGTCCTTGATAGCCTCGTAATCATAAATAGACAGACTCTTATCCAATAATTAGGAAATTGTCAACAAAGCTTTTTTTAAATTATAGTTTAACTATTGTTCAGAATGGTCTTCATCGGATAGGTAAATTAAATATAGAATAAAGCTGGATTCTATAGGAAATGTCGTTAAGGGATTCTGCAAAAATTTTACCACATATTTATTCATATTGTAAACACACTTTACAATTTTTCAGATTAAAATCATCTCTCTCAATTTACGTGATTGTTGTAAACAACTCTTGTATTTATTCTGTTTTAATTTATACTCAATATTCGAGCATAATTTTATGTCAGTTTTCTAAACAGGACATTCGTGCCGTCATCTCCAAGTCTCGTATTCAATTTGCAAAAATAATTTTGCTTTCCTTCCAATACAACTATTTTGATTAAATATTGATCACATGTCACTAATTAATTAATGCTATTAAGTTAATTAGAAATTTATTTAGGACTTCAATACTTCAATTTGGAGCCTTAATTATTCTAAAATAATATTACGCACATTATAAATTGTGCGTGTTCTTCGCATATTGATATCGTTACCCAGCACGCATAATTTGTCAACACAACTTTACTTTATCAATGCCTCGATGGGGCATGTAATTAGCAATTGTGGTGAATTATTTAATTTAACGTTTAATTTCCGTCTCTTCTCCATACAAGTAATTATAGACATCCCTTATTTTAATTAAAAGTGTTGCTAAACGAGAATCTTGTTAAGGAAGAGGTGTTTTGCGTACCGGGAGCCCCCTTTGTTATTATTTGCCTAAACTTTCTTTGAAAAGACGCGTTTTCATTTAGAAGTCAAATGCCAAAAACATTAAAAACGATACGTTTCTCCTTGAAAATTATTATTTGAGCTCTTAATACGTATTCGAGGACGCGTATCAAAATATAACCAGACTTTAGAGATTTTTATTAATGCGTACTTTTCATTTAACAGGCGCTTCAACGCTATGGTAAAACATATTAAAAGCTTATATATAAGTCCCTTACAAAGTATTCGTTTAATGATATCAAACGTATATATGTAGAAACATTTTTGCTGAATGAATTTAAGTTATAAAACCTACTTAATATAATGAATCTTGGCTGACAGTTAAACGAACCTCTTATAATCCTTAAAATAGAGCTCGAGTCCTGCAAAATTTTCAAAAGCCCCATAAAAGTCGTTAATCCATTGTGATGTGATATTAATCCTGGGCGAATCATTTGATTGATTAACTGGATTAAAGAACTCGAACCAACGCAATGGATCAATAAATTCACGCAAATTCATTAAGGGCTGCAATACTAAATACACACATTTTTTAATTAGGCATAATAAACGGGTTTGATCGTCTTTTAGTGTATGTGTAAATACATTATATTGCGTGAAAAATCGCTTTCATAAAAGGGATTATAATCCAATATCGGCTCGCAAGATGAAGAATAGGTCATAATAGATATCTTACAGAGCAATTTGGAAAGCTTAAAGTTAACGATCGGAGACTTTTCATAGGCAATGATTAATTTGGTGTAATTTTAAAAGAAGCAAAAAAAACTATTCACTACTAGATTTATGAATCTGTCAAAAAGAAGCTTAATATCGATTATGCTAAACGATAGCCATTTATTTTATAATTTAGAGTAGGAAATTTGGACTTCGATGAATGGCTCGCTATTAATTTTGTACAAAATGTTGTTGTCTGTGAAATGAATTATTTTCTAATTTTTTCCTATTTATATTTTTCTATTACTAATTTTGCCCCAATACTATTTTTAACAACTGAAAAAAATATCAAGAAATGCTATGAAGCTGTGTTGATAAATATACATTTGCATTATAAAAGCAATAATTTTCTTCTTATTTTATGTTGAATCTCATTAAACTATTTGAAAAATGTCTTCGATATAATCCTATTTCGCCTTCAATAATCTTCTGCATTATTACTTGTAAAAGCTGAAATTTTGAGATGTGTCCAAGTTATTTAAAATAAGATCTTTAAGTCGTTATTCTTATTTTAAAGGACTATCTCATTTTGTATTTCATCGCTAAAATACATATTTTTGGTATATTTTTAATTTACAATTATTCCTTCGTCCACTTCCCATTCAAAAAAACAGCAACAAAATTTGTTTCAAACTTTTGTAATTAAGCTTTCAAAGTATGAACGATTCAAAACCTGTTTATGAACTACCAATTTATACCTTTTACAACATTATACAGAAATATATTAACTATCTGAATTTTCTTTCCATCAAAAAAATATCTCTCAATTTAATTACGCATAGAGCTTATCTTTTAATTAGAGTTTTCGTTGATTTAAAAATTGCTTGAATTATTTTGCTGTATATTAAATATAAATCCTTATACTCGCAATGGAGTACATAATCTTGAATAAAATATTTATACTCCATATTATTAATAAGTTCAATAGCAACATCGCGAAGAATAGTAATGATGGACAAAACAAATAAGGATTGAGGCTTCAAATTAAAGATAATCCGAAAAAGCATTCTATAAAATTATTCTTGACGTGTTTGATTAATATAAAGGTTTATTTTATAATAGTGTTTATAATTTATAATAGTGAGTAACCATGAAAAGTAAGGGGTTGCTCAGGCGATGATTTAAATGTATGGATAAGAGTTCACTCCTACCTATAACGAACTTTTATCCATTTTTTTTTTGTCTGATAGCTCAAACTATTCAATAAAATAAGCCAAAAAACTAATAGTTTAAAAGCAAGAAACGGATTAAATATAAAAGTGTCAGATTATAATATGGCGTACCATTAAATATACTCTTACACGTTAATTTGCTATTGAACATAGCCAGAACACAGCAGGATTGATATTGAAAAGTGCTTCAAAGAAAATTATTTGATTTATATCATAGATACAATGCCTTTGTAAATAGATGTGAAAGCTTTCTCTCTTATTTGCATCTCAAAGTGCATCCACCTTTATATACAAACTGAAAGAGAACAACCACCGAGTTTATTTTTTATCATTATATCTGTATTTCTGTGCAAAAGGAAGATATCATTTTTCTAGTCAAATAATTTTATTGGACCAATCAAAAATATCCTAGATTTTCCGGGAAATTCACAGTGATAATCCCTAGTGATCACAGTAGAATTAAAGTGAGATCCATTATTCGAGCTCATACACCACTGCAACTCAACTTTTTCTACCCCAACATCTCTTCAAATTATTTATTTAATAATAACTCCTGTGCTTTCCTTTAACATATGTTTTTTACAAATAATTATATTTGGTTTCAATTTTGTAAGGTTTAACCTTAAATCACCTTGGCGAGAGATTTTCAATCTGTTTCTCATTTCTGTAAAAAAATTAGTAACGATGCAAGCAATCATCCAGATAGGATTGTTTCATAATGTCATTATTAATACTTTTATATGTCTATTACAAGAAAGTAATTCCTAACTACCTGTATTAGATGGATTTTTAAATTTACGGAAAGTCAAAATTTTGATACAGTTTGCCTAAATGAAATCCACTCTAATGGACACCTCCCTTTACATCTCACGTACCCCATTTTTTTCTCTCTAACATGAACACTTTACAGGTTGAAATCAACCCCTGAGGGTCGTAACTCAGAGTAATTAACATAATGAAATTACAGAATCATCAAATTAATACAACCATACAAATTCTATATAAAAATTGTCTTTCGTGTTAAATAAGCGCCGAACAAAAAACCGATATTTTCAAATCAGTTTGATCCCAGTTTTCGTTCCCATAAAATTATTGATTTTCGGTTCAGTTCCGGTTCGAAGCTATAGATAATAGCTTATTTTTAAAGTCTCACATTTTTATGAAAGATTTATTTGCCTTCAGCTATGTAACTTTGCAGATATAATTAGAGTTTTAAAAAAACCGAGCGCCGCAACGCTATTAACATGATATGATATCACTGAAAATTTCATACAGTTCTTCAGCATTTCCACGTGAAGAAGTCATATAGCCTCGAGGAAGATCAACATAAAGAGCAAGAGGCTGAGGAAATCATCTTAAAATTTTAATTAATGCCCACAGCACGGGTGTTTGTCGATCGTAGCCACGCTGTATGTATGTAACCGGTTTTAATTTAGGTCGTTAGTGTGACGGATGGTTTTCATAAAGCACTAAAAGGGAGTTCGAGAAGAAGTCTTCGCACTCTGGTCCTGGACTGCAACTTAGAAACGACTAATAACTACACTTTACAAAGTATCGTAAAACATTTTCCACGTGTGAAGAAAATTAATAAAAGTTGAGTTCCCATTAAGGAAAAGTTTAACCAGAATTGAATCGACCGCGCTAGAGGCCGCCGACTGAAATAGTGCACAGTGTAACATCAGAATCAGATCTTGGTTTCAGCCATTGTGTGCTTCCAAATGCCAATTAAACTGTAATTAAGATTAGTCACTATTGTACCGGAAACTACTGTCCGCAATTCTACAAGACTATGTAATAGTACATTATTACCATTTACATAATAATACTAATGTATTCATTAATTGTACGGTTTCGACTAAATGTATACAGCGATGTAAGACTTGAGAGTATCCTGCCTTAAATATATAACAAGGGTCAAAGGTCACTTTAAAGTACAAGACGCAAATAGAAATATATTAAGACAAACAACGAATGAGAACATTTTTAGAACTTATGGATATACAATTGTATTTTGAGATGTATTTGAAGATTCTATACGTTATGTCAAATTGTTATCAAATTCAAACTTGATTGCTAAGATTTCGGAACATTAATGGCCTATTAATTGATTTTTAATTACAAAAGGATGAGCCTAATTTTCCAAGAGATATGACATGTAATATTTATGGTTTTCCTTGGAATTTTATTAGTGAATCCGGCAAGCCACCATCCTAATAGTGTTAATCAAATTACATTATTTTTTAAAATCAATTGAAATTATTCATAATAATGTTAGTAATGTTAAAGATTTTTTATAAATACAATATTCAATGCCAAAAATTCTATTCTTACGCAAAGAACATTGAAAATTTATATCATTTGTGACACATTTTGCTCTATAATAAAGTGATTTAAAGCAATGTAATAGTATTTCTTCAAAATGGGTAGCTGCCATCAAAAGTATCACATCGAACGTCACTATTAGGACAAAATATGAACTTTTAAGAAGTGATGACGAAAAAAGTTTGTCGTATGTATGAAGTCAAAACTCATTCACAAAATTTACTTATTGCTAAAAATTATAATTCTCTATATATACGTCACAAATAAATGTTAAATAAAGACGGTTTCACACATTTTTCCCTCAAAGAAATATCGAATCTTGAGACATGTATTTCGAACTCAAAACGGTGAAATTCTTTTTCGCACAAGACACATCTTTTTCGTTCAAAAATTGAATATTTGTTTAGTTTTGTGTGAATCTCTGTGTCTTTTTTTTTCGGTCATTTAAAATAATAACATAAATATATATTTAAATCATAAGACGATTTTTAAGAACTTTATAGGAATTTTTATGTTTATAGTTATGCATATTTTAGTGAGAATTAAAAAAAACAGCAATGCAAAAAAAATCCGCCTTGATTGTGTTAATTATTTATGGTTAATGTTCAATTAAAATTTCACTTAAAAATGTCTTGTAGTTATAAAGTTAGAGTGATTTTTACAATAAAAAGTGTTGGCGCACGTATCAGTGTATAATTTTGCTCGTTACAACGGCCTGTTCGCTCGCTTTAGCGCCCGACTAAAGTGTGTTATCATATTGATTTACCTACTGAACTTTTACCGTAAATATTTGGATTAAGCCCAGTATCAAAATAGGAAAATCGATATTTGTCTTATGAATTTTAACTTAATACATGTTTGGTATGCCTTTGATATTTTAATTTTGATAATGAAAAATGATTTTCAATTTTCGCTTATATAAAACTAATTAGCATATTTATGAAAATTAACTTTCATCCATAAAAAGTTTTCTCTGAATCTTATGTTGTTTTAAATTGTTTAAAAATTAATTCCGAAAAAATGTGTAAAGACTAAAATTATAATTTTAAAATATCAGCAAGGCCTACGATATAAATTTCTAAAATAGTTATGAACCCATTATAAATAAATGCAAAATACATATTTAGTTTGATGTTAGCTCATAGTCAGTCTTTAGGGTTGCATTTCTCCAGAAATTTCCTCTTAAATCGACGCAAAAGCTCTTCTCTCGCTGAAAATGAATTAAGCTCCCGTGTGAACAGCATGTTTGTCGAAGGCTTTCAAGGAGCTTGAGCCAAATTTTATTTTTAATTGCAAAGTTTTAAAATTGCTTTTCATGGCTCTCTCGAGCTCTCCAGCAACCATTTTTTATTCCCCCCCACATAAAATGTGTGAAAAAAATTCTACGCTCATGCTTTTTTCACTCCCACATCCCTCGAATAAAACAAATATAATTTAATATTCAAGGATACATTCTATGTGCGATTTAATATAATATTATAACCGGCTCTCGGAACAATTATTCCTGTGCCTTTAAACCAAAAGAGCAATTTTTTCGCCAAACGGAACAAATATTTTTTTTAATGATGTGCTTAAAATTCAAGGAAACCTAAACACACGTTCGCTATAAATATATTTGTTTTTGTGCTCCAAAATGTAAACATTCAAACGCCCCAATATTTTTCGAAGGCGAATACATCAGGTATGAAAAATCATAAAAATTTAGCTAAAACGATAAATTTTTTGATAATATCTTATTTGTATTAAACGCTTGATACAATCCTGTACGAATGAAGCAATTAGTTTATGCGGGCGTTGGCAGATTACCTAAGCAAGCACATTATCTCAATCTCTTTCTCCGTAAATAAATTATGGCATGTGTTTGACGTTTGAAGTCAATGTTTCGCGTAAACGTCGTGTAATGTAAATCCGTGTTATAAATGTGTTTTTATTAAAAATATTTAATAATCATCGCTGACAATCATAGTTCTAATTAATCAAATTGATTTTATTATTTATATCATCCAAATTATTCCTTCATTATAATTATAATACAATTGTTATAAGACTGTTATAAAAGTATGAATTATTATACATTTATAATAACTTAAGCTCCATTTAACATCGCTGTTGTCATAAGTAATATGAACTTACTGCATTAACTATCAAGAAGAGCTTCTCTTTATACTCCGTCGTATAATGAACATCTGTTAAACAAGCAATCTTAAATGATAAAAGCTCAAACTTAAACCACTGCATCTCAAGTTACGACAAAGCATATTATATTCAATTTTAACTTGATTAACAACCCATTTGCACATAATGTGTATAAATTGATATAGTGCGTTCTTATCTGATGTTCTTGAAAATATAGTGTTGGTTCAGAAGCTACAGATGCTCTTCGCACAATTACAGTGGTACCTTTTCATTTGCAGCAACTTCTCCAAACGATGATTTAGTTGGAAATTTTTCCGAAGGCTCTGGCCATTACGTTGTGTATGTACGAAACAGCATTATGGCGAAGGCACTGCCGGGGAAACCATACATCATACAGGGGCCGGAACTCATGAAGACCCTAGTACTTATTCTTCCACACAGGAAATGAACAGAACAACCTTCCCTCGTCCTTTGCTTTTCGCCGTCCTCCCTATGCCACCTAGGCATGTACCACATTTAAAACCAACATACCGAACCATTTACACCAGAAGACCTACTCCGTTACGGCTCACGCAACTCCACCCTTTCCACACCTTGTCGCCCTTCCACAATACCTCGCATGTTCGCACTGCATTTCCACTACTTAGCCACGTACGTGATGCCGAATAAGACATGCTTCTGGGACACCCCATAAACCTAAACCAAAACATTTTTAATGTATCAATAACACCGTTTAATATACAATTAATAATTACTTAGTTATAATATACACTATGAACACGACAACGAAACGCCTAAAATATTATCAAATTTTATATAAAACTAATAAATATAACCGTTACAAATAATTTATTATGACTTATTTTCAATCCTAGAACCTTTCTCATTAACAATATATTATAATGGACTGATATTATAAAAAACGTTCTAAGAGTTATTATTGCTATGTTTTACGCTTCAATTTTCTTGTTTCATAATTAGAAATTATAGCATTAAAAGACTTATGATGACTGAGACTTTGAAAGACAGGAAACTACCGGACCATCCAAAATTTTCTACAAATAAAACTAATTTCAAAACTAGTTTCAGATCTGCGAATATTAGGGCAAATTTCATATTCCAGCCACTCCAAATGACTCCAAACGCACTTTAAAATTTTGCATCATTCCGTTAATATAAAAAAATATAAAAATTTACCTCACAATTCCCTATTCCCTCCACAACATTCTAAAGAGTTCACATAAATGCCTAAATTCTCCAATTGCTAATCCAATTGAAATCCTAAGTCTGAATTGTTGACATTGGAAACGTCGATCATTTCGTTATTGTTTATCTAAGTGCAGATAAAATAGGCTTTAACCGACCTTTTCAACTCCCTGAACTTCTACAAATTTTAATCGGTAATTAATAATTAATAAATAAAACTTTGATTCAAAAATATACTCTGTTGGCTGATTTTTTCTGTATGAACTTGCGCCAATTCTATTAATACTTGTGCATAATGCTTTGCAATAATAATAGAAATATAAATTTGATAACAAAATATTTCTGATTCTATTCTCTCCAATTTAAATTAACTTTAAAACTTTATTCTAAATATAGTTCTATGAAAAACTACTTTATAAAATCTTCTCTCACAAGAGATTCTTTTTCTCTCCTATTTTTTTTTTTTATTCCGGACGAATAAAAATCAACGATTTTTGATATAAATTATTTTCTATATTTAAGATTTTTTCCCTAATAAAAATTGCTGCATCGATCTAAATAAATAATCCAATCATCTTGAAACGCGGTTTAATTTTTTTTGTATAAAACAACGTTTTCCAGATGTTAGTCTACTAAAAAACGGCATTTCTAACTGGACAATCTAATATCGTCATAAATACATGATTTCTATTGAATGTACAAAAATATAAAATATTATATTTATTTTTCTAACTTATAGCTGTTTTAGAAATATCAGTAATGTAATAAGTTAAATAATCCATATTTTTCGCCTATGAAAATGGCCTTAAATGTGTTGTTGTTTTTTCAAATGAACCCTTTGGGCTTACAAAATCTGAAATTTTCGATAATATTTGTATAAATTTTCCTCACATAAATACAATTGATTCACCTTGATATTTTTATAGCAATTATTTGCTGCAATTATCTCCTCGGTGCTTTTTAAAATCGCCGTTAAATTAGCGTTGCTGAGTTTATCCAGAATATTGGAAGCTTTATATTTTTAATTTGTAAATTCGGTACCGTTTCCACCCAAAATCGGAGACGTTCTTACAAAAACTAGCAAAAGATTTTAATTTCCTCTTAAAGTCCCGAAAGCTTTTCAGAGCTGTAGGCGTTTCTGTTCATTGTATTTTTTGATTTATAAATATTTATAAAAGGCGTTTCAGTGAATACTATTCTTGGTTTTTAATTAATACCTTGTTTTCAAGCCAATATTTTTAAACGATTCCACGAAGTAAGATTTCAGTCTTCTTTAATAAATTTCAATTTTATTTCTCACGCGTATAAGTATTGATTTATTTGATCCATGCAATGAATTTTCAAGCAACTTATTGCAGAGAAAAGCAACGTCTCGATTATAATTCAGCTGGAAATTTGGCTTTTGATGAATAGTTGCAAACTGGCAATAGTTGTGGTATTTGAAGATGAAAGTAATGAAACCAATCCTGTTGCTTTTGAAACAAACGTATAGTGAGAACTCTTACTCTTATCCTATTATATGATTTGAAAATTCGTCTAAGTCAAGATTATTAAAATAGCAGAAGCAATATAATTCCTTCCTTAACAAATCCCAAACCATTTATAATTTAATGACATCCTTTATTGAAATCATAAACTAATAATAAATACTGTTCAAAGCCCAGGATTTGTATCAAAACTTACATTAAATACGTTCGCAAATACAAAAGCTTAATATTTAATACATTGCCCTACAATTTTTTGCTTCCTTTTTTGATTAAGATCGAACCCTTAAAGCGGAAAGTTTAAGGGTCCCGAAAATATATAAATATGTATTCGCCAAAAGATTTCGATTCAGCTCTTTCCTAAATCCAGGACGGGATATCGTTTTTCATCGTATATGAAAATGTTTGACAATGGTTATTATATCGGACAAGCTTATGCTGGAAAATGGGAATGAACTTGGACAAAAAAAGGTTTTCGTTCATTTAAAAGGCATTTCTTGACCTTTGAGCTCCGCGGCCATGGCGGAGAGCTTTTTTGTTAATGGGAAATACATACTTTCGACCCTTATCTATATTTTATGAATTTATCCGCGCATTAAAATACAGAGTCGCTCTCAAAACTTCGTCTTAAAGGCTGAAGTTTTTAATAAATTTATTATTGTCAGTGTTTTTCTCTTTAGTTTCCAATGTTCTTAAACGTATACAGATTGAAGCATTTTAATGGCAATCATACAATACTATGTCGCAAGTGGATCGAGTCCCAAATATCAAAATAACTTGTTTATAACAATTTAGCGTATTTTTCCATTTAAAGAAAATAAATTATTGTAGTTATGTAATTGCGTTGATTGAGTCAATCATTAGTTTTTAAAAACATATCTTCCATTGATTTTTTTCTCGACTTAGTTTACCGAAACTTATTTGATCAATGTATCTAAACACTATTCATCTGTAATATTATCCTTGAGAACAACCGAAAAACTATTAACAAACATATGTTAAAGACTGATATCCTTAGTCAATAATTCGGTCGCAATAAAGCACACCATTCTGCATGTAAATCTTACATATTCAACCATGTTCAGCTCCAACTTGTATTTCAATATCTTGCTTGAGGAACTTGTTAAAAGCCAAACAACTATGTTGCTTATTGTGGTCTTTCATATACGATCAGACTGCTTTTTGTTCAGTACAAAATCTCAAAATTCGCAAATTTCACAAATGTATTATGAACTTTAGCTTAACTTCTCACTAATTTATCATTCAGAATCTCTTTTCCACGCTCAATCAGCCATGAAAATTACATAATTAATACCATTTTCCAATTATACAAATACAATGATATTTATGATGTTTAAAAAATTGCAGGCATTAATAAGAAGCCTAGAACTTATTCAAACAAATTTCACTTATACAGCGTGTCATATGAACTGATAATTTTTTTAGGGAGTTATTAGCTATTTTTAACTTAGTTTAGTTTTAAAAATATCAAAAAAAAAAGGTAATAAAGTCTCGGTTACCAGATCTGACACCATTGAATTTCTTTGTCAATTTTTTAACCAATTGCATTAAATAATTATTTATTTACATCAAAAATGCATTGCAAAATACAAAAAAAGTTAATTTATGCTATTATGATCACAGATAAAAAAAGTTATGATGATTTAAAGATGAAATTTTGGATATTTTTTCAAAATGCTGAAAAAAATCTATTTTGACATATATAACACGGTTATATAGTTCTACAAAAACATCGTGTAATATAAATCAGTGTTATACGAGATTGAAACCTGTATAAAATTATTATGGCTGTTCCAAACAGGTTTTAATTAATCAAAATCTTCTTATTCGACTCCTCTTTTAAATCTCTGTCTGCAACTCAAAATCTTTGGATTCTTTAACATTTAAAAACTCTAATAAGTTATGCCCTGCTTTTAGCATGCATAATATATTTCATTATAAGGGTCTAAGAACGTTTATAATTCCTTCTTAAATATTAAGCTTCTATCCATCAAAGGATCGCTTTATATTAAAAAAAATGTCTAATTTATCATCTCTATTATTATTGGACGTATAAATTCAATATATTTACTAGCTTGCCAATTTTTATTGTCTTAAGCCGTGTTATAAAAGTATATTCGACAATCTAAAAGCGTGTTATAGAAGTAGCTTATTATACAATGGACAAGTGTGTCTTTAATTTAAAACGAACACGTTATATGTATTTATATTTTTAAATCTCATCTGGGAAAATAATCGAGAATCGCATTTGCATGTACCTTAACTCAAAGTTTTAACATTATTTTTCGTGTTCGTATGGTTTATAATATTCGCTTATTTGAATAGCATCCATTTTTAACCCGCTATTACGTCTTTTGGCAGAAAATCCCACAAACACGCCACAGACGATACGATTGACGATAAACGAATCCAATTATTTTTTGTTTGGAAACGCACGATACGTTTACAGTGGGTAAGCAAATCCCCGTAAAGCCACAGGACGATTGAAATTCGTTGTTTGAAAATAATTTTTATTTTTCGCCATAAGGGAAGGCTGTCGGCCCTTTGTGCCCTGATTGAATGTCAACAAATTTTGTGTCACTCTACCAGTTTTAATTACAATTCCGTTTTGTGCCTGTGTCGACATTGTTTCGGCTTATTCGCATCGCAATCATATTTCGGTTGATACATGACAACAATAGAGTTTTTTGTGACAGAGCTTTTTTAATAATACCAGAATTTGAATATGAGTACCTGAATACAAGTGTCATTGTAATTATTTCGTAAAATTGACATAAATTTGTCAGTGGCCTTAAAATGGCATCGTTCAACAAGTGAATGTTCGTAATTCAAATGCTTTGTGTACACTTTTTAAGTCCACAATAATAAAGTATAATCATTTTTAGTGTTTTTCAAATTTATTATATTTGTCATTGAATATTTAAAAAATCTAGTTTAAAATTAAATTGTATAAACTACTGCTTAAGCATAATTAAAATAGTTATTCTAATTAATTAATGTAAGTTCCATATTCAAGGTATTTGAGCAATGAATTTCTGAAAATTATAAGCATGTAGATCTAATTAAATATAAGCTTTTAGCTCGTTTTATCTGTAAAGGAATTAGAGTTTTTAACTACGTCATACTAATATGCATCTTTGACTCTCTTATAGACTAAATTCTTAATCCTCAACATATAAACAACTACTTATAAAAATAATTGATGTATTGAAGATGAAGTAAAAAAATTTGTTTTAAATTATTAGAGTTAATAAAAAACATAAGTCTCGTTAATCATAGTTTTTTTGGTAAATTTTAAGTATAATATTTCTTCATGCATACATAATCTTCCTCAATTCAAAAACTGAAATACTATTAGGAGAAGTTGGTCTTACAGCTAAATGTTTAAAAATTATAAATTAATAGAGTCCCTCTGATCTTTTAAATTATATTTATTGATTTGCAAGATAACCCTGTTGTCATATAACAAATATTTTTCTTGAGGAGTTCAGATCGTCTACCTATCAGTAACGCAAGGCTCTGTCCTAGGCAAAGCTCCGACTTGTGATGATATTCATTTCCTCAAGAAATAATGCAGTTCTTTATCTGCTATTTAGTCCTAATATACAACCTCAAAAATGAAGGTCTCGAAAGAAAAAGCAAGATTCAGCAATACTAAGTGACGGTCATAAAGCATAAGGAATCAATAGAAGGTAAAGTGCAGTTTTATTAACCAAAATGAACGCGGTGGCGGGTGCTTTTGATATTTGTTATTAAATGTTTATTACTAAACTATTCCATGCCACATTATTGAATCCAAATCAATGGAATATCTTTTATCTTTAGATCAAATAAACGCTTTAAAACTGTTGATAAATAGATAAGAAATTGTCATGTATGCAAGACCTAAAAATCAACAACAAAAAATGTTGTCTTCAATAATTTTTCATTATTTCCCCTATCTTCCTTAGAAAAAAATCATCGCCCGGGGATGTCTTTCATTTAGGCGGAGAGGGTGCGCAAAAGGGGAGTACTAGGGCACCATGGTTCGATCTGAACTGCCGCCAATTATCCGCGGCAAATGTTTTGTATGTGTAGACCCTCTCTCATGAATATAATGTCCTCAGACAAAAAGCCCTCCGAAGGTTTTGTTAACCTCTAGAAAGCTAAGATCCACCCATGGGCGGTTCGTGATCTCGGTGCGTTTCTACGAATTACCATACAAATCGATTCCTTCGTCCCACGCCAGAAAATGGCTTCCGCTTAATAATCCGGGGCTTAACTATTTCGAAATGCGCGGGATAATCTTTTGAAAGCATTTTAATGAAAATTTACGACAATTTCATTGTGTATCAGCAGCATAATTATATTTTTGGATACAGAAATATTTCTACAAATCAGACTTGTATGCATTATAAACAGCAAAATGGAGTGTAAATACAAATAAAAACAGTCGTTTAAATCTGCATTAAGGTAACAAAATCAATAAACACATTTTGAAATAAATTGTATGATTGAAATGATTACAATCTTCCGGGACGCAATAATAAATATCAAACGAAGATACATCAGGAAGGCTGATTTTCTTTGTTTGTTCGTATGAATCCCTTTCGACTAAGACTTCGATATGGAACAAATCGAAAGGGGAACGAGCTTTGCCTTGTAAGCCAGTCAAGAGTGCTCCTCCATCATCCCCTGTTTACATATTCCCTTAATCCACTGGCCTTTGTATCGTGTAAGCATACCATCACCGGAGGGACCTTATAGAATTATGTATAATACATGATTTATTTTTTAATTAAGGCCCTAAGCATAGGGCCTACCTGTGGAGACGAAGTTTTAATTAAAAGCTCGTCAATGCTTTGGGATACACTAACATTTTTAATTATCCCCGGACACTTTTATGTTCCTAAATTAACAGGATCAAAAGGCGGCTAAAGAATACGGATATTAAATGCACTGATTAAAAAATGTATTTTTTTATAACCACACCTGTCTTGCTTGTGTTGGGGTACTTAAATTGCAAAAATAATTCCACAAAGCATTTTAAATAAAAATATAAATTTTAATCGCTCAATCGGCCCACGTAAAAAAAATCATTTTACATTTTTTAATATTTACCACTAGCTATTTATAGATACCTATTTCTACCAAAACCAGTCAGAATGACTGGTGTATAAGAAAAAATATTTATTAAGACTCCCAGTCTTTATTTACTTTTAAAAAATGTATAATAAACAAATGGATTTATAGGCATTGTCAAGTAACAAAACGCTTAATTGTTTAAAGTTTGTCGATCACTCTTTCCGTGAGATATTTTCTCCTGTTGTATTTTTGTGCAATATCCAGAAATTTATTCCGGCTAAATCTAAAATATTGAAAAAGACTTGAAATCGCCATCCTCTGGAACCTGATTTCACGGTATATTTTGGTGCCATTTGATCAGTGACATCGACGCCAAATTTAGTTCTATTATAAAACGTTACAGTTTCAGGTAAATTCTTAACAGTTTTAACAAATTTGACGTGTTTATGTTTTGTACTTAGTATAAGTACTTTTTTATTTGGTTTGCTCTTGTAAACGATAAGTGTGCATCCTTTGGATTGGTACAACAACGAGCCATGCTATATTTTTTTAGTTTGCAAATTTTCGGCAGTTTTATCTTGTTTGCGCGTATTATTCCAAGTAACGAAGGATTTTTAGATCTTAATTTTAACGCTAAAGTAATACTTGTAAAAAATGATTGACTGTTACAGTTCTACCCTTCATGATATTTTCAAGAAGTTCCATTATGACAAATACGGGTTGATGCATTTCGAGCTTCGTCTTTTCCCAAAAAACGGAAAGCTACCTACCCCATATTTCGTCTGCACATCAGACGCCAGCCAATATTTTATGCCAAATTTATAGGTTTTGTTTGAAATACACTTGGTAAATCTGCATCTGGTTTTCGTTGGAAAGAGTTGCTCGTCCACGCTAATATAATCTCCCGCTTTGAAGCAATTTTGACTGTTTTCAATAAATTTATCCTAAACTGTTTAGACTAGAGCGAATTTGTCTGTTTGCAAACATTGACTCCTCTGATTTCTTTTGTCGAAACGAATGAGTCATCATGCTGGAGGAAAATCATGGACCCCACTTATTGTTTCACAAATATTGAAGCCTCAAAGTATTTCCTTTGTACGCCCAATGTGAGTATAATATTGCAAAAAACGTCTTCAATTTTACTTGTGTAATTGTCCAGTATTTACCCAAAACTTCAGAGGCTTCTAACTCTTTACAAATTCGTACATATTCTAAAATATGGTTGTCAGTCAGCAATAAGAACGTACTACTTAGATTCCCCTTCATAATTTTTCTTTTAGTATGTGCTGTTGGCCCATGTTCATCTTTGAAAAAACTCTGAATTGGTAATCTACCAGCAACACCTCCTTCTTCAATTATTTTCGTGTGTTATTGCAAATTCGTGTAAAACTTTATGCGAAACACAGCGGCTTGGAGTGTGTTAATATCGTTCGCTCTAGTTTCAGACATTTGAACTTTTATTTAAACTCCAAATTTAATTTACAATTGATATAACTATCCAAAATGCCAATATTATTTTTTTTAAATAATTAATACTATTCCATATATACCATCAATACAATGATATTTTTTTTGTAGACAAAGATGGATTAGCAAGCAAGCCCCCCTTACTCATTAGCGTTCTTCAGTTTCCTTTTGTTCCATTCTCATCCTTAAATACCTTCAAAATCTCTCAGCTGGAGAGAATTTGTATTTTTTACAGATTGCAAACAAAGAAAAATATATGAAAAGTGTATTGGCTAATAATCAATAATGTTCTGAAATAATGCTACTCAGGCGTGCTTAAAATATTGGACTAACAAAGAGTTTTCATATATTTAAAAAATATATAATGTATTTAATACATCAGATTCACAATATTTATTTTATTTTATTTATCATTGGAATATAATTTAGGTCAGAAATATCTACCCTTTTTGGATTTTTAGTGATGTTTTTTGCAAAACAGAAGATATTTTATATGATACAAATATTATATATTGATTTAAAGATAATCTTCATATTCATTAAAAATATACTTGTATGGCAATAACAAACTCGAAACTTTAAGCTTATGACTTATAAGCTTATAAGCATAAGCTGATAAATTTTGCTATTTAAATATTCACCGTGATGATGAGGAGAGAGCTGTTGAAATTCAGTTTATAAATTGACCAACTAAACTTGACAATATTTGATATTCACAAAATCAGTCTCTTGTGACATATATTGATGAAAATGATTAGCTAAATGCAGTTATTAGACAAAAATGAATGTATTAACGTTATTAGTAATGCTAACTACTTCTTATGTGACCTTACATTATCGAAATATCTTCAATGCTATAATTTAAGCAAAAACTGCACAATATCATCATCTAAAGCAGTGGTATCATGTTAGAATAGTGTAAATATTTGGTGTACTTGATATCTGTTTGGTTTTTGAGCTTAATTCCCCATCTTCTCTTGCACTTTGTGGTGGGCGTTTGGTGGACAACAGATGAAGCCATGAATCAACTGTCGACAATGTATTTATACCATGGTTAGAACACAAATTGAGATTTTCGAACTGTAGACACGGTCGATCTATCGACGGGGTTCAATGAAAGAGGATGTTAACTGGGGGATGAACAAATTTATATTCGATTAAATTAATCATTTGGAGCAAATTTGAATTATTTCAGTGATTTATATAAAAAATCAAATTCGATTATATTGAACATTTGAGCCTGAATGGATTAAGTCAAAATATTTTCCAGGTTGTCAGATTAGGGCGTCGTTAAAATTTACTACCTTTAAGTTTTCCACGAATTTAAATTCCTTTTCCTATTGAATTTCGGTGTAATTAAAATTAATGCTTTCGGAAATGAGGCTTTTTTACCCCTTAATATTTTCAGAATTAATTAATTCGTCAATTTATCGGGGATTTTCATTCATCTCGATATTAATGAGAATCAGTTCATGAAAGCATGACCCCCATTTAATTTCGATAATATGAAGTAAATTTGTCGTATCTCTATCGTTGGTAAATAACTTTTACGTTCTACACGTAGTTAGTGAAGAAATGGAGGGAATTTAGTTCGCTGAATTACGTAACAGTTTTGGCGAACCGTAACCACCTGCTCCACTCCCACAATTATTATGATTAATTATTGTTTATTGAAAATATATTTTATGGCGTATTCCTAAATATATACTTTGTTCTTAATCGATACGGAAAAAGTCGTAAATACATAAATCAAATGCGGGGTCGTGACGTTACCCCGAATTTATTAAGCAAGTGAAGTATAGATATGAACTTTGAAACTTGGAACTTTTATGATTATATGAACATTTAATCAAAATTTTGCAATAAACATTTGTCAGTTTGCACCTTAACATTAATAGATATTTTACAAATTAAAATTATATTTAATACTAATCTAAATTTATTTATAAACTAATCTCTTATATGGCCTTTAGCTTAAATTCTTTACAACTTGGCTATAATAATAAAGTTTTTGTTAATGCTTTGATGTTTATTCCTACCAAAGTCAATATACTAAAAGTACCAAAATCTAAAGTTTTATCAAAGGAATGGACAAACCAATTAAAAAGTAGATATAACCGTTATAATTAATCTCAAGTTCACATGAAATTCATTGTAGATGCAATAATTTACAGCCCTTTATTATCTTGAATAAATCATATTTATATTCAATAAGATCACCCGTTCATACACCAGTAGTTTTCTCAACCATCACTCGATGATAACTTTTATCCATACCACATGTCCTGTTCTATAAAATTGCAAATGGTTCACTCTCATGAAAATGTTCCAAACTTTCGTCATTTCTCTTATACATACCATGCTTCATAATAATATTAAACTTCTGACACAATTTGATATTTATTATCCATGCTTTGCCAACATTTAAATACATTGATCAAACACTTCCTTCAGAGGAAGCAATCTCAGCACTATACTCAACATTTTAAAGGTGCTCTTATTTAATTCTTTGTTTGATTTCTTACCCGTGCTTGCAGCCATGTTGACCATTTACCCTAGGTAAATAAATTAATTTAACTCTTCGTACTTTATGCCATCTCTGTAAATATGCTTGTTTGTACAGTCTTAGTTCAACATTAGCATTGTTTTGCTTAATTAATCCATCGAGCTACTTTTCGACTGTCCTTTTCTAGCTCTCGTTATAGCATTTTGATAAATTCATAATATATTTTTGAAAATATCCATATTGGAGTGTTTTTAAATTCATTGTAAATTTAACTAAAAAATAAACATTGATTTTTTGTAGTAACTCATTTACTTTTTTTTGCAGGCAAAAAGTAAAGTTCTATGTAAAAGTTGAATATTGAATGTTTGAGTTTTTGCAGGAGCAAATTCTCAATATCAATAAAGTCGTCCTATTTAGGAATAAAATGTATAAACACACATAAAAATTAATAGTGTACGTGGTGAACATACTATCAGTGTAAGGACTGCCCAGAAATGGCTTAAAAAATTTAAAGTTGGAGAATAAAAGACCACAAAATAATGGTAGAATTAAAGGCAGAGAGTTAGAGTTAGAAAAATAGATTATTTATCATAACGTCACAAGAAAGAGGACAGATAAAGATATGCAGCTAATTCCAACAGAAAACGTGTCTTTACATCCTAAAAAGGAACTTTTAAGTGTTTGGTGGGATATGTGTGGTGTGATTTATTATGAACTGTTGGAACCAAATTAAACATAAATACAGATGTTTACAGTTTCGTTTAAACTTAGAATTTATTAAATAACGCCCGCAATTGGTGAATATCAAGTTGCTTCATTATATGAACGCTAGACTGCATTCGGTTCGAACAACGCTGCAAAAAATTAGTGAATTTAATTGGGAGCATTTTCCGCATCCTGCTTACTTACCGGGTATTGCCACAAGTGATTTTCACTTATTTCGTGCCTTGCAATTTTTTTTACTAGGAAAAAAGTTAAATTCTAAACAGGATGTACAAAGTAAACTAAAAACTACTTTTTATGTATCTACATCAAATCTGTAACATACGTGTATTTTTTTCAATCAAACTAATGTGTTTTCGTTTGAAATCTTATTTTTGCTATTCAATATACTCTTTGCAATAAAATATAGTATCTTATTTTAAGATATCGTCCTATACATTATATCACTTCCGTTAATGGTATTAGAAATGTAAATATCAAATAGCGCCTAATGCCCTTTCTAATCTTATCCCCAAAATCAATTCGGGGCTATAAGAGCGTTTGTTCAAATAATTCCCTCAGTAAGCCTGTTTAATTATTACATCACGGAGAAGTTTAGTCGAATTTTATACCATTCAGTTCAATTTAGCCTTCGCACGCAGACTTTTTTTGGCTCACTGTATATATTGGCCGTTGTCCTAGGAATAAATGGATTGGTCCATAAATAAATCTTAAGATTTGTTTCGAGTTTCGTACGGATTATTCCGTTCTCCGACTGGCAAACTGTGAGGATTACGTCCGCAAAATAAATGATTCGCGCTCCGGTCCAATTCCTCATTTCGGCGATTATCGAAATTTCGGCGAATCAACATTTTTTTCTGTATCGGCAATTTTTCCCCCATAATAATATTTATTCGAAAATATTTATCCTCGTTAGTCTCTCGCGCAAAAATAAATTACGCATTGATGAAAGGCATCGTTTTGTTTTTGAGCCTAGTTTGCCGACCTTTATTCTCTGCGGGATCGCATGTCTAACAACACTTTCGCGGCCTGTCAAACGAAAATTTATTTAATGTCCAAATCAGTGTTAACACGCATTCCATTATTCTTCTTCTTTTTTAATGTAACTTTTCCGGATATCGGGGGGTGGAATCTATAAAGCCGCGAAAGCGCTCTGTCTTCTGTGCCATTTTTTTGACGCTAATCACAGTATAGTTCGGTCGGTCGCTTCATATGTGTTGGTATTAATTGATTTCAAAGCGATTTGTAAACCGTGTGAAGTCGAATTCACAAACATTTGAAGTCAAATAGAGCTTTAGCTTTTCGCGGAAATTGGTAGGAAATGTGTTCTAAATTGGTCTTTACTGGATTGCTTTTCTAGATTCTACTCCGCCCTACATCCATTTGGCAATCCACGGCTATAGTAAATTGCAAATTGATCATTTCCATAATGTTTTACTTCATACACATATTATTATCAACTATCCACATTGAATAATATATTCAACTTAAACTATTTAAAATAATTAATATTTCAGAATTATGGTTTAGTAAAAAAAATCAGAATCTTGCCATGATTTGTTATTTGTTGATTATTTATATGATTATGGGTTTTTTATAGGAAAATATATAAAATATACAAAAGATTTCTTAATTAGTTAGCTTGCAAAGAACCTTCAAATCAATCTCTTCTAATACCACCTTGAACATTTTTTAAAGACATTTTTCAAGTAGTGTTGAAGAAATTTCGAGAAAACAACCCCAAATGAAGAAGAAGAAAATCCTGCAAATTCAATGAGTTGTCATGTTGCATATAGAATTCTTAATATAAAATTTTAGCAAACATAAAGTTTTACATGTTTTTAGTGGGTATAAAGTTGATGTTCCAATTTATAATAAAGATTGTTTCAGACAGGAGAGTCTATATATCAATGCCAAAAAAACTATTATTTTTAAAATATTTTTTTTCTCACAATCTGTATTTGTCTAGCCTTTATAATATGAGTCCAAAAATAATCCCACTGTTCATCAAAAATAAACTATTATTGCCAAGCAAACTAGCTCATGATATATGAAGGACGGCTATTAGATCCCCCAATTATCATATATGATGTACTTATATGTATTTAATCAGAAACCCCCAATTATTATGCGTACTTCGATTACTATTGTATAATTAGAGTTAGTATTTTATAGCATTCTCAGCTATAATTATGGATTGTACTTACAAAATTGTAGTCAAAATCCAACACTCGGAATAACAATTCACAAATAATTCTATGTCTTTCAACAAATAAAGACGTATCGATTTTTGAAACTGTATAGTTTGTGTTTGGAAGTCGGAGATCTCAATCTCAAAGATTGTTTTTCAGTAAATAAAATAGATTCCACTCGAAGCTTTCACACGAAATATCGTAGAAACGGCTCAAACTACGGTCAACTCACGTTGTTCCTCAAAAATAGAATCAAAGATTATTTTATAATTTAAAATTAATCAAAACTCCTCGTTGTATTCATTTACAGTTTTTTTTACTACAAATACAAATTTATTTCAGCTCTAGGGCTTGTCGGTTTTCAAAACCGGTTTTGAAAAATATTGAATCGTTCACTAGACAACACGTACTCTGTCAGTTTTTATAAAAGTCCTATTCAACTATATGAGACATTTCAAGTCGTTCAACAGCGCAATGGAAAATCATCAGTTATTAAATTTCTTCTATGTGAGCTTCAAAATTTATTTTAACCGGCTATTTCAAGTGCCGATTTGAAAATTTAAAACTAAAACACTAGGGTGTATGTGTTAGCAATACTCAATCATCATATATTAAAATACATTATGGTGTTCTATTTGCGAACCGATTATATCATTCAATTTACATAATAATGTCATTCGAAGACTAATAACATCATCATTAAATAATATTAACATCAGATCAAATTATTGGATGTATATTTTGCACGAAAACACGATACGAATTGCTCGCACAAATTGAGTGGCTCTCAAATTAGATTTGTATATTACAATACATAATTGGAACGCGAACTATGTTTCATAAATAGCACAATGTATGGGACGCTTAAATTAAATCAAAATTTGGAAATATTTGGAAGCGGTGGAATATCGTTCGAGTGGGTTTCTTACATTTTTTTTCAAAATAATGTTTCATAAAATGTACGTACTGTCTTGTGGAAATGGGAAATCTTCGAGCCATCGAACTGTGAATGTAGCGAATTGCAAACAATGAGGTCTCTGACGGATGAGGAATCCATTCATTTCCACCTTCGTGATGCGAAGGTTATCCATAAAATTATTTTAATGTTAGCGAACTGTCTGTCAATTGTATATTATTTTATTCACGTCGATAAAATAGAAATTTCCTACCAGCAGCGTGATTTTATAAAGGAAAAGTTTTTTGATTTTTTTAAATAAGTATACTGAATTTTAATGAAATTTAAGTTAATGCAAATTTAAAGTAAACTAAAGTATATACAAAATATATAGCAATTTTCCTATGAATGAACTTAGAGAATATGACATAATTTAGCACCAATTGACAATGACTTGTAACAAATAGAGGGAAAGACTTGGACTCAAATCCAGATTATGAAATAAAACCTGAAAGATAGAAAACATTAATATTTCCTATTGATCGTCTCAATTCAAGTTTATCTAGATTTTTAAAGCCTGAAGTGAGATCATTTACATCCGATAACGAATCCATAGCACTTTTAGAAGAAGAAAAATGTTCTAAAGACCTTAGGTTTATGAAAAATTATAGTTTAATACATTTACTATACATATTTTAATGGTATCACATTTTTAAGATGCTTTCAAATTTATTCAGACAAAGAGCAATTAATTTGGAAAACATTCGCATTTAATTAAACATTTACACTAATACCAATTGCAATAAATTAAGGCTGTTGTATAATCATTTTAACTCATTTCATTCATCAATTTAATTTAAATATCCACAAACAAGTAAATACATAATATTATGGGATCATTATTGCACAATCACGTATATGTTCGACGAAGCTGAATCGGTACCATGTCACATCCCCATGCTAACAAATTCAACAGACCCCATTAGCCAATCGCTAGTTAGATAAATTTAATATACCCATCATATTCAATTCATGGTAATTGGCTTTTTTAAACTAAAATGAGTATATGAAATGTTCGTACATAGCATAATTTGCTTTAATACCTAATTCCTTCGCAGCATTCTGATTTTTTCTTATTGCGTTTTTATGGCTATCTTTACAAGTATAATCTTGTATGTTTATGTTAAGAATTCAATTTTGAGTTATGATGAAAAAAAACTATACCATATCTATTATAAAAACGCAAAATATCATTTCAAAAAAAATATTTCATCAAGTGTACGTTAAATGTCAACATTTGGCTTGAACAAAGAAGTAAGAGATTTTCATCTTGTCGAAAAAAAATTAAAAAAACGTAACTCAAAATTAAATCAGTGATTTAATTGATGATTTTATGAACCAAAGTATTTAGGATATCAATACATTTTTTCAGCAATTAAATGTGTGAATTTGAATGAGTGATATTCAGTATGCTGTTGCACGTTATTATATTTGTATAAATTCGAAATACATCATGAAAAATCTGCATTTTTACAAAATCATACATATTTATTATGGTATCCGATAAAAAAATTAATTTAAATGCGATATTATTGATTTAACATGTGTATTGCGTATATATTTTGTTGGTTGATTATCACATTTCTTGAACTTCCCTTCCAAGAGGTACATTTATCCCACTACATATTGGTTAACAGAAGCTCCCCGATACTTATAGTCAATATACATGCCTATCGAAAAGTCTCGCTCAAAGTTGTTTTAGGGGCTGGGGTATAAAATGGTATATCAAAGCCGATCCTTGAATGAAATACTAATCAACATTAACCGTATGGGCATGTTTCCCTTTCAAACAACATACGGCTCTGTGTAAATTTGGACCCGCCACATACAAGGATGGCTAAATTATCCCGATACGAATATTAAATTCGGTTTTAATTAATTTATAGAGCCTAGCTAACGGCTAATACGTAATAATATCGAGGGTCTGACTGTGAGGTGCGAGAGGCGCGGTTGGGGGGTCGGTTAACGACCCACCCCGTAATGCGAATGTTTTTTACAAGTTACTATTAACATTAATTCTGAATATAAAAGGGGCCTGTAAGAGGGACCGGCGTTGAAATTGGGTTTTGATTTTAACCACCCCCTTTTAGTGGGACCGCAACCCATTCTGGACTACTAATTTTCAGAAAGGAGCTTCTCTTTGTGCCAATGGACGTTGATTGCGAAGCGTTACTCGAGAGGTAACAATGCCACTTCCTTATCCGCCTTGTGTATTTTCGACTATGAAAGTGCTTTGAATTTATCGTTTCAACTCGTTTATATTTTTGAATGAAGGTTTTAATGATGAAAAAAATATAAATGGATGAGGTGAACGAAAAGAGGATTTAATTTATCCACGAGACAAGCACTAAGTACGTTCGTTTTATTTAACTCAACCCATTAAGTCCTTTGAAATGTATTCAAATTCAAAAGAGTGTAAAATTGTAAACGGGCACTTCAATGAGACCGTAAATTTAGGTGACCTCGTGTTTTAGCACGATAATTGTAGAGGGTATTATCTTGGATGCATACCTTCATTGGACGCGCTGTTGTGAGCTATTTCTGAGTCCATTCGAGGCACTTTATTAATTCTATATTTGATGTTTAATTATTTTAACCTGATATGATTTGTTTCTTTGACATCTTGTTAAAGTATACACAATTTTCTATCAAATTATTTATGTTATATTTCCACGGTATTACACAAAATACGAGCAAAAATCAACCTTAAATTATTATTCTGACCATACATTCTGAAGTACCTTATATAGTTCATGAACAATAATCAGCCAAAATTAATAATTTAATAACTAAAAATGTACGGATAAGTAAGCAAGTAAAAAATATTTGAATCAAATGTAACTTTTTCTTATCCTAAGAAGACAGACAATTATTTCTAAATTTTAGTCGCATTTCGTAAGTAGAATAGAAATATTTTTTAATAAAATAATATAAGATTTTTTTTCTTCATATCTTTAACAAATAGCAGTAGAATTCTTAAAACATCCTAATATTTATTGAAGAACCCTCGCGTTCAAGCATTTTTCAAGAGCTATATAAACAGTCTTCACAAGCGGTGACATAAACTCTTTATGGATTTTGATAAAAGACCATAAAATACGATTGACTCGTCAATAAAAATATGAATGCTTTGATGTTGAAGCAATTTACTGTATAATAATCAGACATAAATTCATATATGGCGGAAATGGGGTCTGGATGCATTGAGGCGTTCCATTATGGAATTCCACCTGATCATGAATAACTTCATTGGAAAAGTCCAAGAGTTGAGCGTAAAAGTATGTCAAAGTTTGTCTTTTGTTCTCCTAAATCAGCTCATCAATTCAGCACTTGTTACTTTTAGGAGCATATTTATCAACTTTGTTGAGCAGTTTATTTTATCCGTTTTAGCATTCGACGAAATACTTCAATTCTCTTCTGATGTAAACAGACTGCTCTTTTCCAACTTATTTGTTTCTATTTCCATATAAAAATAATTGGATCCAATTGAAGCGATTTTTCTTTTTTAATAATCATATCATGTTCAATATTTTCAACAGATAGGAAATTCCGACGCGCCCTCGATATTTTACCACCTTTGGCTATATAAAATTTCTCACCGGAACTACCATTGGAATCCGGAGCTACCGGATAAAATGGTTTAAACGACCCACCTGGTTTAAATGACCTCCTTTCTTAGTTGAAACGATTTCGCCATATTAACTTTAGCATTTAAAAATGTCCATAACTAGCATATAATATTTTTCCAAGCCAAGGATTTATTTCGTCAAATGCGTTATATTGTATGCATTATAGTTTAAAATAGGAATGTTTTGTGTCACATATGACAAAAATTGCTAACATTCGCATTTTAACACAAAGTTTTATAACTTCAAATACAATACATAGGATTGCTAAGTCAATCTGCGTCCATATAGTCAAACGCTGATTTTCTCGGAAATTAGCAGTATGGATTTCTTGGAACTAGAATTCTTTATTGATTTTTTCTAATATATTCTTTAATGAGTAAATTTTTGCTATTTCTATTATTTTCAATGACTTTCAAAATAATGGCTTCAACAGAAAAAAAACCATTAGCTCTTTGTATCAGTAATTGCAGTTCAAATTGAAAAACATTCGGAGATGGATCGATTTGTGAAAGAATAATTCGAAAAGGACATTAACAATGTTGAAAAAGATACAAATGCTGAACAAGTGGGTGCCACAAGAACTGTCAGAAGGCTAAAATTGAGCCGCTTGAAGTGTTACCTTCGTTGATAAATTCAAATACATAACAATAGTAGTTATTGACACTAAAATAAGTAGAAGAAATTGACATGACAGTTTCTCCCCAAGTCTCCAATGACTAGTTTGAAAACATAAATGCATCCAAGACTTTACTAGTTACAACCGAAATGCAATAACAATCATACTTTTAAGAAACAAATAGTGTTTTTTTTCACAAAATACTTTTATAGAACATTCCATAATGACATATAAATATAATAATCTTGAGATGTCTATTACATTTTATAAATAATAAGCTTCTTTCCCTATCAATCAAATCATCAACTTGATAATCCCTGGAATAAGCATTTATTTAGAGATATAAATGTGTTTTAAAATATCTCATGGGTCCTGCGGCAAAAATAATTGTGATTGGGTCGCTCAGTTACACCAGAAAGGCATTTTGGACTAAACTGGACACCAAAATAAGCTCATCCATAAAAACATGGATTATCTTTTAGCTGGAAGCGTTGTTTCCTTTACCATATAACTAACAAAGGATTTAAAATCTCGCAGAAGCCATATGTGTATGACCGTGTCTCCCGAACAGGATATTTCAATGGACCTACTTTACCCTCTTTACTTCCACACAAGTACGCCTCCGCTGCTATAATTAAAACGACCCATTTTATCTCATCGAAGAGTTATTACCTTTTTGATTGACGTGATAAAAGTTTGCTTTTATAGCTCGTGCGCCTGGACGATGTAAGGAGTCCTGACTCCTTCGGTCATATACTATATTTTGATGTCCATGATCAGATTAGCGTCAAAGTTATCCTTGTGAGAATTTGTCAGCAGTTTTCACTCTATAAAGTCGGGGTGGCTTATCTGTGAAATAGGAAGTAAATTGTAGGTAAATTATATAGCCTAGATTCGGGGCACTCTGCATCGTCATCCAAAACTTGGGGCTGGTGGAGCGACCGTCGGAATAGCCCCGGGCCACGGGTACGGTACCCCAATAAAAAATGTTATCTTCAAATCGACACATCGCTCGGAAATCGGACAGCCCTGGGCCATTTTGACCCCAGATGACGTTACCCAAATAAGAGGCAGGGAGAAGGGTCGGTCCATGGGGTGGAGGGTGCGAGAGTCGCTATTCGTGATTTGTTATTCAAGTGTCCCTTTTCGCCCTCGCCCTCCTATCTTCTTCCGCTCTTCAGTGTCCGAAGTGGAATGTTTGTTTGTCGGTAACCGGAAGGTATGTTTATAAGGACGATTCTGATCTCCTACGCTTGATGTCCGATTTCATTTGCAGATATTGAATTAATATTATTGTTTATGTTGATTTTAAATTTTATTCATGTATTAACAATCATCATGTTTTGAAATATAAGCAAACCCATATAAAATCATTATCGCAACCATTTCTTTCTCTAAACATAATATTGTAATAAAAAAAGTGCTCATAATAATTGAGTATGGCTATAAATGTGTTTTAACTATGATACTGAATTGACAATTTGCGAAATCATATGTTGAAAAAAAGTTGAACTCAATGTTTTTGAACTCGGTTTTAGTTATTTAAATTTTATGCAAATATATAAATCGTATATAAAAAGTTTATATACATCACTCAATGAGTTCATAGAATTTTTTTGAACAAGATTGAGGAAAAAACGACTCCAAATGAAGAAGAAAAAAATATAAAATGAAAAAATCTTAAGAATTTATTAAGTGGTGTGTTATACAAAATTGTTGTTATCGCAATTATTGTTTTATGTTCCCACGGAAACGACATATTCAAATAACGCAGTTGAGCTTTATGCCAGATAGCTTTTTATAATTAAACCTAAATCTAGCCTTATTCTATTATATGATTCAAAGAATATAAAATGTACAAACGAAAAGCTCTCGTTTAAAATTATTTCATAAAAATTAAGCTTTGAAATTCACAAAGTACATCAGCATGATTTAATTTTAGTGCGCTAAGCAGTGCTTTGCCGCTACGTTCTCTCAAAGTAGTTTTAATATAACGGAAGGAATTAATATTTTTAATATAAAACTCATCGCAAACAAGTCCTTATTAAACATAATAGCTATTTAACGTGTTACATCAAAGACGAGATTGCATTCGAGGGATTTCCAGGATGTAAAGATGAGAATCGTATTCGTTGAAATGGCTTCCGCGAGCGCGGCAAACTCGATTGAAGTATGAATTTTGCAAATAATTGCTATAGTTAATAATGCCGCTTTCTGACTTCTTCAAAAGCAAAATGTGTTTCCACATAAGTAAATATTAACGTTTAGCAAACAAAAGGAGAGGCGATTACTTGTCTCGCATTTTATGTAATTCGCCTTTGGCCATTTCGTCGGTACGTGAGCAACTTATTGTGATTACAAATTTCATTTTCTCGTTGATTTATTGTGCTTTTTCGTCTTGTGATAAAAATATATTTTATCGAGGATATTTTCAACGACTACGATATAATTTAGCAACATCCCTGGAACATGATTGCTTTATAAACATCGTAACGGCGTTATTATGTCACATGATCTCTCTCCGTACATATATCATACAGTGATATAAATACAGTGGCCTGGTGATAGAAAAAAATCTCCCGAGAGAAAAATATTATATATTTTATAATTTGCTCATGAAATTTTCCCGGAAAAAAATTAAGGGCACAAAAGTATTTTATCAATATGTGAATATTTGGGGATGAAATTCTCTCAGCTTATTGCGTGGCAATATTATTAAAGTTTGATGTTTAAATTTTTAATAAAAAGTGGAAGCTATCCATAAATTATATAGAATATGAAGATACCAGATCCGCTATCGGACGTATATGACCTTCATAGGGGACTTTTCTAGGGAAAGTATTTTTTTATGTGGTACTTTTCACGTGTGCTTAAATTAATATGAGATTATTTAAACAAGATTTATAATATTTCTAATCTCTCAAATTTATTAATATAGATTTTTCCGCAATCTGAACTTAAACCTGAACATATGTAATTAAAGTCCGAGATCTAAGCCACCTTTACGGATCGCAGATACTAAATATTTATTATAAGAATATTAAAACTGACCTACTGTTAATTGATCAATAATTGGTTACACTATTTATTATTTGTTATATTTACTTAAATATTTTTTAAAGTAAAAATTCCATATGTATGGTAGAGCAAATTGGCTTGAACCTGACGAAAAGTGAAACTCCAGTCGGCAATTGATCAAAAATAGAGGGACAGTCATGTCTACTTTTTGTCGCACATACACGCTATGCGCATGCGCTCTGGGCGTCTACTTTGTCTATACGTAGCATAAAGTAGCCCGTAGACGCTTACGTATTTTATTATATATTACACAAATACAGCTTACTAAAAGCAATACATAAAATCAACTTTCCCTAGAAGTTAATTGTAGGTAGTCCCGTAATTAAGCGGTTGGATTTGTGATTTGATCATCTTGGGTTCAAATCTTACAGGAGATTTGGCTGGCGATCGCATTTTTAAAAACATATAACGTCGTGAAAAACCATGTCAAAATGGTTGGCAATGGTCTCATAAAAGGGATCGTCAAGTCCCACACGCACGTTCATATGCCTTATACTCGCATACTCATTACCATTCATATACTCTCTATTAGTATTAATACTATATTACATTTTAAAATATGCTCGTGTAAAAATTAATCACCCAATCATTTTCCATCTCTCGGTTAAATATAATATTTAGTTTTCGCAATATAATATATTTTAATTTGGTCGTAAATATTTCATCTCCGCTTACACCGGCACGGCATACTATTCAACATCAATGAAATAAATCTCGTTTTTTCACGTACAGAAAATGTATTTACGCCGCGATTTTGCACCCTCCCATATATGCATAAGTCCTTATATCGACGGGGCCATGAAGGACGAAATATTTCATGTGTACATGGCTATGCATACATTGTAACCGAAAGTTTATGGGCCGTGACTTAGCGCCTCCTTTCAAAATCAGATTTCGTGTTCCCGAATGAAGTCTTTGATTTTCCATTTCAGACACTTTGTATGGTTCAGAGCATTTGCCTCTTTTCGAACGGGAAACTCTATTGTGGCCTGAATCATTAAATATATACGCCCTCACCTCAGCCGAGCTTTGTTGGAAATTTATTAGAAGGATTAGAAAATTGCTCATACGAGTGGGAGTTATCTACACGGAGGTGTCTGTGTGGATAATTTTCATCATACATGTGAAGGATATTTGCCAAGGTTTCGCCGGGAGATGTAAATAAAAGTAAGGACGCAATACCTGGAGCACGTGTTCGACTAAATCCTGCTCCTCTTTGAGATTTCCTTTCTGCATCGTTAATTCAGCACTTAGCAGGAATTACACCTTCTGCTCGCCAGAGATACCGAAATCGAGTATTTGAGTGGAGGGTCTTCTAAATATCTTACTTCCACGAAAAACTCTAGAATGTCAATGATATAAGGAATCGCTCCTAACGAATGCCTTATTATATAAACAATTTTTGGATTTCATTAATTTATTTCATCGGAATTCATTATCAAGGGCAGGTTAACATATCGGACTTATCTGAAATTTTCACATATTCGAATTTAGGTCTGTTTCTATAATAAAAATATTCTTATCCAAAATGCCAATTTCTTTATCGAGAGAATTTTCATTAAATTTGTCTCATTTTAATTCAATTACTCTTCACCAATATCAATCAACGTTACGCTTTAAAAGCACTACCCGTTGTTGCAATAGTTTTTATCGTCCCAAAGCAACCCGACAGAAATAAAAAGGAACAATATTAATATATTATCGGAGACAAATAAAGAATGGCAGTAAAAAACGGGATAATATTATAGCCCACCATTCACAAGTGACAGGCCAGCAGCGACAAGTGACAAATGACACAAAGACCGAAGACAGGTAAGAAACGACAAATAAAACACACTAGAAGTGACGCACGATAATCAAACCACATAAAAACACACATTTTAAAGAGAAAAGAAACACTCCCGCGCCTTCGTGACGCACGTATTGCTCCCTTATATTTGATTTTGACAGGCGCTTTAAAATGCCGAGTCTCCTTAAAAAAAATTTTTTTTAACCATTTAGTATACTTGGCACGCTCCTGCGAAATAATTTTTATGAATGTAGACATTAAGGCGTAAGGGTGACAGGAACAAATAAATATGAACAATAAGCTTCAACCGCAGGCTCTGTGGGGAAACGCTTTCTTTTGTTGTTTCATACGACACTGTCAAATTTCTCCTGAATAACTTCGAAATTAATATTTAAGCTGTAAACTTGAGTGTAAATTTCACTTATCGAATAAAAACGTGGTGACGGTTTCTTGGTGTAACTTTTGGCGATATTCAAAAGCATTGCAAAAATTAATTTGAAATTTTCGTGGGTGAAATCTGTTCAAGATAAATGGTAGTCGTATATAGCCACAAAATGTCAAACACCTGTCGAAACTTAATTTCATTACCGTTTTGTAATCACAATCTGTACACATTGACTAATGTATAAATAGATCTATAATGATTTGGTTTACAATTCAATATTTGAAATATGAATTCACTTCCACATGAGGTCGGACATACAAACTGAAGCGCACAAACACGTCATGATATTCTAAATAAATACCAATTATTCTCTTTTGACGGTAAAAAAATATGTTCCTCTTTTCACCCATTTCGAAAAGACTTATAAATTGCATCTAAAATAAAGCATACCATTTTCTTGATCTAGCCTTATCGGATCTGATCCAAATGAAAAAAACTGAATTTTGTACTTAAATTCAATTTAAAAAAAACGATATATATACCGTAGTACGGCAGAGGAGGAAGGACCAAAGTTCAAGCTAAATTCAAAGGAATACACCACGAGTCCAACCTCAATTTGAAAGGGACTGCAGAAGATGACGGACTGCAGGGCTACCCCTTTCCCATGGTACTCATATCGGTTCGATCAATCTTAGTACCTAGCTGCGGAGACGAGTCACCATTCGAACAGCATAAAATCGTTCTCCCCTGTATGCCTAGGCTGTTGAGAACAGTGGTGAGCCTTTGATACAGTCTCCACCAACTACTGTAATCGGCTGTTCCACACATCTAGCTGGGCTACCCCAGCTGCGTTTGATGAGCAAACCGACGAGGCTACTTTCGTGCACCTCTACTCCACATCATTACCCCAGGGCATCCGTTGCCCACGGGCATAGGTTTGGCTCCCCCCCTAGGGTTTTATGGGTGGGCATCCTGGAGTCTAATCTCCATCTTTAAGCATTGCCAAGGTCGAATCGAAAATAAAATCCATACATACAAAATATCGTTAAAAAATAGATCGCCATTGACCAGAACCTAAACGACAAGCCATAGAAAAAAATTTGCACTTTTTTATAATGTCGCCTTTAGCTTATCACAATTTTATCATTATGAAATACAAATTATGCCTTAATATCAAACTATTATTAGCCATGTATTATACAAATTCGAGTTGAATTATTGACCCGCAATTATAATATCAAACCAATTTCAAATATCATCCCGATGATAATTATACAATGGTTCGTATATCCTTGCAATATACGAACGAATTTCAATCAATTTGAGGTATATATTTATTAAATTAGTATTGGCAATTTCAAATCACGTCATTTTCAAGCAAAATATTATGATTACGCCCACATTTTAAATTGTCTCCAAATGGTATTTTCATACTGCAGACGTGCCCAAATTGTTAAACCATCGGATTGTTTTCGTGTATTTTTGATAAAATACGCATGATTAATAAAAAACATAGCTTGTTATTTCAGATTTGCTTTAAAAATAAATCTTTCGATAAAAGGATTTCGATTCTGGTAACAGTTTCCCTTGAAATACTATATAATAATTTTGTATATTTAGAATTTTTTAAAATTATGGATGTATAGTAATTTTATTTGGATATTTTTGAATATGTAAAAATGATCTATATAAAAGTAAATTAATTATAATGCGCATTGCAGTTAAATGTTGTTATGACTAAAATTAAAATAAATTTTTCATCAGGAAATGTTACTGTTGTAACAACATTACAAAATCATTATATACAACAAAAAGCCTTCACCGCTTTTATTACTAGAAGATACAGGAAAAATACAGGATACAGCTAAAATATACGAGATATATTCAGAAAGTAAATGTACTTATTTTTTATGTTTTTTTAGAATAAGTGTATTTGATCCCAAAACTCTGAGACCATGATATTTTTCCAGAAATGATGGTGTTGAATTTTTTAAATTGTTTTTTTGACTCAGGCAATGAGCCACTCACATTTCCAGTCACAATAAAGTTTAGAAAACCCTCACCTCCCAATTCAAGTCGCTTGAAGTCAAGGGGATCACAGAACGTGGCTCGCACTTGATGAGATTTCTTACTGACATTTTTCACGCAACTGGAGACTACAATATGAGTTTACGTACTACCATGTTTCTGTCATGTTCGCTCTGTCAAAAGAGCTTCTTCTACCATTCAGCATTACCAACCATCAAATAACACAAAACCACAGTCCGTTTTGGTCACAGTACACTTACTTTCTGAACAAGCCTCGCATAAACACAATATATCTAGTTTCATTTCAATGTCATCTTTATTAGACCTCATGTTGTCTAAAAACAAAATAAAAATACAGGCAATTTTATGGAAAAATCTACAGAATTTTTTAAAAGAATTTATATTTTTAGAAAAATATGTCGCAATCAATGGCATTGAACACTAACTAGTGGCGAAATCATGGCACACATATTGACGTGCCATGCCACAAGTTCTGATCGGTCATAAACATTTGCCCGAGATATGGTACACATGCTGTATCATCGGTCATTACAGTGCTAAAAGCATAGTAAATTCATATTTATATACAAAAACTCTCCAATTTAAAAAATTATGACATACATGATATACGTGAGTCTTTAGCGTCATGTTATCATGGAACCGAAATAAAGTTGTTCCATAAGCAAACTTTTCACAGTACAAGCCATTTATTTTATTAAATAGCAATAATATGACATTTTCAATTTCATCCCCTGTGCAAAATGCTCCCATTCCATTCAAAGAGACGAACAAAGGCATTTTGAAATACGATAATAGTTATTCGTTTGTACTTGAGAGACCTGTCAACTCTGCGCCTAATTTATATTTGACTCCGACAATATTAAAATATTCAAATTAGTCCGGCTAATTATTTATATTTGAGGCTGTATATTTATGAGGCATTTTTCATAAATCACATTATACGAAAACGAGATAATATTATATTTCGCATATTTTTTTGCGAAAATTCAACAGAATGTACGGAGCAGCCGTTTGTCAGTAAATCTCTACGCCGTGTATAAAATTATGCGAGTTTTAAAAATAATACAAGAAGTGCTGGCGATGTAACTTGAACCGCAGATTTTTCTCATTTTTTTATATACCAAAATAAATTATGACTATCATGGGTTTATCTTTTATAATGTAGTCAAAAGAAAACATGTCTCATAGTTCTAATAGTAGATAAACCATCAGAAAAATGGGCTAACTTCGCAAATATTTCAACAATTTTGTAAATATATTTTATATTAGAAGCACCTTCATATAGTTTTTTCAGAATAAATATTCTTAAAATAAGAGACATAATCAAACACGGATAAAACGAGCATAAATGGATCGATGCATATAACATATGATATACATTATAGAAAAAAATAACGATTAGCTTAGCAAGAATTATTATAAAATTGCTCGCTATATCCGTGATTTCATATATTAAATCATATATTCCATCATCATGCATTTATATCTTTATTTTTAGGATGAGTATGCTTTATCTTTTGATTAACACCCTCTGCTGGAATTGATTAGATGTTAGGAGGTTGATCTTATAAAAGCCTGGTTAAACATATTTAAATTACCTCTACTCTTATGAGAGATCCCACGCTATAGCTTTGAAGCATTAATGAAAATTAATATTTAACTCTGAACAGGAATGTTTCTAAAATTTATTTCCGAGATTCATTCATATTTTTCACGTAAATAAATAAAATGATCTTGCGAGTGATCCTTCCACTATTAGGGCTTTCGGAGGTTTATTTAGGATGTGTTGTGCCTCTTTGCTCGAACCCTTCTTAGAATCTTCCAAATGGTCCGCATAGTATCCTGAATAAACTGAAAGAGCTACCAAACAAGCACACTCGCAAGGAACATAAGAGGAACCTACCACCGGCATTATAAATTGGATTTCCAAAGAAAAATGTATGTATAAATGTGAAAAACTGTATACGCTTTTAATGTTTCATATCGCTTATTAATTTTACTTTTCTTTCGTATATTTATGCGTGTAATTTTCATCCCTCGCCGCATAAATTTATACTTTGTCCGGGTGCGCTCGTTATAATTTTCCTATTGTTATTTCCCGATCATTAAATGATCCCCCCAGGGAAAACGTATCTGATATGGCCCTCTGTATACATCGGGATGTATTAAATTTTCTTTGTGTATGTAGGCGTTTTTATTATTTTTTTGTGGTTTTCGTGTGTTCGTCCTGTATAGGGTATGCCCGAATGTATATGGATTATTTGTTTTTCTTGTACAACATCATAGAGCTATGGGAATTTATACTATTTGTTATTTTTTCGCATTGAGAAGTGGTTATTTAATGCCAATTTTCACGTATGAAATCTTTCAGGGTGAGCTGCATCGTTTTATAGCAATTTGCCAACTATGCAATTATAAGTATACTCGAGAGATAGCGATTCACCAAATGAGTTTATGAGAGTGTTCAGATTTTGTGCATGGTAATCAAATTTGAATTAGCTGTTTCAACTTCAAGCATACACCACTTTACCTCTATAAACTATTGCTATAACCATTATTTAATATTCTCTCGATACAATTCAATATGGCAATATTTCGAATTCAATATCATAATTTCGCTACTCACTCATAGATTATCCTTCATCTTAAATCCATATTCCTATTATTCTATTCATACTCAAACTTACTTAACCTAACTCAAATTAATGATTTTAAATTGAAAAGATGACTTCAGGCTTACAAAACATTGACAATTCTAATGCACAAAAGCTTGAAGAAAACTAATGCCTTAAATTATTAATATTATAGTTAATCTCATAATATTTATTTTCATAATTTGATATTTATGTATCAGGGTGTCTCATAAATCTCTTTCGTTTTCATATTAAGAAAAAAATAAACAATAATTTGTATTGCATCAAAATTTATTGAATAACATATTATCCATTCTGTTCTATTACATTTCTCCATCTTTCCGGAAGCCTCATAATGCCTTCTTGCCAAAATTTCCCAGGTTTGTTGGCAAAATATTGATCAAGATACATTTTTATATCATTTTTTGAATTAAATTTTTTACCACGTAAAGAATTTTTCAATTAAAGAAATAAATAACAATCTGAAGAGGCAATGTCCGAAGAGTATGAAGGATGAGGTAAAACATCCCAATCAAATAATAATCATTTATTTCTGACGAGCAAAGACACATGAGGCCAGGCATTATCGTGATGAAAAACAGGGCCTCGTCTGTTCGCTAATTCTGGTCGTTTTATGGCAATTGCATCCTTTAGATTGTCTAGTTGGAAACATTATTTTGTTAAATTGATCGTTTCACCTTGCTGAAGTAGCTCATAATAAACTACCCCCTTCCAGTTCCACCAAATGCATAGGAAAACTTTTTTGGATGTAGGCCAGGTTTAGCTACAGTTTAAGCTTCTGTACCCTTGGTCCAAAACCGTTTACGTTGGATATTCTCATAGAGTATCCAACTTTCATCTCCAGTGACAAGTCTCTTCAAAAAAGGTTGGCTATTATGTCGTTGGAGAAGAAGATCGCATGTTGAAATACGCTGAAGTTTATTTGAGTCAGTCAGTTCACGAGGAAGCCACACATCTAAACGAGCCCAATTTTGCCAGATGATTAAGGACAGATGTTCGTGGAATTTCTAGCTTGTTAGATATTTCGCGAACAGTATATCGCAGGTTTTCTTCAACCATGGCTATGATTAGATCTGTGTTCATTTGCGAAAGAAACTTATGGGACAACCTAATACCATGCAAATTTCAAAGTAGAAATAACAAAATTTTATATATTACTCTCTGTGCTGATCATATATTGCACTTTATTACTAACCCCATTCAAAATTCATCTTAAAATTTTTTTAAATTTATACAATATTCACTAAGTGTTATTAAAATTTAAAAAAAAACAATATTCTGGTCAAGTTTCTACAAAAATAAAGTTGGATTCTTTCATAATACTTTTCGTGGTATATTTCTTTCAAATAACTTCATTATTTTCGTCTTTACTGTGTTATTATCCTCTGAATTTGTGCTTATTTCAAACAGCATTTCAACTAAATTTACTTCATTAGGAAATTTTATACTAATAGCTTTTTATCATCTCCGTTTAGTTACGAGTCTTATATTCTATCACTACATGCATTCTTTATTCAAGTGACTTGATTAATTCTAAACGCTTTATGAAATTATGGGGTTAATTCATTATAAAATGGTTAACCTTTTCTATGTCTTCGCGATTTTCTAATTTACAGATAAAAATGAAGAAGATGATTTCGATGATAATCATTTTGACATTTTTTATACTTATAGTTTGATAGTATTTCATAAAATAAATCGGGTCTTGTCGAAGCTTTCTTATTTGCAACCCTATATTAAAACTTTGCTCTCTTGTTTGCGTTTTATAAGAATGCTAAAATATATTATATGGGGATTCAATTTCAATAATAATTCGATTTAATCTCTGCCTTGTGATTAAAAAATATAAAAACAATTGGACTGATTCTATTTTTATTTTGGATACACATTCCCAAATACCAATTCTATATAATCTGCTTCATCAGTCTCTTATTCTATTGTTAGTGCCAGGATATCTTTGACATTTGTGTTGTTAAAGTCTTCCACTGCCAAAGATTTTTTATTATTGATATTTAAGGCGTTCTCACGGATACGCGGAATTCAAATTATATAACAGCTCGACAAAACGTAGAACAATATTTTTAATGCATAAAATGTTACCAATAATCATAAATATATTCGTATACATTTGTTCGGGGGTGTCATATTGAAAAGACAATTAATGACAATAGTCTTTGAGATCGCGGGACCTGCACCCACAGGAGTACGTCCATACAAAACCAAACAATGGCAGCGAATCATTAGGCACTTTTGTTGATGTTTTATTATTTATATTATTTCGTTTCCACATTCACACAAAAAGGAAAACGTGAGGGAAACTTCCTCTCCGCTTCTGTTTTCCGCTCGGAAAATAAAAGAAATGATTAATGATAGCGAATGTTTTGAGTTTCCGTCATCGCTTTTTTTGCACAGCCGTCTCCGTGGAACTTTGCAAAAATGATCTTTCAAGAATTATTTTGACGTTTTTTAACCACTTTTTACCAGGCGGCTCCTATTGCGATACACAATGAGATTCAAGCAATTTTTGTCGTCTTCCCCTTGCGGTTATTCCAAAGTCGCCCGAAGTATTTTGACCCGCTGAATTTTGGCAAATTATGAATAATTATTATGGCCAAATTTAACAGGGGATGATTCAAAGTTGTGTTTATTGAAATGAGGCTGTATTTTTGTACCATCAAAACTAATAGTTGCCTGGCATTCAACTCGGATAATCCCAGCGGGATATCTCGTTTTGCAGAAATCATTTGTAGCATTTTCGGATTTTAATTGATTTATGATGATTAATTGCGATTCTGTTAAAACGTATCCCTATGTACTAGTATTATAATGAGATATACAATACTTTCAAGGCAATATTTACATATACTGTTATAACAAACTACTGCTTTATCTAGCAGACCTAATGAATAAGCCATCATCAACTATTTGCCACATTTTGATTTATATATAATTTAAATTTGAATTTTATTCACTGTTTTTTAAAACTATTTTTTATCGATTCGTTACAAAATAACAATCGTAGGCAATCTCTATTAGATTTTTTTATTTTTAAGAATAAAATTTCAATACTCGAAACTAACAAAGTCCCAAAGTCAAAGAATACCACAAAAGTGCATGATTATTACCAAACCTACATGACAAAAACGTTAGATTTTGTTTTTGGGAATAAGTGCTATTTTATTATTTTAGATATAATTGTCGCTTCATGACAAAATATTAAAATAAGGAAATTTTCCTGCCGCACCCTGCATATTGAACATAGGAACATGTTTTGCTCGGAGTGCATAAAAATTAATATCCTTTCCATTTCCGGATGAAAGCTCTAGCCATTGAGCTAAACGTGTTTTCCTGATAGAATTCCAGCAAAGTGTTGAACACATTTTTCTGACTTTCTATTAAATGCGATCATTATAAAATAGTTATGCTGAAATAGAACACAACAAGGCCGTACATTATAAGTCTCATCTATAGAATATATTAAACAAGTTCTTTGTCTTGGAAGAACATACGAGATCATAAATCACATGCAAAATAGCATCAGATGCTATTTTTTTGGCATCTGACTACAAATATACTTAATAATACATATTAAATTTATTTGGAACAAATTTTTAAATTGAAAAATACTGGCAATCATACGAAAAAACCCCTTCTGACGTAGCAAACAGCCCTTCTCAAAAATCTTTGAACTCATAATTTTTTTCACTTTTATATAGGAACGTATACGTTTCTGATGCGGGCAATGGGGGGACTAAGTAAAGGGGGGGTGTTTATATTTTTATGATAAATATAAGAAAGGATTTTTGCCGAAATAGTTGAGGAGTAGGTCGCTTTACGACATACTCGGCCGCGGTCGCCCAACAATAAGGCGTATGTATTTGCTCGGGGAGAACATTTATTATTACGGCCTTTTTTAGCGGCCGCACTAACATACGCGATATATTCCTTAAGCGGCCAGCCCGGAAGAGGGTCTCACTGATTTATACTTGAAAAAGAAAATTCCAGCCCCCGGCGCGCGCCCCTCGCCATTAAGTTTTCCGCGGCGAATCCCTCCCTCTGCCTGAAGACTACCCCGCTAGGGTCCGAAACAAAAAGAGCAACCTATCCACTGGAAGAAGTGACCCAGATATATACGGGAGGCCACCTATTATTAACGCTGAAAGCATGTCGAATTATGTCTTTACATATTTTTTGGGATATTTTTCGACTGTGGATGAATATATGGTGATGTTGACAGGAAGTTTGTGAAGTGAAATACATCATCAAAACATTGATACCTGATCATATCAACATCGTGTTTGAAATTCAGTTTTTTTCTATCGGTATAGAAAATGTTTCATATTACGATTACGATACATACAACCACACATTGATCGATTATATAAAATATTTTTTAAATAATTTACAAAACATATTATCATCATATTATAACAATACACAGATCCACACTCCTCATCGAAATGGTCGCAAAAATGTCCTTGTTATGTTCAATCAGATGACCAACTGGGTGAGCGTTCAAAATGAAACTTGGCGCTCATGCTGCTTTCAATATCGAGGAGTCGAATCAATGATATAAATAATGTGGATGTATTTCTTATGAATGGATAATGAAGAGGTCTTAGATCTGCAATGGATGGCCTCGGAAATTATTTGAGACGAACGAAGAATGGAATCGGATTGCAGTATTTGTTTGGCTTCAGGAGGGATAGGTTTGGGCGCATACCTCAACAAAATAGGAAAGAAAATCAAGAAATAATAGCATAATTGCAATGAAGTTTACAATTATGCAGAATATATTGCGTTTAAATGTGAGATCGCCAAATTTCCGTCTATAAACAAAATGATAAAGTCAATATAACAAGTATGGAGAAATTTTTAAAATCTCATAATAACTAATAAAGATACCAATATTTTCAAAAGGCTATTAAATTTAAAGTAAATATAAATTTAAAGATTACTTATTTCTAAATTCATAATAAACGTGACTGAAAATGATTCCAAATTCATAAAAAACAAGAGAGAAAATGAATACTAGTTCATGAGTGTATAAGCCACCCCCTTGAAGCTATGGAAAAGCGGACTTCGAGGAGTTGATGCAGTAGTATGGAGAGATACAAAATCCCACACTACTGTAATATAACATGTTAGTTTTCTTATTTTCTTCTTAGGGGGTAAATTCTGCAAAAGAGTGCTGTAAATCGAAAAAGAATGCCACTCTAGAACAATATACAAGATGTCATATAAACACCAATCAAGGTTAAATAACAAATTTCCTCACAGCGAAAAAAATTATCCACGTAACTTGATTACCAAAATAAACGCCTAATCTCAAAATAACACGATCAATAAGACTTTATAAAAGCATTATACGTGCCAGATCAAAGTTGTCAATAACATTTCTGAAGACGATAAGAGTGACATCGGTACGAAAGCCTCGAGAATAATTCAGGAAATATTAAGAAAAGTCGCGTATAAAAGAGTTGACAGAAGAAAGAGGGACAAACTCAGTGAGTTTTTAATTCTCCGTGTCAGTCAGTCAATTTATATTCGATCTCTAGTCACTCAGTGTCCATCATATCAAAGCCAGCCAAGTCTCAACGTCTGACCATTTGTCTCAGCCGCGGGAAGACCTGATCTTTCAGTAGCCGGTTTTCACGGTCTTGTAGCCGTGGTCTTTATCTTAGCGAAATAATGAATACCTGGAGCAAATCGGGGATGTCGGATGTAGCCCCGAGCCGCACCCCCTCTAGCATTTATGCTTTCAACGAAGTCCATTCACTGATAGTTTATAGAAGAAGTCCACATAAAAGGGAAAGAATAAACATGTGGACAAAGAATATACGACTGTTGTATCGAGGAGAACGAAGATGAAGGCGAGACTTCAAGGATGACCCACGAGCATACTAAGAATTCTTCATCATTTTATTATTATTTGTAAATATCATTTATACTAAATTAGTTTATTATCAATTAATTATCTTGTTGAATAAAAATAAACGTTAATTGTATTTTATTCAGAATAGTGTAGCGTTGGTGATTTACCATCCCCACTTAGTAGCGCTGTTAATCTGAGCAGATTTAATTCGCCAGATTAACAGTGACATCTTCCGTCTCTCTTCAGGTGCAATGTGTTATTTTAACAGCGCCATCTCTTGTGACCCTACGGAGACATTGCACCCGCATACCGACCGATCGCTTCTTGCGCTTGCACCGTTGCGGGTTGGGTAATGACGCGCAAGAGGCGGGAGCCGAGAGAGTCGTCGGTTAGCCTTGGCTGCGGGAGGTTGTCCCAACTGCAGCCAGACCTCTCTCTCTCTCTCGTATGGAATAAATAGTTATTTAGAGAAGAGTCTTTCTATTCGACGCCCGTCTATTCCCATCCATTCATCCAGCAACATCACGATCCGATAGAAGAATGGACCCGTGCGCTAGCGCGGCCATCCAGGCGAACACGTGGAGACGAGGAACCGCCCGGGGACTCTGCCCCCGAGAGCGCCCCCGCCTCAACGTTATAATATTATATAATACTTTTAATTTTAAAGAAGTATGATCGATTATTTATTAACTATCTCGATTTTTGTTCATATGATTGAAAAAATATATAGACTGGTTCAATACATTTTCAACTTCTATTAATAATTTTCCATATTTGCGAAATAATTATAAATTCAATATTGTTTAGAAATTCATCAAAGAAAATAGAGCGAGCGTCTTAATTTAATTAATTATGAACTTTCAAATATCTGCTCGAAAGGAGGTTTCTAGTTTCATCTCAATTATTAAAAATAGTTTTAGTTTACTGAATAAAAAGCCATAAATAATATTTTACCGTTTACTAGCTCGTCGTTCTCATTCTCTTTTTGAGCAATCTTTCTTATCGATGGTCACTTTTACAAATTTATAGCAGTCATCTTCAAAATTCCTGAGCAAAACTTATAATTAATTGCATAATAAAGCTGAAGATTGCCCTCAAGCAGTATAATTTTATAATAGATTATACATGTCGCTATGTGGTTATCGTTTATAGTTGTAATGACATGCTGCGTGTTAATAATGCTAGTTTAACCTTTTTTTTCCTTACCACGATAAGTATTTGGCACACCATATGATATTCTGAACCCCGTACCTATAATATTTCATATCAATATTCGATTAAATATATATCAATATAGTTAGTATATACAGTATAGTTAGTATATACAATTATCCGGATTGTTCAAAATAAAACAAAAAATATATAATTTGCTAATGTGCACGTGGAGAATTGTGTCTATTTTTGCTCACATATGTAATATATTGCATATTATAAAATTTATTAATTGTTTAATATCAAAAAACGGAAACTCAGATCGAAAAGTTACGAAAAAATCAGGAAATAAAGGACTTGATGAATGTATTTTTATGTGGTTCATACAAAGACAATCAACTGGACAACCAATATCTGGTTCATTATTGTGTGAAAAAGCAATATTTTTCAATACATTCATTGACACATTGAAGTTATTTGTGGAGAAGGGAGGATTTGATGAAAAGTTTATATAAAATACTGATGGAACCTGCTTAAATTGTAAAAAAAACTACCCAACAATTCTTTAGCATCAAGACGACTAGGTACAAAAAATAGTAAAGAACATGTCACTATAATAGCGTTTGCAAACGCCATTGCATTGGTAAAAGAAAGAACCCCAGATCCTTAAAAATTTAAGTCTTTCGGTTGAATATGAGAAAAAAACCTGGATGAATGGTAAAGTTTTTAAGCGATGGTGTGAAAAACAGTTCATATCTTAAGTGAAAAAGTATCAAAACTCCATAGATAAAAGAGGGAAGACATTATTATTACCAGACAATGCACCATCCCACACATACGTAGAATGTATAAACTAGATTGATGAAATGCTTACGTTAAAATTTCTTCCACCAAATGGTATGTCTGTAATACAACCGATGGATTACAGGGTGTAACAGAAACATTCAAACGTTTACATAGAAATCAGATACTTCGACGATTATTGCTAACAGACGAAAATAATGAAAAAACAGTCATGAGAATAAAGTTGAAATATTGTTGCTACATTGTAGCAGTTAGTTGGAATTCTTTAGATGTGTCAACTTTGAAAAAATCATTATTACTGAGATCTTGTGGAAGGAATAGCACAAATTTTTATATGTGCCGAATGTGATGAAGAATATGTAACCGAGTGGTTAAATTATGATACACACGAACCTGCATTCCAAATTTTGAATGATGATGAAATAATCAAAGAAATATCTGTCTGCGAGAGGGAATATATCGATTCTACATATTCTGAAGCTAATCAGTGTTAATATGTCGCCATAAAATGGCTTGAGATGCAAGAAGAGTGTAATTCAAGACAACTTATATATCTTGAGTATTCGTGATTTGGCAGCTTCTAAAAGAAGATCTAGCTTAATGCCGTAATCTATCATTGATTCTTTTAATAAAAAAATAATTTATTATATGTGTATGTAAATCCAGATCTGGATATTCGTTATTAAGACTACTTTTGTCTCCAATTAGTCCGTATAATCGAGGTTCTACTGTATTTTGATATAGATAGTAGATCAAAATTCAATGTAGTAAATACATTATGGTCAAAGAGAGACTAGTATCGTAAAATAATTTCTGAAATACTATTCAATATAATATGAAATGTCTGTACATATTTTTGGTGTAAAAACATTCAGTTTGATTAAGTACGAGTATATCCCACAGGATATAACAGCGACTTTCATTTTGTATTCTTTCTCCATCGAAAACCTTTTCTCTCCGAAAAAAAAATTCGTATGCTCAGTTTCAATCGACGAGTTGTACGATTTTACCAGTTGTAACACTCGAAGGCTTTTAGCGTCGCTGGAAAATTCACCCTCGCCTAGAGGACCGGACCTCATCCGGTCATTTGGCTTTCTACCGAGCATTTCTTTTTCATTTCGAAAAAAAATATACGAAAAAAATGGAAAACAATTTCTGAAATTGCACCCTGAGATAAAAATATATCTCTTAATACGTGAGCAGACCATATTTTTCCATGTAAAAAGTGTAAGTACATTTGAACAAAACCGTCGTGTTTGTTCAAGAGTGATGTCTCCCAATGCGACTTTTACAGCTTCAGCCTATTTTTCTCAATCTGCAGAATGTCTACGGAAAAAACGAATTCCCTCTTCAGAGAGAGGTCATCTATTTTTATTATTATTATTATCATTATTTTTATTTCTGTCGTTCCCCCAAATCTCACTTCCATCCCAAAAGGAAAAGACGATAATGATTCCTCTTCAGACGTTCGAATGCCAAAGTACTTTGCATACCTTTTTTAGTTTGAGAAAACTTAGTTCCACTTTAGTGTAGTTCTGCCAGGTAGACGGAATTGAATCATTGATTTCCGTTCTGATTTCTAACTTTTCCTTTTTTTATGATTTTACCTCTTTTCCTAAATTTCTTATTGACGTTCGATATCGAGGGATGCTTGAAAACCTATTTTAAGTTATATCCCAAGCAATCACTAACCAGACTATTGACATCAATAATTATTTATTTACCTTAAAGTTGACAAGCAGTACCATTATAAATAAATTATATATAAATAAGAACAGAATTTAAGTAATGTCATGGATACAAAATCCACTCAACCCTCAATATTTAGCTCTTTTAAAGGCCGAAAATAATACATTTTAAGCACACTCGGCCCTCGAATAATACGAATATATGGTTATATGAAAAAATATTTAATACAAATCTGTATTATACGAGTATCCGTCCATATTTTTCATCAAAATTTTAACAATCAACGAATTTTTCCTTATGACTCAATTTATCATTATTTAATACCATATGGTACAACGGTGTGCTTGAATAATTCAGGGAACTTTTAAATTCAATATATTTTTATAACTGTCAAGCTTCTAAGAGAGAAATTTAACGTCATGTACATTATTTTGGTAAGAGGATGAAAAACATCTTATCCGTCTTGTATAGTATTCGAACGTAGCTTACAACGTTTTATCTTTTATTGAGTATTCTCACATTTTCTCTCCTTAAGCGTACGATATAAAATTATGATATCGATATTGGCTCCTAGGTCGTAGAGTGTGTTGTCGAATCCGTCTACTTTTTAGTAATAGTTCAGCATGCGAACGGATCGTAAGTCTCGAAAAAATATACTAGAAGCCCTGATGTCACTTGATACATCATGAGCTCTAAGGCTTCGAAGGAACGGGAAGAAACGTTGTCGCACAACCCACGCCCTCCTTCATAGACATTTTTTCCCGTTCAATAGAGGCAATCAGTTTATCAGTGACATGCTTCATACATTATTCAGATATATTTGAGTTATATTTCAATGAACAATATTTACGGTTCACTGACTACCCTGATTTCCAATCCTTCGACATGCGTGATTTTTTCTCTGTGTCATCCGGAAGAACGTAATGAAATTGTGCCCTGCGAAACACAGATGATTAAGTAAATCTCTCCAAACGATAATAAAATGTTATGGCATATAAAACGATATCGATTAAATTGGAATTCTTATTTCTCGATTACCAAGGAATGCATTTGAACGTCAAGCCATTTCATTTATATTTCTTTATAACATTAATATGAATACAAAGAGAATTGTACAAGAGGGGTTCCGCGAACTACATAAGTTTAAGAACCGCTAATCTAGCAGAAAGTATCTTACATGTTAAGCGAGGGATGTGTGTAGTCCTAAACTTCTCAAACTTTCACCTGCGTAACAACGAAATATAAATGATTTTTTTCATATTATTTAAAGTTCTTATAACGTCCATCAAAGCATGAATCTTGATGTTTCATATTCGATGTCGAATATATATTCGTCCCCATAGGAGATTTTACTAGGGAAAACATTAAATGCGGTGGTTTTCCATTGCCTTCCACACGTGGTAAAGAAAAAATAGGATTATTTGGAAAGGTAAGAGAAGAGAGAATCTATGAGTGAGTAGCGAAAGTAGCATTATATATATTATATATGTGATAATTTAATTATTGTTGCAAATCCAATCATTCACTCATGAGAGTGTCTGCACGACTTTATTAATCGCCTCAGCATTTACTTTTACAAATCCAAGAAATCAGGATAAACCTGGATCGAGACGATTGATCAGAAGTATTAATATTTCTGCATGAATATGAGTAATTATCACATTCAACATTTGCAGATCGAACCCGGATGGCAATTGTGCATAGAGGAGGAACACATTAAAGGACTACATTCGGCGGCTGAGCAAAAAAAAATCGTCGCTTAATTCCACCAATCATATTACTACTTAAACCTGCAATCATATTACTACTTCACAACATCTAAGCTGTCAATGGTGATGCATCGAAATAAATACGTCTTAATATTGTGGCAAATGTAGCGTTTTATGAGCGAATAAAATGGACTAACTGTGAAAAAATTTGAAGATTCCGCTACAGACTGGAAGTATGGTTCACTAGATAGACATTGAATTAATCCTACTTTATTCAGCCATCAAGATATTTCACTTTATCATATTGTGACGATAAAATTTAAATGTTTCCCGTGGCTTTGAAAAATCGATATTTTATCGGCCCTAAATCTTATATTCTTAAATTTGTTTCGCTTCCTGACGATCGATAATTTATCTCATCTTTTTGTAACAAAAAGTACAATTCCTTCTAATAGATTTGCACTGCATTTTTTTATAAATTTCTAAACCGTGAAACGCTTTTTTTTTGCTTTCTTCTTTTCATTGTCGGGCTAAGCATTTTCCAACCACAACCTTTCTCTTACTATAAGTTCCCGGAATTTTTTGATTTGAGTATAAAAGAATACTAATGTTTTGCAGAAAAAGTATGCTTTTCAACAGAATGAACGATCTGAGGTAAGTGCAGTACATCTTAACAGTTCAAATAACGAATCCAGCGTCTCACTGTTACGTATTTCTATAACGAATTACAAATGTTAACTTTACAAACGTCATTCCATAATATCTTCCAGACAACCACTGTTTAAATATCTTTCGATCTTGAAAATTGCATTCCTTGAATTTTTTCCCGTTAGTTTGGCTAATGACAGAGTAATTGGTGAAACTTATCGATCTAAGATAAATAACAGCTGAGAAAATATGTACCATATGTCGCGTCTGTGTTTATCCCGTGCGTTTTAATATCACATCGCTATTCCTTCTACAATATTTATACTCCGACTATCGAATTTGGGCCCCGTGAGAAACAACACTAATTCAGGCTGGACGAGGAGAGTGTTAAGAATACGTACAATCAAATATAGACGAAATATCTCATATCAACGACTTCGATGGATAAAAACAATGAATTGAATTGAACGTATGGAAATTTATTCATTGAATTTTCAGAGCGCGCAAATAATTAATAAGATTATAAAAATATAATCGTAATATCTATTAACGAATTCATAGTTAAGATCGTCTACTAATTAATTGAAAACTATTATTACATCTGAAAAAAATACAATTCAAGCTAAACTTAATCATTAAACTAAAAATTACCAGGGACAAACGATAGACAATTTAGGATATTATAATTTGATCTATTTAATATTTAAACTGTGTTCATTATTATTGTCTCAAAACTATTTTTTCTTTGTGAAAACTATTGATTTTGCTAAAAAGAAAACACTATGTTACAATACCAACCTTTGGTGTAATTCTGTAATGCATTTCGCTACTAAATATGCAGAGTTGTTTTGGCATGAATTTGAATACATTATTTTTTTAATATTTTAGGGCTTAAAGTTTACTCCATTTGTCTTTGTTCGGGCGCGCCCTAACACGACTGTACGTATAAGTCTTTCATTAATTTACTACACCCAAAGGAATAGCTGAAGGTTATATGAATTTAGCGCGTTATTTTCAAGAGCAGAATCTCAGTCTCGTTTTAATCCCCCGTCTTGCAGGTAATTTTAATTTCATTATTAAATTTAATTATATTTCCTTGCAAGCGGATTTTTCTTTAAGGCTTCTCCGCGCCGCCGAGGGAGGCTACGTTAGCTCTCATAAGCGAGAGAGGTCTGCTTTAAATTTGTATTGTTGAAGTTGAAGTCGACGAGACTCTGAATACGTGACCGTACATCTGTGGTTCGTGTGTATTCCATACGTAGGCGTATTAAAGACGTGCGGATTTACATGAAGATAATAAAATGAAATTGGCTGTCATTGACCGCAAAATAGGCAGTCAGGAAGGCCTGCGAGAACGGGGTATCATTGATTGAGTTTGAGTTGCTCTCTTCGGTTGAGTCCTGGAAATGATTACATTATGCGTTCCTTCTATCCCATTCGTTGGCTTCTAACGTCAACCCCTTATCATCCCATGTCAATAAATTCAAAAGCTCACACTTTATTATCGATGCGATCCCGAACAGCAAAGATGCCATAGGACGCTTATTCTGATGGCTCTCGTGAGGGTGAAGGTCGGTACGAATCTTCTTTCTTCTTTATCGATGAATGAACTCAACAGAGCTTTGGTCCTCAATCATCAGATAGCTTAAAGTCAGCGATTTCACATCCGGTCGCATTGTTCAATTTCCGACTTTCGTACTGACCGAAGATAATATCTTTTGGGTGCAGTTTTTCTCCTTTCCAAATCGGAAAAATTTTCAGCTATTGTCCATAATGGCACATTTGCGAGGACTTCCGCTCAAAGACTGATCATTGAAAGCTTGAGCTTCGGTTTTTATATATAAATCGGATTTGATTCCCTACAGATTTTCCAATGCTGTATGAGATATCATCGTATTGACATCGAGGAGTATTTCTTCCGGTTTACTGAACACACAGCTTCTGAAATGTTAAAAATATTTATATAATTTACACCTTTTATTTTTTCAACTTTATGAACTATGCTTATATAATATATCTTAATATATTTACAATTATAATATGGACAGCAAGTAAACTTTGTGAATGTATCTTAAAGAAATATCATAGTCTTCTCGATGAGGAATTTGAACGCTTATAGGGACTAAACATGTTGATTTTACTGAAAAAGGCTTTTTCAAAGACATGTCTTTAATCTACTTGGATCATTACTTTTTGTTGTACACATTAAGAGTGGGATGCATATTAAAAAATATATTTCTGGTCTATTAAGGATCAAATCACTAATATCGATTTGACGAGATAAAGCCGGGAAGGTATGGACATGTACGGTGGGGTATCGATGGTGAATTTCGTTTTTCAGTGTTCTTTACTAGGCAGACCATCTAACGTGGATGATACAGAACAGAGTTTTTTAAGCCATCTTTATCGAGATTGAGTAACAGATAATCCATGGTAGAATGTGCTGTCGATAGCCGGGGCTCTCTAATATGATTAAAAACATCTTCTCTTAAGATTTAAGAAGTGAAAATATTAGGTCCTTCTGAAAAAAATCCATTATATTTTCATGCTCTCTTTTGAGTCCAGATTATATCCAAACACGCTCAAGGAAGCATCTCTATAACATAAAAAAGCCTGAAATAAACCCCCCATTTATTTGGCACCCTTTAGGTGGCAAATCTAAGGGGGGGGGGAATTTTTCTCCGATTGTCCACCCAAAATGATGTCCCTCCTTAACATAATGGAATTTATATGATCAATCAAAAATCAATTAATGTGACACCTAAGCTTGTTGTCTTATATTTTCTTCCAATTAAGCTAAATGTTCTATTATTTTTCCAAAGAGTTATTTTTTCCGAAATCCTATCATTATGTCAAAAAAAATCGTTTTTTCCTGAAATTCTTGCGTTAACTTTATTTAAGTAATTAAAAGTATTTGTTAAATATGCCACTTCAGCAAACCAATCATTATTCTGAAGACACTTTACAAAATCATCCATACCTCCATTTCAAATTTCGAAAAAAGATTAACAATTAATTCTTAAGTTCTATGAATCGATACAAAACTTTACCCTCAGATAACCATTTGACTTCAGCGCGAAGAAGCAAACACGCGTACTTAGCTTCCATAGAAATGCAAAGATTTTTAAACATGCTTGTTTTTAAAGTCTTGATTTTATGAAATTCACCATATTTGCAACTTGATCTAGTACAGGCTTTAATGGTGCTGGTAATGTTTTCGAAACTAAAAATTCTCTATGCAAAAAACAGTGCGTAGTTACAATATTAGAGTTTCTTGTCTTTGCAAGGGTAACAAATCTTTTGATTGAGCCTACCATTGAAGGAGCACCATCTCTACAAATTCCTACACATAACTCCCATGATATTTTAAATTATTCTAAATATGAAGAAATAAAATCAAAAACATCTTGTACTGTCGTATGCTCGGTAAGTTTTTTGCAGCATAGATTTTGATTAACTCTTTCGTTGACGTTTCATAATTTCATCCATGACTTTTTCGGTTTTCACTATTTTGCAGAATTTTTCGTTTTCGCCAATTTTTTCCCAGTGCACCGGTTGAGAACTACTGGTTTAGAACTCAGACACACAAGATACACAAGACTAACATTATTGTCAACACCAAAAAATGCAACATTTTTTCCCATAAAGTATCCCTAAATATAAGTTATGGATTGTATGCGATAATGTAAAATTAGCTTTCTAAGAAACAAATCCTCGCTTCAACCTCCAAGCACACTTTAAAAGATTATTTTATGTATTTGGTGAAATATAACTTAAGTCATTTGCTTTGAAAAGATAAGTGTGGAAGCTTATTGTCGGTCAAACAAAAACTGTATGAAAAACGATCGGGCTTTTCAAACGAAGAGAAGTTATTTTACACCATGATAACGCACGCACATAGGTCAGTTTTTAATTTAAAAAAAGGATAGAAAACTTGCAGAAAAGGTTCAAGTTTATTGTTATTAATGAAGGCAGTTATATTTTATATTGACCTATGCGTTAAAATTAAGTCAAAAACGCTCGTTGAAAAAAAATTGATTTCTTTCGGGACAACCCAATATTATATAATATATTAAGAATTAATATGAATATGGTCGTATAAATTCTTCAACGCCTACTCAAATACTTATAACTAAAATATCCTGCGATGGACATTATTGCCCATTTTAATACCAAACAATTGTTTTATTCTAGACAGCATGGATGATTTTAATTTTAAAAATCATGGATGCTGTAAATATTATGCTTGAATTTATTTAAGCGTCTCTTTCACTTCGTGTAATTGCCGTTGAATTTTTAAGCGCTCATAATTTGATTTAATTATTTTTGTCGTGTTTGACAGGCGCTTGTCAAATATTTGATGGGTCTTGTATATTTTTTCGGTTTTAAAATAAGAATGAGTCACGATCCCCCCGAGACCTGAGGGTTGATTATGCGTCCTTTCGAATTAAATTGGATATTCTCCGGGAAAAAAGAGTGTTAAAATAATCTCCTCCGCGCTGTAAAAATAGATTCAAATTCTGCAAAGGTAAAGCACCGTCGTTATGAATACGAAATAAGTAGATCATAGTTCTTTTTTAGAGGGATCCATCCAGCAGGATGAGTCTCCTGGTACATACATAACAGTTGATGCTATCAGCTCCGGAGGTTCCAGACAGCGCCTCCAATCGACATCTTTCCCGTGAAAATGTAAAGTTTTCCCGTTCGAAAGGTTTTTCCCGGGAGTGGGAGATGGCGCATGCGCGCTGGTTCGTTTCTCGATAGTTCAGTCCCGGCCCAACTACCGCGGCTCTTGTACGTGCGCAGAGCCACTGGCACGTGCCGAGAAGCTCGCACACTACGCGCAAGTGCGGAACAAGTGCGCCAAACACTTTCGACACCACTTTAAAGTTTCGCGATCTCATTACTCCAATGGCGCGCGAATCGCGTCATTTCGCCAATTACACCTGTGAAAGTTTTCGCGTTTCGGCACTCGTTCCGCTGCCGTTGTCAGACTAGAGACTCCTTGGAAGTGCTTTTGGTGAAAGTTTGTTCGTTGCTTGCCGCGAGAATACTTTGGACCTACCAGTGACCGCAGAGATAGTTGATGGGAATTTTGAAAACATTCAAAATTGGCAATCGAATCGAACCATATAATTGATGATGTAGGTATCAAACACCCTCTTTTATTAATAAAAATAACGAAAGACCCTCCTTTATATAATTTTAAATTTATTTTAATGCACCAAATAATATATTATATATATAAGCAAGAGGTTATTTAAATATTTAAGATCATTTATTGTGTAAAAAATTATATTTTAGTGGATTTGATGTATTAACGCCTTACGGACCGCACCCGCATTTGCGCGTAATGACAAGTCAAGCGTTTCAACGTCATTTTTAAAACGCATAGAGCATAAACGAACTTGTATGCTAATGTTGTGAATGCAAATATTTTTATCGCATTTATTTAATTTATTTTCACCCAAACAAAAATCGAAACCAAATATTTTTTGCACATTTCGTAAATTTATCAATAAAGACTTGTACTAGCGTTTTCGCGGTTTTTCTTCCAAAATTAAAACATTTATCCAACGTGTCCATAACCACCTTAAATTGCATTTTCTGGCTTTGCAGAGCGCTGGTAACTTTCTTTTTATGTCTGACCTTTCCTTCTTTATCACCCGTGGATAGAATTGCCGACACAGCGTAAAAACCAAAGAGAAAACCTTTTTCGCGGCGATCACGTTATCGCGTAACGGCTCTGAATATCGTTCTATATTATTTTATTATATTCAATATCCATTCACGCCTTCGATGAAAAAGCACACCCTTAATTTTTCACCCCGAATTCATCATTATTCCGCAGCGAAATGATGATAAATTCACGTCGGACGCGACGGATGGTTAACATCCCTTTTTATTTTCAATCGATTTGGATTTTTACACCGGTTACCGGTTTTGGCAATAAACCGGATTCATTTCGGGCTATAAACCTGACTCGGTTCAATTTCACCGATAAAACCTTAATTACGGTGCCTCTTCGACATTTCAGATATTAAATAGTAAAAAAGGCGTCGTAAAATGTGAACGATTCTGCGAATCAATATACGGCGATAACATCCCTTAAATCCGACTTTAATTAAAACGCGTCTCGATCGAGCAAATACAGAACAAATTTGCGCCCTAAAAAATACAATGGAAACAGAAATACACGCAATACATACAGCATTTAACAAAGCGTCACTTAATTCGTGTGACGTCTTTGAATGCCAATAATGCCGAGAAAATTTTAATTTATTGTTTAGATGAATCAACGCATGCTGCTGATTAATATTTATAGCTAAATGTTTGGAATTGGATCTATTGATATCACTTGGATGATTCCAAATTTATTCGATCGATTGCCTTAATCACTATAAATATTTGCGATAATTATTGAAAAACAATGATGATTTTTGTACTTATTCATTGATCTTCTTGAGGATTTTTATTTTTAAAAAATCGAATTCTAATTTAAACTAAGAATTGTTATGAACTCGGGCATAAATCCAAAATGGGGAGGAAAAAATATTGTATTAACAATACCGCCATTCATTCATAGATCCTTTCTTACCTAAAAATCTTAATCAACTAATAATATATTAATTTAATCATATATGTATTACAATGGAAAAACACTATATTAAAACACATTATCTCTAAAAAAAAATATCTCTTGGATATCAGCTATATAAAATGTAAATTTAATATTTAAACCCTTGTGTTTTAAGACATTGATGCTTTTTATTACAACTATTTTATTAAATATTTCATTTTTCTTTCGCTAAAGGGCTGCAAATCAATTCGCTTGAATTTAAGCATGCAATTTAAGTGCAAATTATTAATTGCGTACATGATGCAGATATTCTAGATTACACTGCAGCATGCAATAGCAAAATTGACGTCACACACTAGGTCAAGTAATTTAGGCCATTCTCATGAAAATCTTAAGATTATGGCGATTATAATTTTTTAACATATAATATAATCATACCCTATTGACTTGAAATGCTATTCAAATCAAATTTTGGGCTCATCACCGTGTTCGATAGAGTTTACAGGTTGAATTCATCACAAAAACAGATTTTACATCGTGTCAACATTTAATAGTTGCTTACAACTTTTATTATCATCTTCAAATCCCAGTTATTGTACTAAAAAAATCCATAAAATAAACATCCATCGATAACATCAGATGTGTTGAATTATGTATATTAAATAACTAAAACAAGATTCGATGATAAGATCCGTGTTTATAATAATTAGTGCCACATTATTAAATCCTCGTGCATTATTAATCGACATCGATATCGGTCCTTGATAATGACCGTTTACGCTAATTGATGGCCGCAAACTCTTTGCGAGCCCAAAATCTGATGAAACCTGCGAACGTTACATAACAATGAAAACTACCCTAAATTCGACCGAAACGTTTCCCGTAAGTATGCATATTTTTTTCTTTATGAAACGTAAGCTTTTTTCTCGGTGGGCTTATTTTAATATATGTATCTGAAACGGCCTTCGTATATTTCATGCATATTTTCTCAAGAAAAACACGTTTATTTTATGCTATATCTCGTATAAGATATATTTATATGAAACACAGGGACGCGTATTTAAATATATAATAAAATTCCACATCGTCTCAAATACGTGGGATTGGTGCGACGACTCGAAAAGAATACATCTAAATTTGAAATACGTCCAATTTATCAAAGCGACAAAGCAAAATTATCATAATTAACCCATAAGAAAACACTTCAATTGTGCTAAGACCTGTGTGAAATGCATACGATGCAATAAGTCATAATTACGTCTTAAATGCCACAGATGCATGCAAATCAAGTCTTATTAATAAATGGAAAAGAAGGATATACGTTTTTATGGTGTTATCAATAAGAAATACAAAGATATGTTATAAAATTTGAATGGGATAAGTTAGATCATTGATACTTATTTTTAAAGATTGAATTTAAATAAATACTTGTGGAAATATTTTTCATAGTATTAATAAATTTAGTTAATCGCTTGTGTTAATATTATTCAAAATAACAGAAAAATCTCAATTTTTAATCATTTGTAACAAGTACGAAACAACGAAATAATACAAAAGCTGAGTTACGTTTCAAAATAACAAACCAGCAATATTTTAAATATTATATAAGGCTTTCTTCTTCATAGCTACTAATTACTTAAGCTCTAAAGCTATATTTTTTTCAAAGATATTCTATTTTCGATTGTTTGCTTTTGGCTGGAAGATCTTTATAAATTCTGATGAATAGAAATAAGCACCTTGAGAAGTTTTTTCTTTAATCTTGAACTTCTATTTGTAGAAGGATCTTAATTTAAAAAATATACTTCCAATTGTTCGATCAAGTCCAAGTCTTTATAAAAAACTTCATCGTTTCCATCTGCAATACCAGCGTATAAATCTCGCACAAACCAAATAGCATTTCTAACAAATTTTCTTCAACAAGTAATTGAAATAGATATCCTTCACATTCGTATCGTTAAAGCATTTTTCTCCTATATAAAATAGCAAGCTCTACTATCGCATATTCTATAGTTTTCAGGCGATCAAAATGGTTTTACACGTTGAACTTGTAGCAATGTATTGGAAGTCCTCATTTAATAATTAAAGTAATTATTGTATTGATGTAGAAATTTCGTTCTGAGGTATTATTAATACCTGGGCTTAGAGTTTTTCTTCATTTCAATATATGTACATTATAGTTTAAAACTATTACCTTCATACGATATATCTGTATTGCGATTATCGTTAAAAAATCTTGGAAATTATTTTTTTAGTAGACTGTGTATTATGATCTTGAAAGCTTATAGTATACTCCATAAAATTGTATTTGATTTAGGGTGTAACTCATTTTATTACACGAACGTATGAAAAGATCGTTCCCGTTAGCGATAAAATTTTAAAAAAATCAAGCAAATAGCCTTTGCATAAAAAATCTATTAGGCAATAAAAATTTGAAGCCCAAAGTAAAATATTTACAATTTCTTGGGATTTATTGATGTTTTTGAATTTGTTCATTATTTAATAGTTAAAGTAAAATTTTGTATTTGTCTAAATACATGACAAATATTTGAATGGCTTCTATTCAAGTACTTAACTCATCAATTACATCTGACATAGGGATAAAAAATTAGGGATCAAATTCCTACCCCGTCCATCATCAACCCTTATTTACATCCAATCTGTGTTTAATATAATATGCTATCAATCAAAAATTCTATCAAATTTCGGTGGACCAAAGACTGAAGGCTTTTATAATGTATGATATTAGCATACGGCCATAGCTATGAAGGAGCGTCCCGTGTCAACCGCTTTCTGTTTTTTACACATACAATCCACAGGATCCAAGCAAAATAAATATAGACCGTCCCTTAAAATAGATGAAAGTCAACATAATATACGTGAAAGCTTTGATCGCCGAATATTTAAGACTTCCGTGTCGCCACGGGGGTGGAAACTTTCAAGGCTGCATCTGATTTAGCCCGTTGTTAATTTTTCAGCGCTAATAAAATTATTCACCCCCGGTCATGAAGATATGTAATGGCCATTAATTTTATTTTATTGGGTCACGAAAAAGCATTTTTTTCGCGTATCATGTTGATTGTTTGATAAATTGTTTAGTTTCTGCGTCGTGAATTGCTACACGATAATAAGCATGTGAGCCCATTGTTTACCCGAAAATCCTTAATGATATTGGCGAAAAACCCCATACAAGCGCTAAAATTAATGCGGAAAAGCTATATTTTGTAGCATGTAAAAACAAAAACATTACATCGCATTCGGCGTCGGATATTTAATTTATTGTCCTTTTTATTACATTTTTCCGGAAGACAAATGTAAAGGCTGAATCCATAGATTCTGCGCGCACAAAAAAACTATATGGCGTTTCATAATATATTAAACTTAAATTCTAGATGTCGGGATACGTAGAAAAACCATTAAATTGTAAAGCCTTGTGGACTAAAAAAAGAAATATATTTTCTTTGGAAATGTTGAGGGTATTTTATTGTTGTGGTAATAATTCCATCTGCTTTTTTGTCTGAATACCCTTTTCTTTTCGATACGGTGAAAGTTATTTTTGAAAGCATTGTATTTCTAAGACAATAAACATTGAAGAAAATCTTCATAGTCATAATAATTACTACCACCTACAAAAAATCTTATTTAAGAATCACGCTCACTCAAAGAAAGGGTCTTAAATAAATAAGCTTTTTGTCGTGAATTCAAGTAGACAATAAAGTCCCATTTGATAAATGGTCATATCGAACCGATTATTATAAATGCGTGTATTTCTATGAGAAGCTTTCCTTAGATAAATTGGTTTAATTAAAAACGATAACTGTACATATGTATAAATCTTAATATAGCAATAGTTGCATAATCCATCAAGCCGTATTATTAATCAAAGAATTGTTCAATTTGCTCAGTGAATAATATAATATAATACAATGATGAAAACCTTCATTATAATATTTTGCTAAGACTAAGAGTTGTAACCGAATTCAAATGATTCAGAAAGTATCTTGCAGGTCGGAAATCGATTTCAAATGTATTGTTTATGTTTACTTGAAGAAATGACCGAATATTGTGTGCTATCGACAGTGTTTATTAATTTATGTACAAGCTTCATACACGCTGCGACCCTCCTGATGGATGGATTTGTACGGATGATATGTGGCGGACATACAAATATAGGATCAATGTTTGTGAAGATTTAAAATTAGTTCACTTCTTAAAGGGTTAACAAGGATGTAGCGTAATTTCGCGGCAGAAATAAATGTTGAATAGGAGTGTGTAGAAATAGTTCAAATTCAAAATTTTAGTAATAGATGATGAACTCTAAGACTATTTCAACACAGAGAGTTGCTCAAATATTGTATTTTTTCTGAAACCTAATCAAAATTCATCGAGCGTGTATAACCGAAACTTTTTTTAGAAGTATAGTGTTATACGAAGGCTGAGTGTATAGTATCAGTTACATTTTTTCATGTCAAAAACCATAATTTGATGATTCAAATTTATTATTTGCACTCATATAATAACTTATTATAATTTTACCTCGATTTCATTAATTAAAATTTTTCCATCACTGCAAATTCACACCACAAGTAGGTTTTTTTGGCGTTAAAATATGAAACAAATCCTATTCACAATTCTTGTATTTGAATTTATATTTAATACCTCAAGCAGTCAAGCCGACAATTTTACCTGTTGTTATATTAAAATCGAAAAAATATCGCAGACATTTCCAATACCGATCCAATATCGCGGCGTTGTCTGTCGTCAGCCATTTTGAATGTCTTTATCTGCAATACCGTGTGTTCAAAATTGTCACAGGATGAAATTAGACCACCACGGAATCAAGTCATAAATTCGAACAAGAAAAAAAAATGTTTATTCATCCATTTTGGGTGTAATTTAGCATGAAAACGGTTTATGCAAAAACGGTACTGTTAATTTTCTCAAATGCAATTAGCATAACATAAAAAGCTCAAATTAAATTTCACACGTATTTCGCTAAAAGCTCCATGCCTTTCGACTGTTTCGAAATTTAACTTATTCAACATCAATTATAACTTATCTTTTTAACCTAATTAAAGTATAGCCGCTGCCGTATATTTGCGCAGTATATCTGCGGTTAATTATTCGCCATTACATTTGGCCGCATATAAACGTCTGTTAATTAACATCGAATTGATACCGACGCGTTGGTATATTCTTTCTATAGACATTATTTAAAAAAATCAATTAATTCTGTATTGGACCTATACCATTCCTGAGAGGCTTTCATAGAACTCCATCCGGAATAAGCTGTTAATTATATTCAAAGAGAGAATATCTTCCAAGTGTTTTTCATTATTTAATACGTCCCAAGAGTTGTCTTACTTTACTTTTCTATATTACTAGCTTCAAATTATGTAATGTTACTTGTTGAACTTGCATAATACCATTACACCTATAATTTTCTTAGATATATCAATAAATCTGACTGTATTCGTAATGTTCCCGGAACAATTTCAACCAGTTCAATGATAATCTGTTTAAAGGATCGTCGAGTCTGACAAAATTCTCAAAACCCAAATCCTTTAATTTAGTTTTGGCTAAGACTTGTATTCTTTATCTAGTGAAGGCACGAGGAAATTTAATGAAATTCTCTCGAACACAACACTTTGAGATAATGAAGCAACATCCCCATTAAAATATATATTTTTTATATAATATACAAAGAAATATTACCTAACAAAGATATCAATTTCTTTAACATTTCAAGTGCTGAATATTACCATGAGGACCAGAATGCAAATGTACCTCAAAGTAATACAAACAGTTGAATAATACATGCAATTTAAAATTGCACAGCTTAAAGAAATCCCAACGAAATGAAAGATCCCGCTTTAGTACGAATAAAACTTGTACAGCCGCTTAAATTATGTGTTCGCAGGAAACAAAGGATTATTTAAACAACTTCTACGTGTATTGTAATTTTTAATTCAACATAAAAGCAAAGGACGGCCCATTAGTTTCTCGCATAATAGATTTTTACATAACAATGCGAAATTTTATTAAATAAAAGGGCTCTAAAATCATAATCATTTGGTAGTTGAATCTCTAATTTGTCCTTTGAAGTTTACATTTAATTGAATTTAAACCTGTATAATATAGAATATGGTGCAAATTTCAGTTTTAAACTCCTAGTTTATTCTTATCTACATTCATTTTCTAATACAAAAGATATATTTATAAAAGCAAATGCATTCACATTACATGACTCGAGACACTGAGTGTAAAATATTCCACTTTATTTACTTGCTTATTTCATTAGTTTATAAGCTTCTCCTTCTATGGCAAAACCTTGCCAAAGTTAATTGATAGTAAGAGATTAAAATAATGCATAATAAAAAAGGGATGCTATAGAAAAAGAGTGACCAATTGTTGATATAGTGGCTTAGATCCTGAACTCGCATGATAAAAGTTCGGGTTTAAATCCAGATTGTGGAAAAAAATACACATTACCAAAAAAATTTGGAGATTGAATTGAATGAGTGATTGAATTTTCTACAAAAATTAAAATTTTAGTTCATATATAATTTCGCTAATAATTTATAGATTTTCTTCTCTCCTTCCTTTCCAAATAATCTTATCCTTATTTTACTACGTGTGGAAAGCAATAGAAAAGACACAACATTAAATCCTTTCCCTAGTAAGATCTCCTATGGAGATCTCCTATGTCCGATATCAAATATGACATATTAAAAGATTCATGCTTTAATGGATTGCTTTAAGGACTTTTTCAATTAGATTGTCTTTCATATGCATAAAATGCACACATAATTTTGATTTTGTATGGAAATCATAATATTACTTTGCCTCAATATATTTTTTACAATACTTAAAACATAATTTATAAGTTTAACTAAAAATGTCTATTCAAATAATCTTATTCTGATTTAATCATACAAAAACAATAAGACATTTTAAACCCATTTATCCTTAAATGTCATTATTTATGCGCTTACCTAAAACCATTAAGAATAACAATCTATTTAATTTGTTTAAAATCAGCATGTTTTTCTCATTTTTTTAGCGCAAAATTTTCGATTGTCGCGTAAACATATGTCTTTATTTCCTTTAATAATTTCCCATATTTTTTTATTGTTTGTATTAGATTTTCTAAGTACTTTAACGTGAATCTTTTACGTTATTTTTTAAACTGAGACTACAAGATATTAACAACTGATTGGGCCTTCAAAATATTGTCATATTTTATACATATATTTACTATTGGTATAAAATATATAAAGGAAAAGCACTGACAAATAATAAATACAGCTATTATTATACTAAAATCTCCCATTCTTTATATTGGTATTGTTTCCATTCTAGACAATAAAATCTGTAATCCAATCAGAAAAATAATCAGGTGAGTGCCCATCTTATAAAGACTCTTCATTCATTTTTCTCCGCATAATTTTTATATTCTCTTTTTTATGCGTCGTCTACATAATTAATCTCCACACTGCGTCATTTGCATTCATTGTGCGTTGGTACAATTACAGAACTAAGTCTATTATTCATCAAGTCTAAACAATTGAACCGTTTTATTGTTCACATTCCATTATGTGTGCCATTCTCCGTGCGTATGTTCTTTTCGCAGTTATAAAAAAGAAAAATAAAAAGGCTCTGCAGCGTTTCAGCTGAAAGTAAGGTCTGAGTATTCAAATTTTCCGTATTTAATATTGACTCTGTGGCCGTTTTGCTCAGTCGTTATATTGAATATTACTGAGTCGGCATTATGGTCGCTCGTAGGCCCAAATTCCCAGATGGTCGAATTTTTCAGCATTTTTTGGATCTCCATTTGACCGACAGTGGTCGATAAAAGTTTTTCAAACTGTTAGTATTCCCGGAGGAATCGCCATATTTACGGCTAAAACCATTTTGTGGGGTTGTAAGGATAAGCAATCGATTTTAAGTGTGCATATTCAAAGCTGGCGACACTTTCAAGCATTCTGAAAGACCTAATAGTGAAAATTGTCGCTGCCAATCCTAGAGTGAAAATATCAGGATTTGGAAAAATCCAGTTTTTATTTAGTATTAGCATTTAAATCAAAGGTTTAAATCGCGTTTAAAAAAATACTGCCAAATAAATGTATTTGTTAATTTTTAACAGTACCAAAAAGAATTACTGACAAAACAGATATACTAAATTTATTTTTATGAATTAAAATTTAATCAATCCTTTATTAACCCAAACATGGTTTGTTGTTAAATGATTTTTTTCTCTACAAAACATTTGAAATGATACAAAACATTTATTTTTGTACCTAATCTGCCATTATGTGGCAAAAATTTAAAGCTTGAAAAATTGTATTTTCAATGGAGCATTATTAGAAAATTTTGGGAAAATAGATTTATATTCGAAAGATTAGAAGAGATATCAATTGGCGAATAGAAAATATAAATTTAATTAAATTCAAGTTAATATATATGGCTATATTATATGTTATTCACTGCAACATGAAATAGTGACATATTGAAAAGAGCCTGTCAAAACTATTTTTGACATGGATATATGGTAGATTTTCAATAGAGCTCGAAATGTTTTAAATTCAGAATCAACATCGCGATAGTATTTTGACGTTAGTTTTTCATCGCACCCCAAATTCATTTTATTTTAAACAGTCAGACATGAAATTTGGATACGTATCACATTTTCTGATATGATTGCAGCCCTTCATATTTTTTTGAGGCGCTCGAAAATCGGAATTAATTTTCACATCGACCCTGTCCGAGTCTATTTTTCTGAATTTCAGAGCATTATGCGATACAATCTTGTATATTTGTTATGATTGCTCAATCAATTTGGTACCGGTAATTGTGATTGTATCAATTCCAGTAGTTTGGAGCGTTTAATCACGTTTATTAGCGATGGTTTGCTGAATCTGTGCTACTATTGCTTTAATTTATAGCAACAACGCTTTCATATAATATGCATATTTAAATTTAAATCAATTATACATTTAATAATGTAGAATGAACGATGAAATACTTGTACAGATTTAACAGAACGTCACGAACCATTTTCAATTAATTGGGCAATTTTATTTTGAAGGAATAATTAAATGCACATTTCTTAATAACTAAAATTGTTCATATCTTTCATATAAGCACGTAATCTAGTATTTGTATTATAACTTAAAAAACTTTTCGCAAAAAGAAGATATTATCTGTGCTCTAGAACCACACAAATATCATTATTTCAATGTAATATAAAAATTGATTCTTTGATGAAAGATTTTTTTCTCTCAAGTGGTGTTATCGAATCATAAAAAATCAAATAAAGATTGAAGAAAGTTAAGAAAGCCGATTTCTTATTGCGGATATCTCATAAGTAGGCTTACACGTCAATGGAATCCCATACGTTTTTATGACACGTACTGCCTGTCCAAACAATCCATCCCGCATTCTTTCGATCCTTATATGCGTCGGAAGTAAATCGAAGGTTTCTCAATAAAACTCTTGGACAAATAAAGGCCCTCGAGTGCTTACAGTGATACGTGAAGAAGATTGGGGAAATCGACGACCAAGATTCCTCCTCTATCCCCCACATCGAAAATTCTCAGGACCATAAATGTTTTACTGCCACGGGTGTAACGCGATAGCTTAATGGATCACATTCATTTCTGCCTCTTGTAAATGATATGTCGACACTCGACTAGGGGGCAAAGATTTACAATCAACTTTTTATTTGGCTGCATTTACACTGCGGATTATTTATTAAAGGCGTACATCTTCGCGATTGCTCCCCCAGCGCTTGAGGTTTTGCGACCACGGGGTGGAAATTGGCGCACACTTCGCGATGAATGCTTTCTTTGCTCAAAGCAAGCCCCCAAAGATATTAATGATTGTGTCAAATGAAAAAATGCGAAGACGTCGAAAAAGAGTGGAGCACTTTTATTGCGATACAAATGCTCGATGTCATAGTCAATCATAGTGCTGAATTCCGTTTTGGTCTCGGCATAACTTCAATTAAATATTAAACAGAGTAAAAACGCTTTTTCCATTTGTATCTTTACTCCCTTTTCAGATTGGTCCTGAGCGAGTTTAAAAAATAAATGAATCTATCCACTTTGTCTCGCGACCATCACAGATGGCAGCTTGACGAGGGTCTACTTTTGTATTTTTTTGTGATTTATTTATATTTTAGCATTCGAGGACTACTTATAAGATATTTTGACAAAAAATTGCCTAATGTTTTTTTTTTTGGGTGGATTAATTTTAATCCCTTTAAATACTTAAATTCATGAAAGAGGAGCAATTTTACCAAATAATTCAACCAAAGTAAATATTATTTTTTATCATCGTTTTTCATATAAAATAATATTTCAAATGATATAATATTGTTTGAAATATGTATCCCTTATTTTTAATTATTTCAATGGACATTCTAGTAAATTTACTTACAAAAAGCCCAATAATCCGTTGCTTCACATAAATCGCATGGTTATTATATGTTAGTAGATGAACCGGAAAGTAATCAAAATTTTGAAATATTCCTTGTTTTCTGGACATGATTCGAGAACCACGTATTTTTAGCATTGAAAAAAGACCAAGCGTTGTTATAGAAGCTTAGACTCTGGATTTCAGATTAAAATCCAGATTTTAAAAAAATGATCATCATACATACTAACAAATACTGCCTTTGAGTGATTGATTTTGTAACAATGATTAAAATATTGATAATTTTATTACTTATCAACAGATTTTTATTATTTAAAAAATCTTATCGTAATTTAATTATATATAGAAGACAAGTGGGGAAAATCATCACGAAAAAATATTTTCCCGAGAACATTCTCTCAAAAAAGGTTATCAAAATAATGATAAAATATACAAATAATTATGTTCAAAGCTAAATAAAACTCAAATGATATAGATGAGTGATGAGTGGCAATAGAAACTTCAGGAAAATATTCAAAATTAGAAGGCCCCATAAATCAAGTCCTTGCTTATAGTTTAGAGATAGCTTTATGGAAGATATGCATTTAAAAAAAAATAAGTTTGGGTTCGCCATCAATTGTCGTTAATCGAACAAAAAAGTATTAGAGAACAATGGGTATAAATCCTGGACCTGAATACAGATTGATTTGCAATGGGAAGAGGAGACTGTACAATAATTATAAGCGAAAATCAATGTCTTTCTTCAAGCCAGGCACTCGTTTTTACCTCTAAACCTTAAATAATAATTAAAGAAGATTCCTTTAAATTCATACAAAAATGCATTACGTTCTGAGATTTCTGATGAGTCCTATTATAAAAAGCAATTTTACTATTAATACACGATAATGAAAACAATCTTGTACATTTTTTTGAACATTTATAATTCCTGTCGTATTTGTAGAATATTGTATTTATACAAATTACGTAAACATGAACTTTTTTTAATGTTCCGTTATAAAAAAGTTCAATATGAGGTTTTACAATCACGCTACGTTTCCACGGCCTATTTTTAATCTACTACATATAAAATATTTATTAGATCAAAGAAGTTTTGGCAATATACTTGTATTTCTCCAAATATAAATAAGATAATTCATATGAATTTATCTGAGAAAAAATTCTTTACAGCGCTTGACAAATCTCCTTCCATTGAAAACAAATCTACCAAACCCCTGTACAATATTAAGAGGAAAACACGGCTATTAATCAAATCTCCGGTACACTTCTACGTCTGCTATAAATTATGCTTTTGTGACTTTTTAAATTGAAATCTAGTTTACAACCCCCTTTAATTGTTATTCATTATGGGGGCAAATGTATAAATTAACTATAACTCGGTGGCGTGCGATAATCGTTGACGTTTTAATTAAAAAAAGTACTTTTTCGCATACAATTCAGTTAATACATTATTTTTACTTACCGATTATTAAGGCCACCGTACCATGAATGGATATCGTCATGACTGCGGACAGTTAATATATTTTATTCAAAAAGCCCTAATGTTTCATTCGTACGGAAATAATTGGCCCCGTCCACGTGAATTTGGAGAAACTGTTAAATCATCACGTAAATATTAAAAACGTAACATTTCATCCGGAAGGCTTTTAATTTGATTACAACCTCAAGGACTTTTATGGAAAAAAATACGAACCCTTTATTACTTAATCATACAGAGCACTAATTGCTAGCGTTACGATTTTTCAGCATTTTTCATCGCATCCATCAAATTATTTTCGGCTTGATGTTGAATTAATAATTTTTCATTTAAAAAGACTTAATTACTTCCATTCAATCAGAATTTATTCAAGTGGAAATGGAGCTTAAATATATTCGTCAAATGTGTGCAAAAGAGTACCATTTGTTGGCATAATCAGTTTGATCCTTGACTCTTATTATAAAGGCTTTTTTGGACATAAAGCAAATTTAACTCTTTATGGTCCGCTGATATTTCGTAAAAGATTTTGTTTGTAGTTCGCAAATTGTTTAAAAAACTAAAAAAGGGTAAAATTTTCACAAAAACACAGCATATAAAGAGTTAATATCCCGTTTACAAAAATAGATAAAATTATCTTATTTTCAATTTGGCTTATAATTTAGAATATTCAAGGGTTATCGTATTAATTTAGAGTTTATTTTAATACAAACTAATATCAAAGAAGATCAAATGTCTCATACAACAAACCTTCTATTCGGGCAAGCCTTATCCCTGGATATTAATCTTAAAGAGGGGCGACAATCCTTGACCACTAAGGTCACCTGCTTTATCCCTTGTGTCTCCTTTTTGCAAAGGCTATCTGAATACAGATATATACGTCGATCTTTAGAAAATTCGGAGATATATGAGGCTGAAAATATGTGAGTCGCCATGAAGAGGTTTAACCTGAAAATATGAGGTCGAAAATGATTTAATATCTGCAAAATAAACTTATAATAATTTTTCGCATTATTCATACCTTGAATGAGTTACTATTTTTAATTAAATGGGTTCATGTACGAATAAAAACTATGGTTCGTGGTAAGCTCAACATATTTTTATGCATGACAGAATAAATATGTATGCAGGCTATTTTGATTGAGGTCGAAATATATACGTGATTGTTTGGTAAGCTTTGTAAAACCGCAAATATTCGGGATGGCGTATAATCGAAATGGTAGCTAATACGCGTAAGTTCTTAATGGGATTTCATATATTAAACATCCAGGAAATTCAATAATTTTAACATAAGTCTATTTTAAGACTAATGTGACATCCATCAAAATAATTTCAATATATTTTTTCCAAAAAAACGATGTCACTTTTCATGTGCTTCCATTTGTTCTAAATCAATCGCTAATTTTTAGCAAAAATAAAAATGATGATTAAAATATAACTAACCAACCAGATATTTTTAAATGACCAAAAATTATCAAAAACATTTATAAATACAAAAATTAACTCATAAATCTTACAGATAACATCAAATTTGCGTTTAAGAGGCAAAAATATAATGAAATTTTTACCTCTGTCCGATATTTCGAACCTCCTGCCGGGTTCATGTTCACGAATTGACAGCTTCCATACAAACAAACTACACGCTAAATACATGCTTAATAGTTTATGTAATCATTTTGAATATAATTTTAATTCATCCTAATATTATGCCTCCATTTTTTTAATAAACTCTAAAGACGTCTTTTAATTAATTTACCCAAAGCCCTCATTCATAAATTTAATGATGAAATCCTTCACTATGCTTGGTTGTCCATAATCAGAAGTTCAAGAGTACTTTCTTCATATTGGAAAATTAAATATAAAGTGCTATAGGTTCCTAATGAATTGTCCTTGTTGTTCCTAATGAATGTGTTGTTTTTTATTCAGGTGTGAATTCAATCCGTTTATGTGCTGAAATGTGACTTGCAATGAGAAACAGATAATGTGTAAAAATTCGAAGCCAAAAAATGGTTTTCTTCGGATGAGGCTTCTATTTCTACCCTTAAATCTTTGGCGTTTAAAGTTAAAACCGTTTCTGTATATGGTTGAATATCACCAAAATAATTTATTTTAATTACTTAAAGTTGGTTAATAATATTAATATGTTAACGCTAACCTAGTTCTATAAAGTTAACACAAGAAACATGATGGCTTGGAACTTTTTCCACATCTAAATTATTCGCTAGATCTAAAATGGGACTTGAATTCTTATTGTTTTTAATAAATAATTTGCAAATAATGGATTTCTATCCCCATACAATCATAAAAAAATAATAAAGAATTGTGTCCATAATATAAAAAATTGGCTCACAATAGACTGGTTAATAAAAGCCACACCTAAATATAATATTTCATTTCATAAATACAAAATAAAATTTTGATTCTAAAGCTTAATCATGCGTATTTTTAAATCTAATGAATTTATATTGTGTGTTATAATGTTGTATTATGTTTACTAATCCATGTAAAAATAGCTTTTATAAAATGCTTTTATCGTCTTTAAATTTAATATGCAAATAAGCATTTAAAGAATTTGCATTTGGGCATATCTGATCGAGTTTGAATGGCAATATAAATCTCAGCTAGATGAATGGGCATCTTTGATTGTCTAGTGTTGTAATGGACCAGGAAGTTTAATTATTACCGGCACTGCTACGGTTATGAGAGCCAAGTTTTCCATTTCCCCATACAGCCGTTTATTTTGCTTTATTTTTAATTAAAACTCATTATTTGCGACGCTTTTGTTGTTCTGTTTAATTAAAATTGTTAATGATTTATATTTATACGTAACGAGCCGCCGTTGTAAAACGATTTTGCACCCGGTGGGGTGTATTGGGACGTGGCGGAAGACAAAGTCCACCCTTGCTTTATTTTTTTATTATATTCTCTTTAATGAAAGATATTCGAGTCGCTTAAACAAACGATTACTAATTTCGTTTTTATTGCGTCGATGAATTGCGAGAGCCAAATAACCCCACGATACAACCCCTTAATGGGATTGTATTTGCGAGATCTAAAATATTATAAAAATAATTATATATATCGTGCAGGTCGTTAGTCGTAAAACTCTGCTCCATTATTTATTTAATCGATAACTAAACTAATCCATCAAGTTTTAACAAGTCGACAATTTGTCTGCGTCTACGCTATCCTTTGCAAACAATTTAATATTGAACGGACTCTATGAACAGTACATATATTCAATAAATATTAATACTCAAATATACATAGAGATGACAGTACACAATAGTTTCCATTCCAATTGGAAGTAAACATCTGCGCCCCATTGTTGACTTTGAACCCCCGGAGAGCTCACCCTCCAATGCTGAAACTTTCTTCCAACTTTAGGACGAGAAAAAATTGGAACAAGGCAAAAGGTTAACATTTACCTCCCTATACATACTGGCTAAATTCTTTATATCATATTTCACATGTTCGAAATGAATAGAAATTCTGGGATAGAATTTACTGGTTTCCATATAGCTATTTTTGTAATGAGACAACGCTTCAAAACATTTATCATAGTCGTTTTGATCAAAAATAGAATACTTATATCAATAATACCAAAATAAAACTATTTAATAATACAAAAAAAAGGTTATAGTTACAAAGTAATATCATGTTATAGGAAATATTTCGGATCAAATATAGGGATTTTCAGGGTTTTTATTACAAATATCATTTCTTAATAATAGTATCAAACGATTTCCAATTTTTTCACCCAAAGACTATTTAAATAATTCAAATCTATTAATGTCTCTTTCATTGATAATTGAATGAGATTTGCTTACATTTTGATCAATATCGTTCAAAATTGATCGAAAACTTTCATTAAATATAGAAATCACAAGAAATCAAGAAGACAAGAATTAAATTGGAAATAATTTTCACATAAAATGATTTAAGAATTTAAAATAACTACGTCCATGTAGTCTCATAATTTTTTTTTCTTGCTATTCGCATTCATAAGATTATACATTTCCAGCTTTTTAGCCTTTGATCAAGTCGAAGCAATCCTCGATATGGTCATAAATAAATGTAATATGGCATTTTGGTATCGATATAAGATTGCGACTTTCGAGAAAGAAAACCGGTCTTCAATTGACCTAATAACGATTCTAACCCCCAAAAAAATATGGGTAATTCTTAAGGACAAAGATACAGTTATATCGATGGAAATTATTTATAATTGTCGCCAATTTCTTAGATATCAAGAAGAAAAATGAATTCACGTACGCATATTATATTGAGATGATTCGGTGTAAACTTTTATTTACGCTTTTATATAGAAGCATATTCCTGTTACATATCTGATGATCACAAATCTTATACATGGCATTGATTTTTATAACATCAAGCAAATTCAAAACTCGATTGCATCGACAAAATTGGTCATATTATCGCAGCGTCTCGCTGATTTGGTATCAGGATACACATATATTTTTAATTATTCCAAAATGAAAATAATTGCTTGTTGCGAAGACTAATTTTACTTCCAGCAATGTATTCGCAGGTCTTCGTGCATCCAAATGAATTTATGTAGGTCTTTTCTCCGCTCGTACTTTTTAATACCCTTAATTGTAGATTTTTTTTCGAAAGTCTTCAAGTCTTTATGTTTCCGCATAAATATTCATACCCTCCCATAAAGTCTAATTTAATTGTCACTCTTTTATAAATATACACGCTTTTAAGCTCTTTCTTAGCGTCCGTTCTAGGAAGTTCACTCGAGTGGCAGGAGTGAATTTAATGATCATTCAGCGGAGGAAATAAAAGAATGCGGCTTAATGCAGTCAAAATGGATTAAGCCTCAAATAAAGCCTTCATAATGCCCAGACGTATCAGACGCAGGGCGGGACGAGGGGGGGTCCAGGATTAGAGGATAATCCTGTATCGGGGCAAATGGGGGATGAAGAACTCCCGAAGTGTTTCTGGAGTGAGATCAGGACCGTTTAAATTAATGATCGTTAGGGCGTCTACCCGTTCATTTTCTTTTCTTTGAATTGAAAGCAATTTACTGGTCAATAAAACTGGATCATTATTGAGATAAAAATTTTACTGTTTAATTTGAGCATCCCGGGAGATCCGCCGTTCGGGAGATAAGGTTTCTCGACGCGTGATCGCGTTAGGCTAATTTCATTCTGCCGTATCTTACATCCACCCTCGTTTTGTACTGAATATATACATTTTTATTTCTTTGGATCAATAAAATTATTGCCACATAACGATCTCCATTTCTTTCCTTGATAACAATTTGCCCCAAGTATATAAGCAATGAAGATCTAGGAGCATTCATTGGAACGACGATTAACAAATATATATGTTCAATTGATAAATAAAAAAATATTGCGTACCAGTTTTATGACAAAATTAGTTCATTTCCAATTTGTATCCCTATTATCAAATTATTTTAAAAATTAATTCAGAATACAAGGCAATACATGCTGCGATCTAGAATAGAATAGTTATCTTATAAAGTACTATATCACACAATGCATTCGTTTTAGGTATTATTTTTATTTTTCGATCGTTCCCACAGATACACAATCAATACAAATTAGATGAAGTATATAAATATATATTTTTGGCTTGTTTTATCTTAATTCTTTATTAAGAAAAAGTGAGACTGACCTTAATCTAATCCAAAAACCCTTTCCAATAAAATTTAGGAATTTGTCTCGAAAACTTTTTTTATTCCAAGAAAACCTATCAATAAGTCTTTAAAAAAACTACTCACGCTTTCTATCAAGATAGTTCACTGAATGAGCAATCATAAATTAAGTTCAGAAGTCGTGATGCTTTTAATAAAGAGCGCCCAAGTAATTGAATGTATAATATAGGCGATATGGATATCCCTTTTCCTTGAGCGAACAAAGACCCTAGTTTTGCAGTAAATTGAGTTTGACGACACTATGATGATAATGATGATTATAAATTACAGCACTGTATTCATGTTAAATCCAATATTACTCAAATTATAGACAAAAACAATTTAGTTTGGTATTAAAAAATATATAGAACAAACAAGCATCTGATTTAATATTAATGTATTTTAAATATAAATTTATATTGTACATAAGAGCAATCAAGCCATCCACGTTCTCAATTCCAAATATCTGTCAACGTGGAATGCGATATATCAATCGGATCCTTAATCAAGCGGTTTATGTGAACAGTTTTCGAATGTGAGAAATTCCAGCTATTGGAGTAGAGTTTGAAATCCCAATCCATACTTCATCAAGATAGCTCATTTATTAGATTGTGCACTCCGAGTTGGAGAATACTTTGACAGCATATTCAATGACTCTGTCCATTGTAGAGGCGAAGATCCGATATAACCACTCACCGACTCATACATCCAGACACGTATCCCGGATAGACGTTTTGCCGCAATTGTGGTTTTTGCGAAAGTACGTACATTTCGTTGCCGGATCAAATATTGGCAAGAAATTTCGCTACAATGCACTTGGCAGATATTGAATAATTTAATCGCAAGATTTTCTGGATTCGAGTCTCGTTTAGCCATTTAATGCTTTATTATGGCCGAACGAAAGAAATTTAGACGGGGATTGAAGAAATGATGATTGCGATGTAATTAGATGGCCATGAGGATCTGCAGTCAAATAAAATGGGGCGGGTTTATTGAGTGGAAATGTGGAAAGGCTTCTTACTAATTTGGATGGACTTTAAAAGAAATTGTTCAATATGACTTCAATATCTAAATGAAAAATATCTACTTAAAAATGGGGTAAGACATTATGATTTTTTCAAGTGGCTACAATTAAAAATACTAACAAGGATAAAATAATTGATGTGTACAGAGTAGAGCGCAGCGTAGGTGAAATTTATATCTTTAATCAACAAGATTAAGGGCTCTGCCTATCCCTTTGCCCATTTATTATGAGAAGAAATTGAAGACTTAAAACGATGCCTATAGAACGGTGCCGAAGGATTTTTCGGCATCGGAACTGCACAATTGTTTTCTTCAATTTAAGGAAGAAAAAGGACCGAGTTGAAATATAATTTCAAAGAAGTTGCTGAATTTCTTGATATTGATCTTCTAATATATATATATTGTATATTAGAAGATAATTTTGATCTAGCTTTGTTCTGATTGTCTAGATCTAAAAAAATACATAGGATTTACAACAATAGTAATCCTGAATTTAACATGGAATAAACATATTATCGTATATGACCCTATTTCCTGGATCTGGAAAAATTGACAGTGTGGCGATTAATTAATATTTTTTGGGTCGCCTATGAATAAAGACATCAAAATATATGATTTTCTTTGACTTGTATCGAGTTCGATTATAAGATCAACGTTAATTTAAATTAAACTGTTAGCTTTGGTGCTTAATACAAGTCCATAAATATAAATTGGATTAAAATGATTAAATTTTATCTGGAGTTTGTTGTTTAATAAAATGTGTTCACAAAATTAGGCCGGCTTATAAATTTTATTTAAATTTCATAAGCCGCCATCTTTAATTCCTTATTAGTTCCGTTTTAATATAACTAATACTAAATGCTGTAAAATATAATACCGGCCACGAAGACTAATGTCTTAAAGCGAAAGCTAATTTAATACCCCCTCTTAGTCGTTTTCGTCAGAATTCGCCAGAAGATATTTGATATATGCAAATTTATTTGGTAGCTCACTACCGGTTTCGGTAAGTTAACTTACCATCATCGTGCGGAAACCTAAATTAACATCGATAGGGTTATTGTGAAGGTGTACTACGGTATGAGTTAGCTTCAGGGGGGTGAAGACGCCGGATGGGGGTAATGACGTAGACCCCCACTTGACCCCCACCTATCACCTTGGCCACCCCACACTAATCCTTTTAATATTTCGTGTTTCGCCTTACGCCGGCAAGTTACCTTCCACAAGTGATATATTAAGAAGCATCTAACCTCAGCGCCATTACAAGATTTTCCATTTATATTTGATAAGATACAAAAGCGTAATGTTCCGCATTAGTATACTGATAACATTCCCATCATTATTTACGACCACCGTCCTTATTTATCCCGTCTTTTTCAATCCATTTGTTACCATAATGGATCCATATGGGAATATTTCGCTCGAAAAAACAAATTTTGCAAGCATCATTCTGTTTGCCATTACTAGATTGCTGTTTAACATCGTCGATGCCATAAAAATACAAAATGACGACATTCTTAGATAATTTGACAAAAGATTGCAATTAATTTTCCCGGAAACGTGCATATATTCATTCGCTCGGTTTCTACCTGATTATAATTTACAAAATCAGGAACTCCAGGATCGAATTTCCTATGTACCATATATGATTCAAGCCTCAGCCGGGTATTTCCAGGTCGTTATTGCGACCACAATGAGGCACTAGCACGTGATTAGTTCCCAGTAATTGAAAGTTATAATGGCTGTAATTATGTGCCAACGCATGGAATATGAATTTTGTCGCCAAAGCCAGTCATTTTGGTAAACGCAACAAGAAACAATCCGCTCAATTGCCCATTCAGGTCTAATTCATCGATATCTGTTAAATATTCATACACTGCTATTATATTGCACATTATTAATATGAATTAATATCTCAAATTATACAATAAAAATAGGTGTTTTGCTTCAGTTGCCATAATTTCAAGAACCTCTAACTTTGAAATATATATTTCGGTTCGTATACTTCCAAAATGCAATTGGATCATTATCAAATAAAGGCAATATCCATAGGAAATTTTCAGCAAAATATTTTTTCTTGTAGCGGTTTCCTATTACCAACTATATAATCTTAAATCAGGATATTCCATTTGGAATTTTATATTGAAAAAGATCTATGATTAAGTAGGGAAATCATTATTTTTAAAGGATACTTTACATTTTTGTTGAGAATCCTGTTATTTAAATATCTTATTATTTACTTTTCATATTCAGATAACCAGGTTAAGCTTGAATGGTAAATATTAAAATTTCCAACTACCCTAATTTATTGGTGCTATAATATTTTTCTACGATCAAGATTTGAATTTAAACCTTTATAATAAGAGTTTAAAATCTAAACCACTCTATAATACTAATGCTCAGTCAATATTTTATTAGTAATGTTGAACAGCACAATGCAATACAGTACAGAACAGACAAGCAACTGAAAATAAATCAATAAAGCTACAATATGAAAATATTACGATACGAAAATATTCTTAACGTGATCTTTAAGGGATGCATTCATAGACCGCACGCCAACAATACGTATATGGTTCATACAGTTTTATAAAAGAACCCCGGCAACCGATAATACATGCAACCATTTTCATCGTTCCTAAGTCTCCTTCCTCCAATTTATCTACCTGATCATACCAGTTTAGATAAGATCTTCCAATGGGTCTGCTGAAAATGACATGAATTTTATGGACGCATCGCCAAAATGGCCTTTCGACAGATCGATCTCGATATTTGTTTCATTTTTCAAAAGCGTTTCAAGACAGGCGTCTTTCCTGACTGCTAGAAGCGAGGACTAATCGCCGTTCTTCCGAAACCAAATATTAACTATAGCGTATAGGATGAATATTGCTCTTGAGGGAGACTGTCTTCTATCCGGAAAACAGTTTGGCTTCAGACCTGGGAAGTCCACCATTGATGCCATCTCTAGTGTGCTATCTAACACAGAATCAACCACTTAACGTTACGCGATTGCGGTTCTGTTGGATTTCTCGAGAGCTTTTAACAATGCCTGGTGGGCAATGATTATCGTCAATCTGGATAAATACAAGATCCCTAATAACGTGATTAAATTAATACGAAACTACTTTGACAATAGGATTGTTTTTGCACCGGCTGGAGGTGAGCTTATCACTCGCTCTCTGATGATGGGATGTCCACAGGGATCTGTTCTGGGGCCCATGCTCTGGAACATCCTGCTTGATGATACCCTTGGCCTGGTACTTCCTTGATACTTCAATTTTTTTTAATCTCTGGATTGTAATTGGCAACATTTGTTCTGACAAGCCATATATTATAATTGTGTTTATAGTAATGTATTGTTTTTTTATGATGATCAATATTTAATTGTTTAATGCAAATATTTTCTATATGTTGTTATTTTTTAAGGTGCCAAAATATATATATAAATAAATAATATTATTTGTAGAATAAGGATTTCTTCAACATAACATCTTTGCATATAAAAAACCACAATTTGGTTAGCATATATTAAAATAATATAACAATGCTGCCTACGGGCTGCCAAAGCAAATGTGTTAAAATCCATTATACGCAGCTGAAATTCTTTGGCGAATTTTGTATATATTATATTATAGATGGCTGTTGAAATGCTACTTATAACATTTGTGCTGACTTTGCTGAAGGGTGCTTTTTGCAGAACTTTTCAGCGTGGCTTGCTTATTACAAAGGTTAAAATACATGAAAATTGTATGGTTTGTTCATATAATGCCCTCTCAGTGAGCGATAAAAAGAATGTATGAAAAACTACATTTGAATGCTTTTTAAATCTTATCTGAAAAGGATCTGCACACTTTGTAAGCTTTAAGCCTTCACAAACACCGAAAGCCTTTTCGTATTTCAATTTCAGCTCTTCGTGAATCTCCGCGCTGAAATTACACGTTTTTCGACTTATTTTGTATTATTGCATGTTCTCTACGCCATTCCATTTTCAAAAACGGTCTTTTAATATTTAAATTTGATTTTGATTGCGATATATCCCCATGCGCTCTGCTCTGCGCACTTTGCAGCAACCAATTTGTGTACACGATACTGAAGTAGATTTGCATATCGCAATATCAGGAACTCTGATAAAATTAGCTGTTTACATTATAGAACCGTACGTTTAGTGCCTGAAAGCATGCAAGACATGAGAAGACTTATACCAGGTGTCGGCATCGTCGGTCCGAGAGCCGGAACTTCCGTTCGGACGCGACCGTTCAAATCTAAATCGCAAATTCAATCAAATGCGAACAGTGGTTTTTCGCAAAATGAGACCCTAATCGAACCGAAAATAGGAAAATTCCCCAAAGGATTTATTTGCTCGCGAGTTAATATAATAATATTAACTGCCGTTTTACGGAATATCTAACGAAGAAATTCTTTTGAGTTATAAATATTCCCCCTTATATGCTTTATACACTCCTTCGTCAGATCTGACAAAAAAGGATTCTTTGCTCAGTGATTTTATTTTATGCTTAAAAAATAAAAGGCTGGATAATGTTCTTTTAACGATCACATAAGAGTCATATATTCTCAGATAAAGTTATACTCGATACATGTCGCTTATAAAAGGAACAACTTGAAAAAAATATCTTCAAACAAAAAGTAAAGATAAAATTGAATAAGGACATGGAATAATTTTGCGACGCAATATCATCCATATACGAATCCAATACATTTTTTGAATGGAATGTCTCCATTTTACCATATAGCAAAATTATATTGAAAGCCTCTTCGATTTTACACCGTCATGATATTCAATTTGTTTCTTATTTAATTAAAATTAGGTCGATTTGTGATTGTCGAGAAGTGACGTGATTGTATGCAACCAATTCTCGACATTTAAGTTTCGAAATTACTAAATTTAAACGACTGATTGACTCATTTTTAATGTACTTGAAAGAAGTGTAGTCAAAAACCAGGACTGCATATGGGAGACTGCTTTCAAAGATACCACACAATGGAAAATATAAAATATATAGGATAAAAGAGAATCTGAAGGAGTAAGTAGCAAATTAAATTTGTTAGTGCGATGATATTATTCCCACAATCCGTATTTGATGCCGAATCTTTGTAATATGATTCCATGAATCATCACTTTACCAAAAAAAATGTTATAAGGGGGGTATATTATATAATACATTTCAAATTGATTAAGCAATATTTATTTATTATTTGCGCCATAGTCATATAGCTTCATGAGCACCCAAAATGAACGAATAGGAGGTACACCAAATGATGATATATGATCGAAAAGTTTACTTAGCAGGTTTCTTGCGGGCAAAGCCTCACATTTCTGAAATACGGCATTTGAGCGGCTTATCGTTGCTATCCTTTGTTTTTCGTCCTGAAAATAGTTTTCCACTGTTTGTCAGCAAAACTTCCCAAGTTGCGCATTTTCGCTCCGATGATGACTCAATTTCGTGACGGCTCATTCGAGATCGATACCACCAAGTCGGTACATACCGTACCGTTCTTCGCAACAATCCATATATCAAACAAATCATAAACGAAACTTTTTTTATTTGCCCAAGTCGTAATCTCTAGAAAGCTGGGCGCTTCTGGGACTCGGTCGTAATGCGACACGTATCCAGATGGTTGCGCGCGCCTGTTCTACGAATATATTGCAGGAAAACTCTACCAGCCGACAAATTAATGCAATGTGCAGTGTGAAATGTCATATTACATTAGTCTTTCTATATGACAAGGATAAATAAAAGCGCCATGTAAGCTTTATTAATAAATTTTCCTGCACTTCATATGTTATGATTATAAATTTACTATTATTTCAACACGCTTACCAAAGAACCATTAAAAAATATTTTTTTCTTTTTCTACAATGGTTCTTTTTCTATTTTTCAACATAATTTCTACAATAAAATAGTGGTTTCCCATTTTCTTTTTAAATGTGTTAATTTAAGAATACAATTACTTAAATAAGTTGAGAAATTATAACTACATTTTGATTTTTGTTACTCATAAACGGAAAATAACATGGATACAAATTACAGAAAGCAAAGATAAGATTCACTGGCACCCAAATACAATAAAATCAAGCATTTGCATCAAAAAATTCTACTCGAGAAAAGTCGAGATGTCAGATCAGTCAATTTAAAAAAATCGTCTGACTGCGATATTATTACGGGAAGAATGATAAAGGAACTTCCTAACAAAGGATTTAAGTTCTTGGTACAAACATTCAATGCGGTGCTAAAAATTGGCTATTTCCCCCTCACAACGGAAAGTGGCTAAGATTATTCTAATCCCCAAGCTCGGCAAGGATATACGTGACCCCAAATCATACAGACCCATCGGCTTACTCCCAATAATTTCCATTTTTTTTTTTTTTTGAAAAACTATTACTAAAGAGATTTAATCTAATAATTCAGAAAAACAACCTTAATACCCAATCAACAATTTGAATTCCGTCAACAACATGCGACTGTGGAGCAAATACACAGGATCTTCAATAGAATTCACAAGGACTTAGAAGATAAAAAAATTTGCTCGGTTACATTCCTAAACATAACCTAGGCTTTTGACAAAGTGTGGCATCCGGGCTTCCTATATAAAATTAGAAAATAACTACCCACCAATTACTTCTTCATACCTGACAAATAGAAAATTCTACGTCAAATACGAAGAAAAGACCACCACACTGCAAAGCAGCGTACTTGATCCAGTTTCTATACCTTCTATACACCGTCTATATAAGCCGTCATCCCGACAACAAACACCACAACAACTGCCACCTTTGCGAACGATACATCTCTTCTAACCACGCATAACGACTTCGCAACAACATTTCAACTACTCCAGCATCATCCCAAAAAAAAAATGGCTCAAGAAGTGCATATATAAGCATATATCTCGGTATGAACATGAAGACGCACATCAGTAAGAAAATAAAGTAAGAGAGCAACTCGAAATTAAAATGAGAATGCTATATTGGCTGATGTGCCGAAAATCGGAACTGTTTGGTACGGATTGGTGTTTAATGTAAGGAATACAGCTGTGGGGTACCGCATTGACCTCCAATATTGATATTCTCCAACACTTTTAGTCCAAAGTTTTGCGTACTATAGGCGAAGCTCTATGGTATGTGACTGTGTTTTCAAACTAGTTATCGGAGACGCGGGTAAAAACTGTCGTGTCAATTTCTTTGACTTATTTTAGTATCAATAACTACTATTGTTATGTATTTAAATTTATCAACGAAGAAAACACTTCCAAGCGGACTCAATTTTAGCCTTCTGGCAGTTCGTGTGGCACCCACTTGTCCAGCATTTTTATCTTCCCTATTTCCCTATGACTCAATTAAAGAATATATTACCTTTTTCAATTTCAAATAGTCGAACTTATACCTCTCTCAATCACGGTTGATTTTTGACTAATTGGAAAACGCGGAACACTTCTTTACGATAAAATCAATAAAATATTCCAATTTCTTTCCAATCGGCTCATATCCGAGAAAACCAGGCGAATGTTCTAATTCTAAGAATTCCTTCCAAAAGTCTCATTTTCAAGAAATGTACTTATTCCTAGAATTCCTTTTAAACGACAAATTTCCGAGAATTTGTTTAGTTCCTAGAATTCCGCTCTCCTCAATTCTTAGAAAATCAGCTATTGACTATATGAACGCGGATTTACTGAATCCGCGAACACGATCCTGACTATGTATAAAATATTCGAATGCTTTACCAAATTCATATTCCTTATTCGAATAATTGATTTTACGAATATTTGGGACAATGACATCATACACAGGGAACTATACATATCTACAGTGAAACAGGAGGTTAAAAGCCATAGTCAAAAATAAAAACATAGACTAAACACACATCCCAACCGCCTGGTCGAAGAACTAACCAACCAAACATCTAGGACGTGTAGATGACATGACCTAAAAAAAGATTCAAATGAATGAACATAATATTAATAAATGAAGACCTACACGAACCAGCAACATAAACGTCAAAAGGAGAACTAAATATCTTTCAAAGGATAGATTGTTTATATAAAATAGATTATATAAAATAGACGGTCCTGCTTGTTTTTATTGATCGCCAAATAATATATTTTTTCAGAGCTAATAAATCAGGCTAGGCTTGGATCAAAACGATCGATTAAAAACATTAATACATTCAATCTATCAAACTTTGTAGTTTGATGATTTTTTTTCCACAATCTGGATTTGAACCCGAACCTTTCTACTAAAAGCCGAAGATAAAACTCACTATAATTATATTTGATATTAAATACGCTTAAACTTCAATAAAATAACGGCAAAAGTGTAAATCCGAATTAATTAAAACGAAATTGCGATCACAGTTCGAATTTTTTCTAGAGATAAAGGATTTTTATGTGGTATTTTTCACACTGTAAATTATTACCATAACGATTATTAAAATCTTGTTTATTATTAGCTTTGTATATCAAATGGCTTTAATGAGAAAATGTACCAAAAATTATTACCAAGGGTAAGATAATAACAATCACGTTCAATTTCACTGCTATAATGAGAATGAATGGAAGAAAATCATTGTTATTTTATTGATAAATGGCTAATTTCTTTGTTATATATTATTTTTCGATAAAAAATCTCAATTTCAAATACATGAAAAATTTTGATTTTCGTACTATTTTTTGCCCGATAACAAAAATATGATATACAAGCCTTCCCCAAAGTGTGATGAAAACAACGCGTAAAGAAAAAGGAGTAGAAGGAAAATATAACAACTAACTGAAGTGTGTAGTATTTTATTTTTTATTATTATGTTTCTGAAAATATCTGCGAGCTTTATTCGAGATGAGATTGAAACTACTACAAAAAATGAAATAAACCCAACAACCGTCTGTGAATGTAAAAAAATCAATGAATGAATTTTGAATGAATGTTAAGATAAATATTCTATAGAAAAATTGCTTCGATTGGATTAAGTTTAATATTCAAATTTCGCATTCTCCAACATTTTTCATGAATTAATTTTTCAAGTAAAATGTTGTATTTCCTGTTACTACTTTTTTTTAATAAATGGTCCCAGAGTGAGTAATCATTTTGTCAAATCATCACTTAAAGTAGTTTTCGTGTGTAAAATGCTATAAATATGTCTCTCCAAAGTTATTTATTCATCCATAATATTTTGCATTTTCATTAAATATTACATTATTTTTCCTTATATAGAACAAGGCAATAACTAACCCTAAAATAGAACCTTAATATTCAAAATGAGCAACATTTTTATCAAGTCTTATTGTCGACTAAATTTAAATTCTTCGGAATATATTGCTCTAAGTTCGTGTCCAACTTGAATATCCTAAAGTTTTTCTATAAATATTATAGTACAGTCCTAGATTATACCGAGAGAATAAATTTTCTTAAATATGTGTATTATTTCCTACCTGAAAAGATGGCAATAAACTCTCAGCATAATTGATGGAACAAGTTATACAATTATTTCAATTTTTCTTTAATATTTAAGATACACAGTAGTCTTAATTCGTGGAAAATTACGACTGTTTTTCATGACTTTAGGCCTTTAAGATTTCAGGCAAATATTTCAGCGCTGGAATTGTGGATAAATTCTTATAATTTGATTACAAATGTCTTATAAACACCACAATAGAAATATTCATAATAATTTGGAACAGTTGAAATATTGTAAATATATTTTTATAACTAAAAATCGTGCTGTATTATATATGTATTATATAGCAATACGAGTTTCATCAACATGCTTGTATTTTTAAAAAAAAAACCATAATAATGCGTGACCGGTAATCAGTGAGTTAAGCATACTTGTTACGTGTAATTGTATCAAAATAGCGTTTGATTGTTTTTCAACTTTTCCAAAATGGTAGTTTACGAATAGTTTAAAGTTTACGCCTCAATATTGATTTAAATCTGTGTTTCAAACAACATAATTTGGGGCCAAAAACGCCCACCGTTTCGAACAAGGGTTGATCTGATACGTGCGATTTTTTTCGCAAAACACGCGCCACGCTGAATGAAAATTTATACAGGGGGAAGTAGTTGAAATGATAGGGGTTGAATATTTTCCCTATTGCATAATTAGACATTTCCAGACAATAACGAATAAATAAATTAGAAACTTTTCTTCGTGTCGACACGCACTTATGGCTTACACGAAAGGGCCGACTCTTATATGTCGGCGCTAAGGGCTCGGCACCGACAAATTATAATCTCGTTATAATGTCGTGCGTTAAATAATTTGCTTCGAAAGAAGGGATACTTAACCTTTTATCACTAAAGTTTCCGAATTTATGTGTGTAAATGTACATACGCACAGCGCTCAATGAAAAATTAAATTAATTGAGAATTTAATTCTATGTAGCAAACGAACGATCCCCAATATGTAGCCCTGCGCTGCTGAGAAATGATAATAAATGTTATCCCTTGAATATGACCAACCATTCAGAATGGCGAATTGCGAAAAATGCTTTGATTTGTATCAAGGCCATCGCCTTCTACAAATAGGTTCTGATAAAACATGGTTATTTTCTTGGATATGTTAAAATAATTTTTTTCCATATCAAAAGGATCTAAATTGCGTTCTGTTGACTTTCTATATTTTTTTGAACATAATTTTAGCATTTTATAAGTCGTAAAATTATTTTATCAATGAATTATTAATATTTTATCTTATTCAATATATCAAAACGCTTTTTCGCTATATCCGAGTAAACAAGTTTTTTATGATGAACCATTATTTTTGTGCAAATTTCAGACGTTTTTTTTAAGATTTTTAATCAACGTCGTTAAAATAAATATATAAGTAATATTATTTGCTTCTTTAATATTTATATATTTATAATAATAAAAATATATTAGGATTTCTATGAATGCTCATTCGCAGGCTAGCAAGATGAATGTATCAAAGAAGGCAAACATTAATATATCTTTTTCTTAAATGATAATTTTTCCTTACTTGCGACATCTACGACAATAATTTTAAACTATATTTTTTACTTATTTTATCAAATTTCGGTAAGTCTTTACTATTTTAGGAGATAGTTTTAACTAAAGACTTTTTTTAAAAAATTAATTTAAATATAAGCAAAAAATGCTACCAAAGAATAACTCTATAAAGAAAAAATATATATAAAACTATATACTCTATAAAAAAAACCTATGCTATCAAAAGCAATGTCAATATTTTGCCATTCTTTATCTGTTCACTATCATCAGCCTCTGTCAGTAACCTTATTTCCTTTCACTTTCTATTTGAATACCCATAATAAGTGAACATATTTTGTATTGCTCTATGGTTTTGGTATTCGTATATAAAATTAGCTAATGTCAAAAAACATTTTACTCTTTTAGATCTCACCTGTTGAGATATCATGTTTTCCATTGTTATTCCGTTGGGTTCTATGTGAAGTGAGATTTGATATATTTATATTTGGCATAGATTTTAACCGTTGATGTGCTATGTCAAATTTCGCAAATTCTTACCAAAAATGAGATGCGTAACACGTAAATTTAAAAAAAAAAATGCATAAAATCAGATTAGCGTTAGTTGATAAAAGCAAAAATGATGCTTTTGTAGTATGCAAACAACCAACAGAAACAGAAAAAATGACTATAGTTTCCGGATCACCAAAACCGATATATAACTGATCTCTTTAATCTATAAATCTCTATTACAACTCCAATATGAAAAATATTTTTTTGATCGAGGAAAATTGTTTATTAATTGAACTCTTCCAGTAGTATTAGAATAAATGAGAAAGGTTTTCAAAAGATATGAAATAAACGACTTCTAATAATACCCGTGGGATCATAAAAACGATTCTCCGTTTGCACGACGATAAAATGGAAACTTTCTTTATCGAACGACTCTGTACTCAAATTAGATTTTTTTTGTCTGATATGATGGTAATAAAAATAAATTTCTGGAGTCATTATATTAATGGCCGCCCACACATTTCACGGCCACTGCAATCATTTGTCTTCGTAAAAAATTTTGCTGAAGCAACGCAGTTCATAAATGCGTTTAAAACTTTTTAATTAAATGTGTTCTTTGACTTTGAGAACAATAAAAAAAGTTTTGTTGCGAATATTTATCTTCTCCTCCATAATATTACTTGATGCTGACATTTATAAAGCAACAAATCGGGTGCTTTAACCGTATGGCCTGAAGCACGCAGACTTTCTATGCTTTTGGTTTACAACAAAATTATCGCATAATGAAAAGCGTGGCGAAACTGTTGTTAAGGCTACGATTTTCATTTATTTTTCAACCCTCAACTCCCAAAGAGAAGTCTTGTACACTTCATAAACCAGTTAATTTGTTTGGTTAACTCTGACCTATACAATGCGCATTGGCATTTATTATTTCACAATCCAGATTGTTTGGATATGTAGAAGTTAATACAAAGCCTCTTTGAATATGAATTATTCAACTCCTATGAAAATTTTCATGCAATATAAAATTACTTTTATAAATACAAATGTTTCTGCATTTCATAAGTATACAAATATTAGATTGTCCAATTAGAAATGCCATTTTTTTCATACTTACTTTTTGATGATCAGTTGTATCTAAGCCATCCATTTAACAACACGTTTTGTATAATTTGTTAGTCAACTAACATCTAGAGAACGTTATTTTATATTTTAAAAAAATTCAAACCGTGTTTCAAGATTGTGGATTTTGTGCCGAATAAATAATCTATGCAAAAATGCTTACTCTACGAATATCTTCAAAAAATTATTGCAATAACTGCAATTAAAGATATTTGTGATACATTCAGAGAATCTTTAATTGTTTGTAAATGCCAGAGATGGTTTAACTAATTTAAAATTGAAAATTTTAGTTTAGAAAATAAGGTCCAAAGTGAGAGAAATGTTAATATGGATGATGATATCCTGCGTGCTAAAATTGAACCAAATCCAACATAGACTATACAAGAATTAAAAAACAAGCTTGGATACTTCCAGAAAAGTATTCAAATACACATGAAAAAAATGGGAAAGATCACAAAACAGGGAATGTGGATATCACACATTACTTATAAGACCAAGGCAGTGCGCGCGAGTACGTGTCATGATTTAATCGATAAAGAGAAGAAACAACCGTTTTTACACTATCTTGTGACTGGAGATGAAAAGTGAGTGTTGTACTCAAATCATCCGCAAAAGACAATGGCTTTCAAAGGTTCAGATAAAAAAACTAACTCCTTGACCGGGTCTAACAGTAAAAATAGCTCTTTTAAATGTATAGAGTGACTCCAAAGGGATAATCTACCATAAAGTCCTTTCATATTGTCAAAACATAACGAGGGAGATTTATTGTTTACAATTAGAACATTTAAAAGTAGAATTGAGTATGAAGAGGCCAGGTTTAGTCAACCGTCGCCAAATTCTTTGGCAATGTGATAATGCGCGATCCCATAAATCAAAGATAACTGAAAAAAAAACAAAGAAACTTGATTTAACTCTTTCATCTAAAAAACGATTTTCCTAACTGGACAATCTGTTATCAATTTGTTCTACTTTGACCTTTTTATTCTCCTGGAGCCAAATATAATACTTTTCACTGCCTGCAAAGCAAAAACGTATATTACAGAGTAAATATAATAGCCTGCAACTAATTTATTTTTTCTCTCAAATATGTTTTTTTTTTCTGGAACATTCATTCAATATCAATGAAATGGTTTTTCAAATCCTTTAAAATTCATCACTATTATTATCAATCAGGGAGAATCAATTGCAGCATAACAACCTCTTCACTTCTTTTGCATTCATTTTCATTCACTTTATGATTTCATCCCCTATCTAAAATATTAATTGGTTTCGATCATTTCATGGCAACTTTTGCTCATCTTTTTGGAATTTTTCCAAGGCAAATTAGAGTTTTTTTAACCCTCTTTTCCTTTATTCTTGAGCAGTTTGCTTTTTAAAATCAAAACATAACACAAAGGATTCCATGTATTAAAAAAAAATATTTAAAATGTATTTGTTGAATTTGTTTGTTCTTCTTATTAAATTCGCAACTTTTGATGAAATAAATACGATTCGCCATATTCATTCATTTTCAAGGAAATAGGCATTATTGATTTAGTTCTTCTTCTTTTCTTTCCAACCAACCATCGGTTGGAGTTTCATTATTCGTGACGTTCAAGCTAATTTTTCCTTCTACTAATGCATTATTAATGATAAATAATTTGAGAAAAAATAAATATAACGAGTTTTTTATTGATGAAGCGCACAAATTTGTGCGCTTAATATTTATAAAGTTAAATGTCTCAATATTTATTTTTTCAAGTCCATAAAATTCTGTACCATTGTAAAAAGAGTCTTGTGTGTGAATTAGTTAGAAATAATATTTTAACTTAAAATATTTAAAACTATTATGCCATTTGGCAAAAATCGAACAATAATGGCTTTAGTTAGTGTTAAAATTTTCTTCAGGCCATCCTTCAAAATTTCAATGCCTTTGGTTTCGGGCCACGTCTACGCTTTCGACGAAGCATCAAGACATGGTATCGATCAAGGGCCTTATTACTCGCCAGCGCCAAATTTTCAGCCCGAAAATAAATCACTTGACAACATGCAAATTTATCACATCATAACGCCATTTTCTTTCAATTAATAAATTCCGAGAATACATGCCTTAATGGGCGAGTCGCTTAAGAAAATGGAGTCAATTTAAGGGAAATCGCGCATGGGAATGTGCCTTTACATACATAGAGATACAGAACAAAACACGCGTCAAATGTCGCCTATTAGTGGTAGCTAATTCGGCCCGAACGGTGTGAATTACTTAAAGTAATGGCTTTCGCAGCTATGTAAACTTTGACTTTCGGCCTACTACAGCAGATATGTCATCTCCTCTAAAGCCTGCTGCCACAAACACGTTTTGCCATTTAGCTTAACTATCTGGCTGGCCCTAGGTTACGCGATATCTCTGAGAGAGGTTCGTCAAAATGTAAATGCTGGCGAATAATCAAGGGACGCTTCAAGCGAGTTCAAATGAGATATGACTTTCTGAACACGGTGTGCACCCTGCTTAATATGGACTTATTCCATGTGGCCTTATGTAGGAGTATGACGAGCCTTATGTAGGTCAACAACTCATACTGCTGCTCTTGTGCGAAGTTGAAACTTACTAGATTACTGCCAGAAGATCTCAATTTATATATCCATGCCAAAATATTTTAATGTTTTACATCCAGATTAAATGAACGATAACTTCATTTATTGAATTGCAGGTTTGTGCCATAAAAACAGATATGCTCTATTGATGAAACTTTCATCAAATCCAATATACTCCTCTTGTTCTATAACGTCAAGTTGCTATTTAAAGTGCATTTTATATATGGCCGCAATAATACAATCGAGGTTGATTTGCACCAAGATAAAATCGCATTTATACTATTTTGCCGTAATGCTGACCTGTATTACTGACTGAGCTTAATTACTAAGCTATTCCTAGAATGAAATTCAATGAACATCCAAATGAAAAGTTTTAGCATGAAATTATGCTTGGCACTAAGAAAAACATCTTTGATAAAAGTTTTTTCTATTTGATATTACAGTATTTCAATTAAACTTTCTACCTAGATAAATAGTATCTTTAAATTACTTTCAATTTGCTTTATGTTTTTTTAAGCATTTTTAACCATGTTAAATGTTACTATCATAAAGTTATTTCGTTATACTTATTTTTTTAAAAGTACAAAAAACCACCCTCATACATATTTTTGTATATATCTTTGCTTAAAAAATCCGACATTGATCTGTTTATATTGTCGAAAATGTTTTTTTTTTTTTTGGGTCACATATCCAAGTACCCATGAATGCAATAAAGCCCCTAACATACAAGATGCCGTTGAATAAAAACAACTCTGACAATATATTTATTCAAATAGGCCCTAAATAACGAATGAGGTCTAAGACCTTTCTGCACCAATTTCCTCAGGTGAATGACTATTATCAGACATTCTACAAACTCATTTTGCTGATCCAAGTGCTTGGCCCAACAAACATTACTGCGTTAATAAATCATCCCCCATTCTTTTGAGCCGCTCTATTCTATTACGTCACCATTGCATTCTCGCATAAGCCCTTTGAGGTCTTTTCCTTTCAGACCACCCTTTCCATACACACCCTTTATGTGTTTTCTTTGTCGGTCTCACCTCGGGCCGTCCTCTTCAAAGCATCGCTTTATGAAAATAAACTCGGGTTGATCTCATCCCAACACGATCATCATTCAGGATTAGTCTATCAGATCTGACAGGGTGTTTTTCAGCGCCCACCCAAACACATCTTCACGACCGTAAACAATTTTACTCGAGGACAGAAAAAAATCCGAAGGCCTGACGAGCTCGTGCAGGCAAATAACCGGGAAATGCGGATATAAATCATTTCATAACCAAATATTGTTTTGGTAAGACATTTTCTTATGAAAAAATCTCAGGGCAGCCTTCATCCAGCATCCATCTTGATGTTTTATACCACGTCTAATTTACTATTTATGCTAAAGGCAAACAATTTATTTCCCTTAAAAATCTCTTTTTTTGTATATATTACTCGCGATAGAGAGAAAGGTACGCAACGGAGATGATTTATTTCCGAACACGTCTTGGGGATGTTTTAACCTTTGGCTTCTGTATCCCATATGCCAGATGAAATGCTCGTCTCATGAATTCCCCGAAGTGTGCTAAACTTTACTGACCTTCTAAATGTAATAAAAAGATATATTACGTGTAAAAAAGTGTAATAATGGTCCGAAAAGATGTTTCCCATTATTTTTAAAAACATTTATCAAACATGTGTCAGATTTAACAGCGGCCTAGAACTACTAAAAAAAATCAAATAGTATGCGATAACATTTTATAACATAATAAAAATGTATTATGTGGATGTGGCACATATTCAAAATGTACCAAATGTAAGATGACATATTGGATATGATATCGGCGAAATAAACTTTTAGATTGAAACAGTTTAGCAATTTGATAGTCTTGAAACTTGATTTCCCTCATGAAACATTTTCAAAATTGACAACTAACTGATATGGGATATTTCGAGAACGCCCTTCTCGTAAGATATCTATTGATAAACTTCTCAAAGTGGCTATTAACTATGTGGAAAGCTTCAAGTTTTGTTTGATCGTCATGAACGCACGTAATTCTCGGAGATCTAAGGATTTGCGATATTGCAAATTTGCAATGACATTCGCATAGGGGTCGTGAACAGTATGTACTTTTTATTTTCTAATTTAATTATTAAATCTTAAATCTATGCTATCAAATTAAAAGTTAAAGTAATCAAACTCTTAATTGAATTGTAATTTATATCAAATTTAACAAACAAAGTCGTACAGCAAAAAAGTAATTGCAAAAGTAAAGTCTTAAAAAGATGTACATTGAAAAACCAATTTATCATTATAACATTTACACACAAATAGGGACCTCTTAATCATAATGATCATGGATTTATAAAATACAAATTTATTACAATGCACAATAGTCACAGGTTTTCAAGAATACTCAATCGTAAGATTCAGTTCCAATATGGTTCTATCGTGCACATAATTTAACTTTCACGAATAGTTTTGATCCATCATTGTATGTATTCAGGCTAATTTTGCTTGAGCCATGCTATCTATTCCTTTAGGCATTTTATATAAATAATTTATTAGATATGTATATAAAATTACACTTTCTCCGCTTTTTAATGTATATAATTTTATTTTATATGACATAATCTGATCTTATAAAATCTTTCGATATACATTCTGAAGCATCTTACGAACCAATTAATCAAATACGCCAATTTTCAAAGATAAAGTGTTGAGATATTTTTCTAAGGGAATTGGTTAACTTTCTTGTCATCAATTCAGAAAATGTATATAAACGGCCAAATTTGATCTTTAAATTATGATATAAAGATATCTGTTAAAATTATATAAATAGATACGAGATATTCGATCCACTTAAAATATTTGTCGTATTATATAATTTAAACATTAATATCCGCTAGTCGAGAGATGCTTGCAATTTCCTGTTTTCCGATGCCGTATCACATCTCTAGCGAGATCAACTCCTAATTTCCTCAATTTGTATCACGAGATTGCATCTTCAAGATTGATCAAATAGAGGCTATACAATCACAAAAGTGAGATTAGCAGCATTAAGTATATTTGATTTAACCGCAAAATGAATTGAAATACAAAGTCAAGCACTCTCTCAAAGTAAACTGGTATTGAGCCCGTTCTTTATTATCCACGCGAGTGGAAAGACCTTTAATTAACACTAATCTACTACTCGCAAAGGGTAACCACATTACTGCGGGTTGTGTCCACTAATCTAGGATTCGCAACGACCTCCAGCAGGACCACCTTCCTTATTTGCTGGCGGACAAAGCAATAAGCACAGTTCGGCAAGGCTTACAATGTTTATCCTTTCCGGACTAATGCACTACCAGAACTAATGCAACCCGGGATGAATTTCGATACTTGTCTTAACCCCCAATATTAAATGACTTTTGTGTTATCATCGTTATCTCAGCTTTTCTATATAATCACTATTTGGAATTCAATATCAGGCGCTAAATTTCATTGCTCTGGTATTGGCTTGAAACAATCGCATAGTATTCATATGAATTTCATGGAATACAACTGTCTATTATTAGACTCATCCTTAAAAGATTCGAAGATATTTAATGATAATTGGTCGATACGGAAGGCATTTCGATTGTGTTATTTTGACCTAACTATCTTCTTAATTTTAATTTTCTAGCACTTCCCAAATTTTATTTATTATAACTATTATTATCTTTCTATAACGTATATTCTAAATATTTATATTTTTATTTAGAGAAAATATTTTCAATACAAGAAATATCAATTTTACGAATATGAACGTATTTCTACCATAAAGCGAGGTATTGCACATTTTCGCTGCATTCCCACATTCGACTCTTTTATATAATATCCAACAGGATCTCTTTTATATCGTCGGAAATTGTAATGATGTAGCAATCTCCTTAGATTCCTTTGATGGAAGAAAAATTATGTTAAAATATTTCATTTCTATAAACTAACATTAAAATATTAAAACAACATCATATTAGGTTGGCCTAAAAGAAGCCTATTATTTTATTTTTAGCTTTTTTCAATTTTTATACAAAAAATCTGTATTACACATAATCGTCTTCATTATTAATAACTAAATCCTACCTCACCTTCAAGGTTTCTATCCCCTATTTATAGAAACCTGATGCTTCAGCTGAAAATATAAATCCTTTTCTCTTTAACTTTCTTTTTCGTTTAATAAATACTATAAATATCAAAAGTGGTATTAACCAGAAAGTGCTGAATCTGGCTAAAATGGAAGATGTGCTAGAACTTCCTAGTTAAGTAATTTTATTTTGGCTATAAAGTAACTCCTCTTCGATTGAAAATCCCGGCCGTTTTTATTTATCTAATTGTCGACAATAAACGTTCATAGTTATTGTTTCACCCAATTTAAGAAATTCATAGTAAATTATTCCAGTTTTATTTCACCAAACACATAAAATAATTGTTCTAAGGTGGTTTGTTTCTTAAGAAGCCATTGTTTTTTTACACTATCGTATACGATCCATTTCTTATCTCTAGTAATAATTTCCAAATACACATTCCGCTCACTTTACCAATGCATTTTAAGTGAAAGGAAGCAGCATATCATCATCTTCATCATCCTGATTTAAGGGCATAATTTAACTCTCTTCTGACCCGATCTGTCAGGTTAAACCCGCTAATCAAGTCCATGCCAGCTTTCTCAAAAAAATGCACCAATGGTGTTGAAACCACTTGTACTCTGAGCGCGGGGGTTTATTTAAATAGTGAATTTACTTAAAGCTTATGTCTAAAGCTAAGGAATTTATGTTGATTGATATTTTATTTTGAACTTTATTATATGAGGAAAATGCTAATACCTGAGTCTCGTTCGCAACTTTCTAGTGGAACAAACCCCCAGGCGTTACTGGCCCCAAGTTAATACCTAAGCAAATGCACTGAACATGGAAGAAGTAGTCACAAAATCTGCGTGTCCAACCGGTCCGTACTTCGGATCGCTGACACAACGTAAAAACTGCTCGCGATCGGATCATGCATCATTTTGTTAACATAGTTTCTTAAAGATCTATAAAGCTGATCACGGCTTATATTCTTTGCAATAATGAAATATGTATTAAAATATTTAACCGCAAATCTAAGAAGATGATATTTTCTATTGATAAAATAATAATTTTGGATCAATTTACCTAAGAATCTTTTGTTGAAAAACTAATTTTTATCTGCAGCATTTTAATTAAGTACAAATATTAATGTATTCGTTTCATCTTGTTTCAGGTAAGCCACGAATAGAAGTTGTCAAACATTGTGTGTTCTAAACCGAATAATTAAAACTTTCTTCCATATAAAATTAATCCGAAACGAGCTACGCAAGTTTTAAAATAGATTCCTAAACAATAGTGGTGCAAAGTGATTCAGACAGCATTAGAAGCGCCGTCGAGCGTATTTGTGCGAAGTTTGCGCTTAAATTTTAACAAGTCACAGTTTGTCAAACGTTCCTGTTGATTATGAACCCACAGAGTGTAATCAAGTGAGGTGATATGGAGGCAGCGGCCATTGTCACCGTATGCTGATGATGCTGGTTGCGCTTGCGTTCTACAAAGTGCAAGATCCAGCTGGAGTTTACATGGAATGAGGAAGTATGCCTGGAATACGGGCCGTGCGCTATTTTTGCGCCTCATACTGCTCGCCGTCGGTAAGTTACTTATTTTATGCATATCCTTTTTAAATGATCTCATTAATTGTCTTTCATTTCAGTAGAAATTTAAGATAGGATAATGTATATGAGTGAATGATCTATCGCAACTATTATTTAAAAAAAAACTCATAAGCAGTCCTATTTGTCTCTATTAATCCTCTTAAGATTTAAAACCAGAAAATCATAGCAAGCTTAGCTTTGGTCAAAAATTGTAACCTTCCGAAACCGGTTTTTTAATCCTGAAAATCCAGTTTGGAACATAAAATTAAATTTGACCATTTGTCTATGGACTGTTTGAAATCAATAATTTATAACTTGAGTTTTAATTAAAAAAATTAGATTAAATCAGATCAAAGAAAATTTACTTAACAATCCATGCCTTGTAATAAAATAATTGTTGATTTTTGGTCAATATTTAAAACAAATATATCCTTAAGGCGTCTTCTCACTTTACAAATTTAAAAAAATCGATTTTTATTTAAATTTAAATTTTGAAAGTACATATCTTCAAAAATGATATATCGAAATTTCATAAAGATCGGACGAGTTTAACTACATTTTTGGGTGACCGTTGGGTGACTACCTGAGAGCACCCGGCTGCATACATATTGTTCAGACTCATGGTGCAAGTACAAGAAAGTGGTGAAAAACAATCAGATAGAAACTTTTAAACATCCTTCTGCTCTAGCTGAGAGTGTTCACGAAGTTTTGAAACCGATTTATGAAGATCTTCGAAAGAAATACCTAAAATAACAACGAGTGTTTCAACAGCTGTGTCTGGCCAATTTTTCTGCAACCAAAACTTTAAACGCGTTTATCTCAAAACTAGGTTTTTCGGAGGCTTGTTGATGAAATTTCGGAAACTATCCGGCCGATTGTCATGAAATTTGAATGAAATATTCTTCATAGTTATGGCTATAGCGGATATTATCAGATTTTTTAAATTTTGATTCTAAATAATTTTTTTTTACAAAAAACTGCAAAAAAAACACGTTTTCTTTTTTACTTTTTCGTTAAACGTGCGCCATTTTGCTATTTTCGCAAATATCAAAAATCTGATAATATGCGCTATAGCCACTAATATACTGAATCTAAAACTGTTTTATTTTTTTCTTTCAAATTACCCATCTCGGAGATACCATCAACAAGCCACGAACATAACATTTCTACACGGGTTTTTCGATGCTACTGTTTTATTATAATAATTGTTCAAAAATATAATTTTTTTTTTCATGTACTTGAATGATGTGTTTAGTACATAAGATCCATTTTATCTCATAATTTTTAGCGAAAATCCTCGAAAAAAAATCGTGAAAATAGCCTATTTTTGAGGCGCCTAAAGTGAGAAGACGCCTTAAATCAAATCCAATATTCTTATATTTATAAAAAGATGAACGCAATTATGTAGGTACAGCTTGTTGATCATATATATAAAAATGCATTTCATTCTGAAACACTGACTGCTTTATATTAATTGTACGTCTATGCCTTTGTTACATATACTGGAGCATGATTATGGGTGCATTTTAAATGTGTCAATATTCCCATTCTATTTAATATAGAGGAAAATGCTTTGTTCATGAGCAAAAATAATCATTTTTGGTTCGCAATAAACGCTCATCAAAATGGCGCTCAAGTTTTGACGTTGCTCGTTTCATATTTCACCTCAAAATCGCACACGTCCATTGGTTTCATCAAACTGTATTCGGATATACGAACAATTATTTTGAAGTTTTGATATGTTCAAAGCTTCTGAAATAGCGTTTTGGATCTAATTTTATTTAAATGGTGTATTTGACAAGTTCCTAATATACGTTTATAATTATGCTATATTTGAAATGCACGTCCATTATATATCAAGGATGACAAAATCAACACCTGGAATAAATTCATGCATCCTTTAACTAGGAGTTCGGTTCGTTAGTGCGATCATCCCTAACTCGAATCCGCTCAACCATCGCCTCATAGTGCAGTGGTCCATTGTTCCATAAGTTCTGTGCAGATTTCCTTGGTAAACAGAGCTCTTCTTTAAGAGATATTGTACTGCAACGCCATCCGCATTTTGCCCGACTTGCACAAAAGCGGTCTTATCACTTTATAAACACCCAAGGAATGCTTGTCTTTGAACAAAATTCTGTTTTTAAGCACGCCCCAACGTCTAACAACCTTAACGAACCAGCTAACGCCCTGATATTGTTAAATAAATGTGAAAAATATTAAATTCGTCTACTGGAAAAATGGCATTAAACAGGAGTTTGTTGGAACTCTTGTCCTAGATATGTCCCGCTTTGATATATGCGCTCTTAAGATTAGAGCTTTGTAATTAATTTGATTTTGCCGCGCAACACCTTAGCATGAAATTATATCCCACTTTCATACTAAACAAGAACAATTAAATATCTATTAAATTTAGTAGAGCTTTTACTCATTTTTACGACAATTTATTATGTGTCCAAAATCGAAGTCTTCATAGATATTTTATATAATATATTCATAAATGCTAATTCAAACATGCACTTAAATGTATATGGTTCTTATGAATTTATTACTTTTTTATAATCAATACACCTAATCTATGATATTAAAAGAGTATTTTCTTTGAATTCATTAATTGTATTTTAATACAAACAGAAATATGATTGTTCGTTATACAAGTAAGAGTATTTATTGTTCCCCAATGAATGTATTTATTTTTTTAATTTTCACAGATATTTTTCTTACGGCTGTATAAAAAAAACATCTTAAATATTCTTATCTAAACATTATAAAAATGTTCTGGGAAAACTTCCCTTGTTTTTTATATACATAGATATATTTTGACGTGACGCCATTGTATACGGTACGTAAAGGAATCTTCCCTCGTATTCTTGTGAGACAGTAAACTTCACAATGGTATACATTTTACGTCTTGTATTCCCAAAAAGCCCCACAGTACCTTAGAAAACAAAATAAACCGTGTTTCTTATACAATAAGCCTCAGTTAGATATATTAGATATATTTTAAGATGAAGAAATCCATTGGGGTGGACATAAATGATGGTCTCTTGTTGTTTATAAATATGCGATAAAAAAGGAAACTGCTAAGCTCAACCTTATACATATTTATAACATAAATATTGTGCCATAAATGCTCATGACAGGTACTCTCCACATATTAATGTTTTTGATAATAAAAACGAAGCTCAAATAATTATTTCGCTTAGCGAAAATTTATGCTGAAGTGAGAATACACTCGAGCAGACGAAAAAGTCTTTCGCTTATTTCTTGCATGGAAAAAAGTATTTTACGTAATGGATTTTAAGGAAAGACTAAAGCGAAGAAGACGCTTATATTTAAGTGTCTCTTCTATTGCTTTGGAACACAATGAGCCGAAAGAAAGATTGAAAAATATTAATAACGCAAAAAGTTTACAGTAAAAATATCCGTCTTGTACAACATTCATGCCCTCCGCTTCCGTTTTATTATGAGAAATGGGCAATGAATCGTTTTCATGGACTATTTGTAAACTTATCATCAACGATGCTTGGTTATTATCGTCTTAATGGACGGTTATGATGCGACAAAGGTTTTAATATGAACCACATCAAAAGTCATCGTCGATGTGAGTACCGTATCAAAATTTCATATGAACCACCATGAATTCGTCCGGTTTCTAGGTAGTTTATTTAAAATCATAAAATACACTAATGTTTTCCAACTTAATATCCAAAGGCCACTTTTAATCCATGTACTCCGATTTAATCCTAAATACTACGGGTTCAATAAGAAGATTAAGTAAATTGCTTCATAAACTCGCAAGTTCGCATCCCTTGTGCTGGGATAGATTCTAAAATTACAAACATTAAATATTATGCTAAGCTGCCTTATGATGAACTCGAATCGGAATATTTTCAATTATGATAATAAAAAGGGGGATTATTATCATTACCACGAGGATTATTGATATTTTATCCAAATGAGCTCGTTCTACAATATTTTGGCATTCGTACGTCATGCAAACTGTATGATGCCGCCTTTTCAAATTAAGGGAATATTCGAGCGAACCCTTATTATTTCAATTCCTCAAAATTATTTACATTACAGCATAAAAAATAGAGTGAAGATCGAAAGCATTACATACGATTTTCTTCGTAGTCACTCTTCATTACCATTTACCTAGATAATTTTTCTTATTGTCCAAATATTTATATTTTTCATCAAATTTTAAGCATTATTTATTGCAAAACTACTATTTTTTAATTTGATGCTTTTGATTGACATATCTTTATAAATTACATTATATGGAGGGAAGCACTTTTGAAGCTTTATCGTAAACTTTTTTCGTTAGGATCTTCATTTTAAAAATATAATTCCAATTATTTATTATAAAAAACATAATTGCATATTCAATATCGTCATCTGAATATTGGTTCATCCCAAGTGCTTTAAATTTGCTTCATCAATCTTACTTCAAATATTGCATATTTTCTTATTTTTTGCCATTGTCAAACCAATTTTAGAGATTTCAGTTCATAAATTTGTTGTTAATGCAGATTTTCTGTTAGTTATGCCATTTTTAAATATTGTAAATATCATGGAGATTAATTAAAGCAGAATCGTAAAGCCAGATATAATTCGTAAAAATATCTACGTCCATATCTAAAAACGATCCATTTAATACAACAGTTTTATCGTATTTTATATGGTTAAATATTTGAGAAGAAATATAAATGAGAGTTAATATATATATATATATTTAGTCATGAAAGGCTTACTTCTATAGTTTCAATTTAATAAATAAACCATTCAAGCCATACCGAAAATCCGTTTATCCTCTCAATGATATTCAATTTTTTGGTACAAAAATACACAGGCTACACTTTTATGGCTTTTAAGATCTTAAAAACCTCTTTGTTCGCTCTATTGTATTTGAACAATTCATAAACTGAAAGCCTAGCACCCTCTACAATATGATTTCAGCGATGATTTTTAACGAATTCAGCAACCAAGAATCAGCCGAAGAGAGATAGTACACCACTCAGACGTCCTTTCTAAAACCTTGTCTGCTCCTCATACCCTTCTCATTAACTCAATAAGATGCCAAAGTGCGTACCTTTGCTATCTGTTTCATTATGGCGCATAAATTAGGTTGGGCATACCTTTCTGACATACGTGCTCACCGAATCGAAAGACGCAGACGACAACCCGAAAATCTGCGAGTGGCCGCCACATCTGGATTATGTTTCGTAATATTAATCCCAATGAGTTTACCGAGTGACTTTCGTCCCAATAATTCATCCGGAGCCAAAGCAAGGCTTAGGCTCGAGTGTTGAATACCCCAGTTTTGCTCGAGTCATCGATCATATCATGGACGGGTTAGAATCCCACCCTTATCATTCTCCCTTTTGTCGCCACCATTCATCAAGCTACTCTCTTCTCCATTACGCCATAAAACATCCCCAAAATCTGTAGCGGAATCCACAAAAACCACACACGCGTACATCTATCAAACTTTGCATATGCCTTCGTCGATTTGCCCATACGTATTTTATGCCTCGTTCGTATATACTGCTCCGAATGCTGCTACAGAAATGTTATGTAACGAGGAGGCTTTTATGGAAAAAATGTACTAAAACCTTTACGTACGTCCCCCTTATCTTGTTGTTGTTATCCAACAGCTTGTTTCCTTAATACACATTGCGAGATGTAATCCTCGATGTTTTTGCAACGACTTAATAAGCATTCTGGGCGACTTAATAAAAAAATGTATTTAACCATCTATTTAAAAATCTTTTTATTTTTAAAACCTAACATTCATCTATTTTTACATTTTCTACAATAATAAAAATGGACGTATACATAAAAATGTATGAAAAAAGTTCTGGTGGATGATCAAGTGGATTTGATTGTTTGAAAACAATGCCAAAACGAATAAGTGTTCAACTTGTACTTGCTTCAATACTTGATATCAGGCATTAAATCCAAAATTAATGCATAAATTCCCAATTTAGTATTATTTTTTATAAAAATATTTTAAATAATAATCTTCAAGTATACTGACCGTTGATTACATTTATAAGAACACATATGTGATTTTTTGAAGGAAAATTTTCTTCAAACGTATGAAAATTGCGTCCATCTCATTCCTTATAATATCAGGATAACACTTTAGGAAAATGTTAACACTTTGAATATTTTTACAAGACTGCTCATTTAATATTAAAGTGCTGCTTTGCATGCAAAGGTAAAATTGACCAGTTTTAAGGGAGTTATAAAAATGGTAAGCATAATAAAAAAATATTTAATCATATTTGACCCACAGTTCTGAAGATAAAATTTTAATGCACTGGGCTATCGTTAGAATAATTTAGTTCCTTGTTAATAATCATCATATAAAAATAAATTTATATGATGGTGAGATGTGTCTAACTCTGTGAATACATTTTCACTTCTAGATCTTATTTTAAACGTAGAAAAATGACTTTGTTGGTGTAAAATAGACCGTAACTTTCCTGATTTACATTGTATAAAAACTGATTAAAACGAAAATTAGTTGTGTAAAAATTGTAGAATCAAGCTAGAAAGGATCTGTAAGTAATAACGAAATTATCTTAGTTTTTAAAAGTTATTTTAATAATTGTTGCAAATCATTCGTTGATAATCAGCTAAGCCCAACTTCAAGTTATTAGCAAATCATCGGCAGTCATCAGCAAATGCATTGGTAAAATTGTTTTTTTTTTCCATAATTTGGATTTAAACTCTATACAAATTCCTGACTCCTATCATTACATTGCATTTTAAAATGCAATATCTAATATCGGATATAGACAATTTCCATATGAGATTTTTCTAGAAGAAGAATTTTTCGTTCGGGAGTTTTCTGATGCCTTCCACATATGATAAAATTAGTATGAGGATTGTTTGAATAGAATTTATAGATCATTCCAAACCTGGATCGTTACGTTCAATTAGAATATTAATATTTTGAATACTGCCTGCCATACAAATTATTAAAATCAATGCTCAATCTGTCATTTACAAATTTCATCTGCACTATCTATCAGAATCATATAATTACTGACTGAATGATAAATAGAAATAAACTAGATTTTTATTATCCTACTACGGATGGTGATATAACCTATTTTTAAAATAAGCCAAAAATATTTATTAAGTCTATTTAAAGTGAAACGTTGACTTTAGACTTATTTATATCGGAAATCCAATATCACAAAGGCATTGTGAGAGTATGAATATCATATTAGATGCACGGTAGAGTGCTTCTTAAGATTATCTACCGTCTTCATTCTTAGATTATCCCAATAGACTCAGTGAAGACATTCTTCTAAAATTGTGCTAAATTTAAGCACTGTAACAAAAATATCTCTGTTCTATTCACAGTATAGAAATATTTACAGGATATTAAAAATGTATTTTCATATACAATAATTTGCTCCGAAGCAAACTTCAACTATGGACCTATTTGGTATTTTGCCAAAAGGTCAACATTAAAGCCCTCAGACAAATGAAAGATTTGATTCCCATAAAAAGTTTTTTTTTATGAATCGTCCCATTTCCCCGGGATCTTGAACATTTTAATAAGCGCACAACGCATTCTACTTTCAAAAGGTGTCGCAGGCCATAAATTAAGGACACCATATTTCCCTATGTACTCCCCCGTTGTCAATCTCTCGCGAGTTTGACATTCCCGTCTCAAAGCCACCCACATTTCAGTACTTTCAAATATTTAAAATATTCATCCCTTCAGCTCAATATTATTCTATAGCCTAGGCTTAATCTTTTAAATTCGTACCTCCGCCGAGCATGCTTCCCCATACAAAATAGCGAAATTTTCCGAGCTCATTTTCATTAGTGAAAATTGTGAATACAACGTATTATGGACTCATCTTATTATAGATGATGAAATGACTGGAAAAACTTCCGTCTGATTACGTGATGTTTGTAAATTTTCTCTTTTAGTCCGTCCCAAAACGCCCTGAAATGAAATTGAACATTTTACATTATAAAATATAAATTTTAAATACGAAATCGTTACGAAATGTTAAAATCTCATATGTAATATTTTATATATGTCGTGTTATAGAAGTGTATGTCAAAATTCATCGACTGTATAAAATAGAAACCGTGTTATAAAAATACTATGTTTTACAACAGCACAACTTTGTATTAAAATTCAAATATTCAGTAATAAACGATAGCATCTCAGAATTTTTCGAATTAGAGCTATGTTAAAATCTATGCAAAATGTTTGTCCATTATTTTGAGAGCGTTCCCTTGGAAACATAAATGACAGGAGACAGAAAGTAATATACTTTAACTTTTATTAAACATTTTCGTTCGTAATAGTCTACATGGTATATTTGATTGTCGATCCAAAGAAATGACGTCGCAAGATTTCACTGCTGAGTTACTTTCTCATGCTAAACATGACCAGTCGGAAGAAGATGAAGAAATAAATCGTCTTCTATCAATTAAGGATAACGGCCAATTATGTCGGGTCCAAAATCTAATTCCACAAGGTTTCTATACTTAAATAAAGGAAGAAAAGCTAAGACACTGACACCTTTACAATATTTGACAATACGCACCCACGTCTTAAATTTCCAATACCGCACACAAAGAGATCGCCATTCTCACATGATCAGATCACGGAACCCGCAAAATAGCGTTACAATAAGCTTAAAATAATAATATCTAGATAAAAGATCTGGATTTAAATTTGAAAAATTGTGTGTCGAATTTTGGTACACATCCAATTATAACAAGAATGGAATTTCAAATCAAATACTAATTACTGCTTCTCAAAATTTTGTCTTTGTGTTGTTTATAATCGCTTTATAATTTATGCCATAAGTCCTTTGTTGTTAAATTTGCGTTTTGATTACAAATCATATTAAATAACCGCATGTGGCTGCTCAATTAGGCTCGTAAATTCGTGCTCGAGAATGAATGAAAAAAAAAATTAAATCCACCATCCAAAGCAATCAACAAACTCTTACATCGCCAATAATCTCGTCCGCATTCATCATTTAATTAAAACTTTTTTCCGGTCTGTCCGAAAGATAATTTTATGGAGCTTATTTTTCGTCCGAAATTCCTGTTTCAATAGTTTCATCAAGGATGTATGCAAATCAGCTCCCTCGACGAGGGTACAAATTTATTTGGGAATAAGAGGGACATTAATGAGAGGGACACTAATGACATTTCCCCTGACAAATTATTTTTAAAAATATAATCTTATTAAGGAGAGTGAACCCAAAACCCACTCAAAGCAGACAAAATACATTTACTTCAATCAATATCCAATATTGCCTCTTCATATACAAAACATGAAATAAAAACGCTTATGGGCGATCATTTTAAAATACGTCCGAAATATGGAATTTATTTATTTTTTTGTTCAAAGTACGATGAATTTAATTTGACATCTAATCGATGCGATATTTATGTCAAACTGTCTTGTACAGTCTATTGATAAAGTATTGGCATTTAATATGAGCAAGTTGGAAATAAATGATGCAATTAAGGGTGTTTATTCTGTTATTATTGAATTAGAAAGAAAGTGTCACAATCAATAAATTTATATGAACGATTTATTCAGACTATTTATAAATTAATATTGGTGCTGTTTAACACTAACCATGTCGTTATTTAACATACACCTAAACATGAAATAATTGCAATAGCCTTTTTCCACACATATAAAAGATTTATCTATACATATTTTTTTTTATTTTTAACATATTATTACGAAATTTAATATTCATCGTCCCCCAGTACATCGCAAATATTTTTAGTTAGCGAAAATCGATCCATTGTAAATTGGATTGTTAAATTTGAATTTTTAAAATCACAATTATGTTAACTTTTTATGATTATAGTCGATTTCATAGATGGATTAATATTATTATGGTCACTGAAAAAACACAAAAAAATGCAGCAGCCTAAGTGCAACTAATTCCCCAAAATATTCAAGCAATAAAACGAAAACTAAAAATTTAATTGAATATGATCAATTTTATAGGCTGTAATCTGATTTCATTTTATAAATTATATTGAAGATGACCCTAAATCCACGGGTGCGTCTTTGGAGAATATTTACCGAATGAGATTTGGATCCTTATTAGACTGAAGTATTACATATATAATGGAAACTAATTTGTATTCAATATGAGAGTACCTTTTTGATAAAATGTCCTAGCAGAATATATTACCATCCAGAGAATTTCGTCTCAAATTGGGATTAGCCCTTAGAGACAGGTAGTTTCTTGACCCGTGTATAATTTATTAAATCTTCTTTTCGGCAGATTTTTTCTTCGATCACAAAGGAATAGGAAGACGCCGGAGATTTTCGAGGATCAAATAATACAGTTAGGAAGCAACGTGGAAAGAGTTCTTAGAGAAAATGTAATTAATGAGTATGGTATTTCCAGCAAAAGGGAAAAGTAGTTATCCTAATATGTGACGAAAGTTCCATTAATACCTTTGTCTCTTTTGAGATTACTGCGAAATCTTTGTTGTATAACGACCTTTGATATTTTGTATTTAGCGCCCTTTATCTATGTATATCCTTATATTTAACACTTGTGAAAATCATATATTTTTTTTATATTTTAACAGGTGCGAGCGCGGCTAGCTGGGATCCTTTCCAGCAGCCATATTTTGACAACTCAACGAAGAGAGAGGTGACAGCTGCTGTTGGGCAGACAGCATATCTGCACTGCCGAGTTCGTAATCTTGCCGATAGAGCTGTAAGTAATTTTATTTTTAAATTCTATTCTGTCTCCCCTTGGAAAGAAGCATTTCACCAAAACAATAAACAACCCCTGTTGTATACCCTTGAATCCAAAAATAAATACTTCGAACATCTTCAAACTGTTAAACGCATTTAAAGTCCAAAAATGTACACAAAAAATCTTAAGCATTTTTAAGCCAATCAAATCATCCAGCATCAATTAATCACAAGTATTTAATAATAATCTCACAAGACTTTCCAACAATCCAGGTCTTTGTTATTATCAACATGTCGGTTTTTATTCTGGTTTAAATTCAAACATTTCGGAAAAAATAACGGTTTTTTCTGTTTTCGGTTTATCTCCAAGTCTATCATTTTTTTAATGTTTTAAATGTTTTTATTTGTATTAAAAACATTATTTTTAGTATAACTTGGAATATTTTATTTTTCTTAAATAATAATTATTCCACATACATAAATAATTTATTTAAGGTATAATAATTAGAACTAGAAGTATATGATAGCAAATATAATAATTTATTAAACAAAAGGATATTATAGATTTGATGCTTGTTAGCTGAAAGTTCAGGAGTCCCAGGTCTGAGTATATCACACCAGTTAAAAAATTGAAATATGAGAGTCTTAGTTCGATCACATATCAAATATAATATAGATAAGAAGAGATAACCTAAACACTTTAGGCGCCTCAAAAATAGGCTATTTTCACGATTTTTTTTCGAGGATTTTCGCTAAAAATTATGAGATAAAATGGATCTTATGTAATAAACACATCTTTCAAGTACATGAAAAAAATTATTTTTATTTTTTTGAACAATTATTATAATAAAACAGTAGCATCGAAAAACCCGTGTAGAAATGTTATGTTCGTGGCTTGTTGATGGTATCTCCGAGATGGGTCATTTAAAATAAAAAAATAAAACAGTTTTAGATTTAGTATATCAGTGGCTATAGCGCATATCATGAGATTTTTGATATTTGCAAAAATAACAAAATGGCGCACGTTTTACGAAAAAGTAAAAAAAACGCGTTTTTTTGCAGTTTTTTGTGAAAAAAAATTACTTAAAATCAAAATTTCAAAAATCTGATGATATGCGCTATAGCCATAACTATGAAGAATATGTCATTCAAATTTCATGATAATCGGCCGGATAGTTTCCGAAATTTCATCAACAAGCCACCGAAAAACCTTGTTTTGAAATAAACGCGTTTAAAGTTTTGGTTGCAGAAAAATTGCCCAGACACAGCTGTTGAAACACTCGTTGTTATTTTGGGTATTTCCTCCGAAGATCTTCATAAATCGATTTCAAAACCTCGTGAAAATTCTCAGCTAGAGCAGGAGAATGTTTAAAAGTTTCTATCTGATTGTTTTTCACCACTTTCTTGTACTTGCACCATGAGTCTGAACAATATGTATGCAGCCGGGTGCTCTCAGGTAGTCACCTAATGGTCGCCCAAAAATGTAGTTAGACTCGTCCGATCTTTATGAAATTTTGATATAACATTTTTGAAGATATGTACTTTCAAAATTAAAAAAAAAATAAAAATCGATTTTTTTAAATTTGTAAAATGAGAAGACGCCTTAAGGGGTCATCTCACTTTGATGGCCGTTTAAAACATGTCAGTAACAAAATAACATGTCACAAAAGATGCAAGTCCACGGTGTAGAACAATTTTTTCATTCAAACTTACCTGAAACAAAAAGATTCTTCTGTAAGCAATATATATAATATAATAATAATGAAGGACACATATTTTATCAACATAAAAATCAACCATATTCTCTTCCGCGTAAGACATGCCTCGAACCGAAAAACCGATATTCTCTAACCGGTTCAATTCCAGTTTTTGTTCTGACAAAAATAACGTTTTTATTGTTTTTCGGTTTTCGCTTCCGTTCCGATTCGAAGCCCTGCAATAATCAAATCAAATGCTACAAAATCTATTTAAATTTCCGGCATTGCAGACAAGTCCCAAAGGAAAACGTCATGTTTGTAAAACCTTTGTTTAATCGAAGGATCCGTTCTACTAATTGAATTGTACCCTAAAATGCTCCTCCTTGACAAATCTTCGAAGACCCCCATTTTAGTACCTATAAATATTTAATTCGAAGCAAGAACGTCGTGCGTAACATATTTGCGCATAATATCGATTTTGAAGACGTTTAATAATTTAACGACGTCGAAAACGACGCTTAATTGAGGCACAATCGAATTTTTAATACCGTCGCATCGATTGAATTTTTTATGCCGCATGATTATTCCACCTTAAATCGCCCTTGTGTATTTCGAACAGATCAATCGCTAAATACAGGGAATTGTTTTTAAAATCTCGCTTAAATCGGATAAGTTTCGCATCCCGATTAAACGCCCTCGTGGAAAGTATCATGTTGCTTCCTTATATAACCTGATATTTTTCAGATTTCCCCCGAAAAAGGAGCTTAATAATAATTTAATTGGAAAAATATTTAAATCCACTTAAAGCTTTACGCGTACATTTTTCCAAGCAAAGAAGGATAACATCTTTCTAAGAACGATTTTATTTAAATCAGGCCGAAAAAATTATATTTATTCACATATGTTCAAAGGAAATGCTTCCTCTTAATAAAATGTTTTTCATATAATTATGTACTATCTAAATTATAAAACCATTTTTCAGCACATATTTAAGACTTTTAAAAAGTTTCTCTTCATTCATTTCTGCAAGCCAATTTAAACAAAATTCTATTTCTAGCCTACGCCCACTATTTTTATAACACAGTAGTCATTGAATACAATTTTAAACAGGCACCCAAATATCAATCAACAGTAATAACCATCAATAATTTGAAAGACATAAAAACTAAGGAATGAAATTGGTTGTGATGCCTTGTTTGTTTGATTTTATTACACATTTTGCGACGCTTTTCCAATAGAAATTAACCATGTAAATACTTTCATCCTTAAGACCAATCGTTTTTATATTGCTAAAACTGAATAAATGTAAATCAAAATGTATTTCAGGGAAACCTCGCGAATATAAAAGACAATAGCCCAAAAACTATCAATAACTTGTTGATACATATTATAAAAGAATAAATATATCCGATGTATATTTGAAATTTGATATGATTCTATTGTAAAAGTTTCTTTTGAAATGAAGTCCATTTGTGTAACATGACGGAGAAAATATTTTGAAATCCATCAGCAAAAATGAATACAATTTTAAATTAAATAATAACGACACTTTCAAAGGACCATCCCCGTTGTTATTTACCAATTAGCCCTCTCCGCGCAGAAATTATTACATCCGTATGGAACAATTTTAGAAGAAAATTAATTTAGGATATAAACCCTCAACCGTCGGAAGTAGCGACGTTATTTTAAGGCTCCGATGCGGAGATGGCATTTCGACGATACTGCCCTCATTTCGGAGATACGTTTGCCAAACAAACGTCGTATTCATACGCGAAGGAATTTTGATCAAAAACAAGATTAGGATCCCATCGTTTCTGTCTGTAATCAGGAGGCTAAAGTTGCGTCTATCGTGATCCTTGATCACACAATATCCGCTAACAAAAGGGTATTACAATACGAAGCCCTGTATCGCAACGACACACATCACCTTTGATATTCTCATATTTGATATAGACCGAAAAGTCCTCAAATTGATCAAAGGAACATGACTCGAATTTCATCGTAAATGTGCTCCTCATCCCCCCGTGTATCAATTTACACAGGTCGTTGTTTTTCTGCCTCTTCCAACGCTGACAATAACACTTCTGGGTGTTAATTTAATCTGGATGGATCGACTCTAGTATTGAGATTCGTTTAATACGTATCGTCTGTTTGCTTTGAGACAATATTATGACCCCTCGAGAAAATGGAAACCTTGAAACTTCCAATATCGGCATACAAATTGCTTTTTTATTCCAATATATACATAAAATCTGGCAAATATCTACTCTTGAGCATATTGAATTTGCTAAATTTTACTCTAATGAATAGATCTGAATTTAATCAACTAAAATAATTTTAAATTAAATGAATAAATTTAAATAATAATTTCCACCGTTAATATTGAATTTTGATCGATTTTTATGCTGTTCGGACTATACACCCGCCGGATGATGTGATGGTAGATCCTTAGGGTTGCAGGACGCCTTAATATTCTCTCTTGCCTTGCGATCTAGTTGTGCTTAATTGTTAGCTAGCAAACTTGCCACCATGTTTTAATTTCACATTAAATTCTAATCCTCATGATTGTCGTCGTATCAGTATCAAATGGTAAATAAATTTAATTATTAAAGTTCACCATATTTTTTATTGTTTTCCTCTCTTTGATGATTTCTCTTTTTCGGTGTTGTCAAATGAGCGGTCGGAGATAAAGAGCCCTTCTACGGAGGTAAAATAAAGGATTCCGTCGTATGCTGCGAGTCCGTGTCGAAGCTGCGGAGCCCCATCGGTACTGTGGGAGGCGGATGCACCCGTCTTTCTTGTCGAAGCCATTCAGGCTAAACTGAGAGGTGCATGGGAGCGTCCGTCCGGCGAACTACCCCCCGACTCGAAATTCCCCTTGATTGCGGGACCCAGACCTCACCATTACGGTGAGGGACTAAAACGCAACAAGAGAATGCTATAATTCTCCTTCTCTTTCTGATCCGAGTGAGTGTCAGAATCCACGACGCGCACCTATAAAACCCTAAGGGGGAGCCAACTCTATGCCAGTAGCCAACGGTTGAACCCCTATAGTAATGATGTGAAGCAGAAGTGCGCGAAAGCAGCCTCATCGGTTTGCTCATTCATCAAATGCTGCTGGAGTAGCCCAGCTAATATGGGTTGGGTACGCAGGTCACCCTGTCCTGCGTACCCGTAAATGAGTGTGTGGAACTGCTGATTGCAGAAGTTGGTAGAGTTCGTGTCAAAAGCATCACCACTATCCTCAACAATCTAGTGCATATAGGAAAGAGCGGCTTTAGGCTGCTCGAAAAAGGCGACTCGTCTCCATGGCTAGGTACTTTTTTTTTTCTTCAAGAAGACACCCCCTTCTGGGGTAGTGTGAGGTTTGACTAAGCATTAGTAATGCGTCTCGCCAGTATTTGACTAGGCATCATCAGACTCACTAAACCCTCCTTCGGTTCCGCCGCCACCCGGCTACCGTGAAGTATTGTTCTAGGGTGGCGGTATGTATCCCTCTAGGGCCTCGTGTTATCGCGAATTCTTTGCGGATCCTCTATTCATGTTCTCGTGGGTTTTCTCGCTCATGGGTTGAGGAGGGGGAGGATTCTTCAATGCGTGTCCGACGTCTCAGTCGTTCAGCATCCTCCTTCTGCAGCATAACGCTCGCGACGTATCCGGACAACGCGTTCCATGCCCTGGCATTGGTTAGCATCGTAGGGACCATGTTGCTGGGAGTGAATGAATTAACTTCTAGCACTTTCCGCAGTGTATCCCTCTCTGTGCTCCAAGCCGAGCAGTCGAATAGCGTGTGTGCGGCATCGTCCAGCTCCGCTCCGCAGTGGTAACATTCCGGGCCGGCCTCCATTTGGATCTTGTAAAGGTAGCTGCCAAAGCAGCCGTGCCCAGTGAGTCCCTGCGTAAGATGATAAATTAGCTGACCGTGTTTCCTGGCTGTCCAGGTCTTTAGGTCCGGAATGAGCCGATGAGTCCATCGACCTTTGGCGGAGCTGTCCCATCAGGACTGCCATTCCGCCATGGTGGACTGCCTAGCTCTTTGCCTGGTTTCCCCTGCGTGTATGGCATTCCTTTCCTTTGCAAGTAGGTCGATTGGCGGAATGGCAGTCAGTGCCAGGACTGCGTCTTCTGACACTGTGCGATATGCTGCTGCGACTCTGATTACGCTTCTCCTCTGTACTCTAGCCAGATTGAGCCTGGCCCTTTCGAAGTGTAGTGCCTCGGCCCATATCGGAGCTCCGTACAATAGTACCAATAATACCGAGTGCACCACCTTGTTATATAGTCTTCGACGGTTTGTCTTAGGGCCACCAATGTTAGGCATCAACCTAGCTAGACCTTCCGCAATACTAGCCGCCTTTGTTGCGACCTTCTCCGTATATGTAACGAAACGGAGCTTATCGTCAATTTCCACCCCCAAGTAACAGATGGATCTTGAGAACTTGATCTCACAGTTCTCGATACTCAGAAGTGGAGGCGTAAGCTTTCTTCGCCTAGTGAAGAAGAGTGCCTCAGTTTTCTGGGCGGCAAGCTGCCCATGGCTAGGTACTACAAATGACCGAACCGATACGAGTACCATGATGAAAGGGTAGCCCCTGCTGTCCGTCATCTGCTGCAGCCCCCTTCAAACTCGCGTTAGTTTTAAGCATAACCTCTGTCCTTTCTCTCACGTAGTCTGCAACTGGTATTTCTATGAAATTTCACGTAGGATTAAATATTACTGGAAGACACTCTCTGTGTGGCTAGTCCGGGGAAACCAGGATCAGATCACACAGCAATAGTATTATGAAAGACTACACGCTCGTCAGTCGCTGTCTATCATCTGTCTATTATCTTTCCAATCACTTGCCTGTTGAAGTTTCACTTTTCATGGCGTAACTTATGATGTGACTTGTTTTAATTTAGATAAAATAAATGGAGCTAAGGATGTAAGTAAAAATATCGTATAATAATACAATTTTTGATGATTAGCACGTTAAAATTACCTTCCCATCGTTATTGCTTTAATAGTAATATCAAAGTTTTATCGGCTGAAATGACTGTATTTTAATGTTAAATTAATATTTCAATTGTGTTGACAGCTGAATAAACTATACACTAGAACTATATTAAAATTTATAAGCATTTTCTTTCGCCTCGTAACAATCGAAATTATTAATGCAGTATAATGTAAAAGAACTCAATTTGATATGTTGATTTATTTCACATCTTATTTACATATTTCGAGCTAATTTATGTTTGAATTCATAATGTAAAATATTTTTCGTGTACGTTTTGATTGTAGATCAAGCTTTTAAATATAAATTTGAATCCAAATTGTATATTCATAATAGAAATAATAATATTTCTATTTCTAATAAATCTCATTGGAATATCCGAGGAATACGTATGACTGAATCCACAAAGGAATGATTAACGATTGTCTGTTGAATTTTCTTTGTTGACTTGGAATCGCCTTGTTTTTATTCGGATCAGGTGCTTCGAACAAAACTTAATGATGGATAATTAGCGACTCTTTCTCGACCTATTTCGAAATGTTTTCTTTCGTCCTGAATCCCAAAAAATGGCTTATTGATACAAAAAAAAATCCGCGTAGGTTCGGTTGTATGGCTTGTTTTTTATGGCATTCTAAAATTCATAGTGGGTGTATCGGCAAAGCGATATATTTAAAGAAGTGTCTGTTTTATGGCCATATTTTGTCTGTGGACAAGATAAATTCGGGATAAAAATAATATACGGCTCGCAATGGAAATCTGCGCTAGTCCCATATTGGCTATTGCGGAGACAAACGACGTTAATTTGGTGGAAGCAAGACGTCGTTGATTATACTCCGACAATTTTTAAATTACGTTATAATTATAATAATATTTTTCTTAAACCGCTGGATCCTTCCGCTTTAGCCGAGAAAATTTGCGAAATACACAAAGAGCCTCAAGATAACGCAATTAGTTAATGGGATTAGTACTGCGTTGCTTTTATAATTTACGCAAAGAAAATAATTTCTTGGACAATGTTTCAGGGCTGCGGCGTCCGCGAAGAACGGAAACCAAGAATGAGGGAATGTTTGAGAATTATTAAAGTGTATATTTCAATTAAGTTCTCAACAATTCGCACAAAATACGAAAATTGAGATCTCGTGTGACCTTTAAAAATTAAAAAGTTCCTCCTTCTGAGACAAACGTAATGTGGTTCCCTAATTGCTTCCGTAATTGAAAAGACTTCATTTAATTATCAGGTTGGCGCAGTGCTTTTGTTAAAATGTAAAACCGATGTAACTTTAATCGATAGAGCTTCGAGCATCGTGTTCAACGGCGATGAAATTACTACCCTTGGCGATTAATAATTCGTCGATTTAATTTAATTATACTCGGTAAAATTCATAAATAATCCTGGATGAACGTACGAAAGCTGGAACTAATGCACGTGATGCTTATGCTCTGAATGGACCATTTAACTGGGGCGTGCGCATCAATGCTTGAAGATATCCCAGTGTGATGGAGATATCCAAATAGTATTTCAGAAAAACGAGAGCATTCTATTTCAAACTTACTTCATTGTTAAACTCTTGACTTTCTTAATTTTCTGCTATCTCTTATATATTGAAAATATAATTTTAATAATTAAAGTGTGTTCCTCCGTAGATTTTCCAATCTATTTCATATTCATTATATCGATAAATACATAATCATTGACATATTAAAACAGATTTTTATTTAAATTGAAGGTTTTTAATTTATAAATATTAGGTAAGAAATAATCTTTAAGAAAGTAGTAAATTTATCATTATTTTCAAATTATACTTTAATAAATACTATTAATTTAATCAATAGTAGTACCCTCTAAACGACTTTATTTATAATTTACTTTTTAAACATTTACTTTTTCTAATATTCTTTCTTATTTCTAATTCTCAATATTTTTAGCACGTTGATTTTTTTCCACAGATCAGTTCGCATATAGCATTTAAATCCTCACTGGGGAAAATTTAATAAAGATTAAAGCAGTTAATCTCAAAAGTACTATTGATCCTTATCGTTGATCACATGCATATATAAAGTACTCTACACATTAATTCGTATATCATTCTCATGAATTCACAAATGGCATATGAAATTAATAGCGGGAAAAAATGAAGGATCCTATAAATATATGGGATATAAACATATTATTACAATATTAGGATGTAACATATCATGTTTTCGAATTTTAGCCAATCAGAGATCGATCACAATTGAAAATGATTTTGTACAATATTTTACAACTTCAGTTATTTAGAATTAACATAATCAACCATAATTTGATTATAGTTAAAAATAAATCATTCAAATAAAAAATATGCACTAGTATATACATCCAAGTCATCTATAATAATTACACCAAAAAAAGCTTATGGTTGCTATACAGGTTATTTTGAAAATGGACCGACATTTTTTTTTTTTTTTTGGGAGCTATGGGGTCTTTTGCTTTTTGTTTCACAAATAATCCCTATGTCCTATGTATCAGGGTTGTTGAAATAGATTTATAAAACCATAACTTTTTTTTATTTTAGTACGAAATAACTATTTTTGTATTTTGCAATGTATTTTACAATGAGCTTCCAAAATTACAAAAAAAAATGTGAATAAATGAGAAATGTTAACAATATGTTACATGTTATGCAAATCTATCAATAAGTCACAATTAGGAAAATACTTTTTTTATGCTTAAGATGATTTTAATTAATATATTTACAAAATTGGTTCAAATTCGCCACCTCTGCTTCTTATGCACATACTACATCTTTTCTTATTTCGACTCTATTTGTTTGAATTAGCATTTTCTCTATCATTTTTGCAAATGCGGGACTAATTCCTTCAATTAGAATTTCTTTTATGGACACGTCTGTCATGTAAATTAATTATTTTGGCAGCCCTATTCCGTGGCTCGCTCGGTCGCCAGACCTGACACCATTGGATTTCTTTGTCTGGATACGAACCCTATTCCGTGGTTTGCAAGGTAAAAAAAGCTTTGCGTTCTTAAAGTTACACTTTTAATGGGATAAATAATATTTTTCGTTCATCGATCTTATATTGATAAAAATTGCTTCATTAAAAATATTGTGTTTTAATTCTCACCTATAAATTCGACAATTTCGTATGATAAACCCTCATATATAATACGTATAATTAAATATGAAATTGGTGCTTACAATATATTTGCAGATAAAATTTAATTTCAAAACAACGCATTAAACTCGGATAGAGTACAGTTATTTAGTCAATTAGGTCAGTGGTTGAAAATTCTTTAAATGGGAACAAATTTGATGTAATGATAACACAATAATTTGACAAGCACGGCTCATTCAACACGCGTATTGCAACCCAAAAAAATATGACATTATCCACTATTAAAATCTTTTCGTATTATCGTAATTTTACAAATGGGTAATTTAAGTAGCGTTCTATAAAAGGAATTTGATTAGATTAATTAAGGTCGTTGTGACGTTTCACTAAGTTTCTCCTTGAAATTTTTCTTATGGCGGAAAAAACATAAAACGTCATACGGGCGTGTATGCAATTCGGAAAAAAACGCTTTAGCCTTAAACAAGAAAAATTAATCCCATTAAGTAATTACAGTATTTCATGGCGGCCTAATAACACGTTTTATGAGGAAGAATGAAAAAACATGTTTTCTTTACGACACGAAGGAAAATATCGCAGACAGGGGGGACTGGAAAAAATACGATCAAATGTGTGGAGACGTATATATTGGAACATAAATCAGGGGAAGGAATGAGAAATCCTGTCTCGCGATTTCGTAAGTCGTAATTACTGGTTTCGACCCTGCGTACGCGGAAACGGAAATACGCAGAATGGAATCGTAAGCGCACGTTGACGCGTGAGTAATTCTTTGGACTATTACGGAAAATTTTCCAATGGAGACGTGGATGAAAGACGTCGTAATCTCGCATTCGGTACGCAAATCCACATGCGATCCAAATCTTACTTTTGGTCGTATATTTCTAACATATTTATGTTTTTTGCTTGAGATTTCCTATTTGGATGAAGAGCATCCAATGTATGAAGCAGGCTGAGGGTTGAAAATATTTCCCCAATTTGAAGAGGCTTTCATAATATATATCATCTTCTCAGGGCCAATCGTTCCTTCGATAAATATTTTATTTGCTGTATTCTTGAGAAGGAATTATTTTTTCAGAATACCCGACAACGTTATCCATATAAACGAGTCACAAGTCAAATATCATGAAAAATATTTTTTTCAAGCAATAATTTATCAACGTTCAAATTTAACGAACTGATGGGAATAAAAAAGAGCCTTTTCCGAGGGCTGTCATTTTCAATCAATATACAAATTTCTTTATTCAAGGGTTTTTTGTGTTATCAAAAATTCAATGCTTAACATTCATGGAAATATTAGAAAAAATGGAAAATAATTATGATTGATTTTTTTTTGTTAATCCACTAGCAATCTACCACAATTGACTTGCCATACATTCGATATTAAAAATACTATATACGTTATCTGACTTGGAAAAAGCTTTGACGATCACCATAGATGATTTTTCCAGGGACAGGATTGTCCATGGGATGGTTTTCTATTTACCCTCCACATGTAATAATATTAGGATAAAATTGTTAATATAGGAATTTTAAAAAGGAAAGGATCACTCAAATGTGTCTCTGCATAACTTTATATTAATCGCCTCAAAATTTAAATTTTAGATTAAAGAAATCAAGGTAAACCTGGATCTAGACGGTAAATGATAAATATTAATTCTGCCCATTTTATTATTTTTATTTATTAAACACATAAACGCCGACTTTTACCAAATTTTACAACTTTACATTAAAATAGCGTTGTAGTTATGGTAAAGGATACTTCAAAATAATTTTAGATCCTAGTAAATTTAAAAAATATATACATCATATCTAAAATAATAACAAAGGGGGTTTCATTTATTGAAGGTTTTTTTTTAACTTTATTAAATTGTTAGAATCTATGCGTAAGCTAGTTTCTAATGCTCATAGCGTATACATTTAAACACCCTTAACTTTAGATTGAGATGCATCCCCTACAAAACAAAATGTATTAAATATCAAAGTTAGAGTGGCTTGTTTCAATTTAAACTTTAACAGTATCCCTTTTGTATAATACATTCCCAAATTTGGAAAACACATCCTCAAATGTTGAACCCTTCTCAGGTATCCTGAATATTCCAACAGTCATCCGATTCGCCAACAGTCGAAAGCTTGAAAATTGAATAATTCATTGTCGGCAAGAATATTACCTACAATTTAGGAGACAAGCATCTCACTCTGCCTATTATTATCCGGGATATTTGGGACCGGAACTTGACCGGATCTTTTCGAGAATTCGACTCCCGAGACTTAGCGCCAAATAAGAAGCGACATCGGAATTATTCAATAACGCCGGCCCTGTATGTCATATTTTATAAATCGAGCCATCATAAATATGCGAATAGCATAGATAGGCATAATTAATGGTTTCGGCTTGTCAAAATTTACAACGCACAGAATTTGCTGATAAAATTATATCTTCCGGTTATTAAGTCCCTCCGGATTTCGGGACGCTGGATAAGGAATACCATAAATTATTATGTTCACTTACGTTTGTATCATCCTCCTAAGCCTTACGTTTTATACAATTTAATTAAATACGTTCCGCAAAAAATAATTTCGACCCTCTTTTGCTAAGTAATTCTGAATGTGGTCTTGTGAGAAGTGCGTATTTTCTGCCTGTATGAGACTCCAGAGGATATTAAAAGAGATTTTATTAGTATAGTAAATAGTCCTCGGTTCTATTTATAAGGTCTGAGCTATCGTATTTTATGTCAAAGCCATTTATTCGAGGATAATAATCCCATCGGTCTCAATCGTCGTTGGTCACCTCATGACCAGGACCCACAGCGGACATAAAAATGTTCTCCATATAGAACTTTAGAACCGGACAACGGACACTCTATTCAACATAAGGGATGCTTACCACAGAGGCTTTCCAAAGTGGTTTTCTATAACAGTGGAAATTCTTAAATTCATCCCAAAAATTTAATTAAGCATTACCGTATACTATTTTATATCTTTAATTCATGTTAAATCCTCTTAAAGGCTAAAATAATCTAAAATATCCAACATTATATCACAATCTTATGTTAGGCAACACATTTTTGATGTTATAATATGGCATACTCTTTCTAACTTATATACTTGTAATTTCTAGCTAACTAATAATATCATCATCATCATAGTGCAGCCACTAACAGTCCACTACAGAACTATGGGCCTCTTCAATATCCATTCATAGGAAAGGGGTTACATCCATTTCGTGTGTATCATACATTCACCTCCTCATTCGCTCGATATTGAAGGTAGCATTACCACCGAAACTAATAATATAATCTATATAATTATAATGGTTTTATTGAATATGAAACATATCCGATGTCATTCCAATAAATACTAATACAAAAATACAATTGAATAAATTCACCGGGGTGATTTCAATTCGGTAATTAAATTTGAATATTAATTAAGATGAAAATTAATTCATCTTCTTACAATTTCCGGATGGATGCTGTAATCATCTAGCTATGAGATTCAATCACAATATAGCAACAAATTGCTAATCTAAAACGAAAATCAAAATATTTACTAATTTGATTATTAATTCCGCATTTTGAAAAGCGCAAATAATTAGCGCAAAAGATAATTAAGTCTACTCAAGTGATAAATACATGTGTTTTGGTTAATAATTGTAGCAAATTCCAATCAAATTTTCCGTTAGAGATCATCATTTTCAATCATGCATATGATGAATAACATGAAGGTCGGAAGGAAGGAACTCGGGCCTCATATAACATGGTACTATTGTTACGCAAAAATGTCGTATATTACAAATCCGTGTTATACAAGGTTTAAAATTCGTACAAAATTGGTGTTTATTGAAATTGAAATTAATTGAAAAAAAATAACTTTCATTAATTCATCATCGCAATCACTTGTAATTCTATATGTTTTATTCTTTTTCATGATCTGTTATGGGTTTCCATCATCAGAGAACTCTGAATTATTTTTTGTTTTAGCCTTCAAAATTTCGTTAATAAACAATTCGAAATCTTTACGTATTTAATCATAAAGTTCCAAAATCTGTTATAATTCTCTCTTAAATTTCAAACTTCTTTCCATTATAGGATCACTTTCTATTAAAAAAAAACAAACCTAATTTAATAGCCAATTCTATGCCTTCATTAATTATTTTTAATGTGAAACTGTGTGTGTAAAATCTGTATTATATTAACTCTTTGAGTAGTGAGCTAATTTTAAATCATCATAAACTTAAATGCTATATTTGTATGTCCGCCATTTATTATCAGTACAAATCCACGTATCGCCACAAATCCACATACAGGTTAAAAAAAAAACGATTTCAACACAGACTTTTTTATGCGATTTTTGGTACATTCACATTAATTTTAAGTTATGCGGTTTTTAAAAATAATGGAACCTATCCTTCAATTTTCTATATAGTTCAAGTATTTTAATGCATTTTTTTAATATGCAACTCCCCATGGATTTGGATTTACTGTACTGAGGTGTACTCTAAGGCCATTCAGTTAGTGTTACAGAACGTTTCCACAGATAATACAAACTGCAGATCAATAATAAATATATTAAAGTATGTATTATAATTCATTAAGAATTATACAATACAAGACTCTTTTAATATCAGTTTTAAAATAAATCATTTTATATTGATTGTTGAAGTTGCATGTTCGTTATCGTATGAAAGAAATCTCCGTATAAAACTATACTGAGGATAAGATTATTTGAATGAGAGTTTTAAGTATGAAAGGATGTATGAGTCAGTAGCGATATATCACGAATATTGCATTGTCTCTGATAACGTAATATTGGATATCTGTGGCTTCAATCATATCATTTTTATAAGAGTGGCGGCTTAAGCAAATTAATATATTTTGAGGTGCAGTGAATCGCGTGATTATTTCGAAAGAGAAGGCAAAATTATTTCATCCCCTCTATGATGGTGATATTTGAATGATTAAACGTTTGAAAACTGAAGTGTAACAAATGATGGATGGACGACTAGTTTGGATGGTAAGAATTATGGTTCAAATTCCATATCAATAAATTGAAACTATTTGATCATAAAAGATAAGTCAGCAGATTGCACGAGTCATTACATGGGCTCAAAACGGTTGGGTGATTAATTCTGTTGTGCGTGACCACCGGCGGGTCAATAAGGCTTTGCCTAAATTTGTTCGTAATTGAAAATTTATTTACGGCCCCATCAGGTGTTATGAGCCCGTCAGAGAGTTGATTAAATATTTGTCTTGGAATTCCAATACTGGTTGAAAATCACGTTTTCAATATTCGCTGATGGCGCAGTTTTTCCCTCGTTGGCGTGTTTGCAATTTGTCTGTCGAAAATGCCGATGAGATTTCGCACAGCCCGGATGAAAAGAGGGAACGGCCGTCGACGAAACTGTGATCCAATTTACGGCACGCTTAACGGAAAAAGCGGAAGTGGAGGGGTTTGATCCGCTTACCGGAAGTCGCCGTCTGGAGGCTTTCGCTAACGGCCCGTAACCGCCGAAACCTGCGCATTTTCAATCAAGCGCCGCGGAAACTGGCCTAAATCTCGCATCCCCTATCTTAACCGGAAATGCGAAAATGTAACGACAACAAATATTTCCTTAAAAACACACTCTTTCATCCCCCTCGAAATTAGGGACATCGACAAATTCACTTGATTCCGTTTCAATTCTACAATTCTTCAACATTCCTGAATACAAAACTTCGTTGATGAATATCTATGCTCCAAAGAACTTACCGAGCATACAACAGGACAAGATGTTTTTGATTCCATTTCTTCATATTTAGAATAATTAAAAATATCATGGGAGTTATATGTAGGAATTTGTACAAATGGTGCTCCTTTAATCGTAGGCTCAATCAAAGGATTTGTTACCCTTGCAAAGATAAGAAATCCTAATATTATAACTACGCACTGTTTTTTGCATGGAGAATCTTTAGTTTCGAAAACATTACCAACCGAACTAAAACCTGTACTAGATCAAGTTGTAAATATAGTAAATTTCATAAAATCAAGACCTTTAAAAACACGCATGCTTAAAAATCTTTGCATTTCTATGGAAGCTAAGTACGAGTGTTTGCTTTTTCACACTGAAATCAGGTGATTATATAGGGGTAAAGTTTTATGTCGATTCATAGAACTTAAGAATTAATTGTTAATCTTTTTTCGAAATGAAGGTATGGATGATTTTGTAAAAAGTCTTCAGAATAATAATTGGTGTGCTAAAGTGGCGTATTTAGCAGATATTTTTAATTACTTTAATAAGGTAAACACAAGCATTCAAAGAAAAAATGAAAATTTTTTGACATCCATAGACAAAATGACAGGATTTTGGAAAAAAATAACTTTTTAGAAAAATCGAATAATAGAAAAAAAGGAGAAATGTTTACTTTATTTAAAGAAAACATTCCCGAGAGAATTATTTTCGCAATAATAAAACATTTAACTTTATTAGAAGGAAATATTGCACATTATTATAGAAAATTATGACTGAATACGAAATCCATTTGCTACGATTGATACATCGTATTGTGAATTTTCATACGCCACATAAGAAGAATCAGTCTCATTATCGACTGATCGTACTCTAAAAATTAAATTTTCCGAAATGACCATGGAGGACTTTTAGATTTCTGCCTGAGATGAACATTCAGCTCTTCATACGAAGGAACTAAATCTTTTTTTACAGTTTTTGACATCATATTTGTGTGAACTTGGTTTCTCAACAATAACTAATATGAAAACTAAAAAACGAGAAAGACTTACGAATTTAGACGAAGAATAGAGGGTAGCTATATCTAATATTCGACCTAATATTTCTGATATCTGCAAAAGCCAATAAGCTCAGGTATCACATTCATTGATTTTTGATTGATCATATAAATTTCATTATGTTAAGGAGGGACGTCATTTAGGGACATATTTTTTTCGACTTTTTAATTCTGTGCGCCGTCACTTTTTCCCATGATCAAAAGTGCACCGTGACTTCAAAAAGGTTGAGAGCCACTTTAATAGTGCTTTAAAAATAAAACAACACGAGAAGACATTTACGATCTAATAGTTTGTTTGCATACAAACTAATCATATTTGATTGAATTGAAACTCTATCTTTCATTTGGAGCCATGAGTGACCATAAAAAAACAAGGATTAATTGTGATCATAATGTTGGTTATAACAACCTTTAAAAGCCATTTTTGTTTCAGGTTTTAAACTAAACTGTATTATATATGTCATGAATGCCATCAAAATGCATTAAAAAATGCTAACATAAGAATGATTGAAAGGCTGGTCTTAAATGTTTTTACACCAAAAATTGCTGCGTTTGTCGACTTTTTGTTTAGAGTATTTACGTCTGTCTGCTCTCTTACCCAAGTGTAGACGTAAAACATCCTAGTTCACTCGATCATTAAAATATAGATAACATCATCCAACGGATCTGATCCCATTTGAACCTGAATCTAAGACGTATCAAAGTACTCTATGTAATGGTATTCACGCTATATGTCTTGTCCAAAGGAGATAGCAGGATCGGAAAACCTTTTCATATTATTGACTTGCCGATTAAATTGTATTGCTATAGCGTTTGAAATATTATTAAAATATTAAAACATTAAAAATCGACAAATTATAGCAAATTTATAAAACTAGTGAATTTTCTATATTGTTCGAAACTAGATACTTTTTAAAACCGAATTGAATTTTTCAGGCATATAGATTTTCTTACTAACCCTCATTTTATACGATTATCAAAACTTCTATAAAAGGGTTCAATATGGCATCAAATAAATTGATGAATAGTTGATTCAGCTAAATCATCAAATCCCACTAGATGTGCCAAATTAGTAAACTGGGGAATATTCATCCCTGCTGTTATGAGGATACTATTGCCGCCCAAAACTTCTTCTGGCCGGAATCCAACAAGCGTTAGTTGACGAATTTATATCGCAAATTAACACCGCCCTTATTCTGTCGATATTATCAGAATCCAATTGATCATGATCGTTTCAATATACTGATCTTATAACATAGCTTCAACAGCATTAACAATATGAACATACCGATGTCTTTCCTATATATATGTGTAATAACTAATTGAATTTTAATGTAAATGGAGCATGCAGGATTTTTCAATGTGCAATATTTTTAAAATATACTATATAAGCATAAATTCAACATTATTTATATAAACTTTTTTAATTCAAGCAGAATACAGATTAAATTCAGATAGAGGTAAAATTTTAATTCTATACCGGACACCTGTTTTCAACGTTTTTTAACGTATTAAAATTCGATATGAAACATCAAGAGTTAAATTTGAAGAAATTGCCTTTATTAAAATACAATCAGTTTTCGAATAAACTATTCATAGTTGATTCATATTCCATGAGAATTTATGTGTGAAAAACTTATGTTATCTCAAACTATTAGATCAAAAGTCTAAATCTGAATTCAGAAAGTATTAATCAAAGTTTTTAGCATCAGTATTCATACATATCAAAACTTTTCCTTTGAAATGTCAGCATTCTTAATGTCAAAAATATCGGAAAAATAATAGTTTTGAAATCCCAGTTTGATATTTTTCAACTTTAACAATTCTGCGCTGTTTGCCGAAAATCTCGCAAACTTTGTGCAAGAAACGTGTACTAACTATCAAAATGACCAAGTTTATACTAGGTTAATATAGTATGAAAAATTCAAACTGCATCAAATAAGCAGTAGTGTATAATCAAGCAAATTCATCGCATAAAGTCGTCAACATTTTGGACGTGTTTGTGTTACATCGATTTTGTATTTCGATCACGATTTGCCAAATTTAATAATGAAAAGCCTGACTGAACCATTAGCTCATCTTGGCGTTTTTAATTATGTACCGTATGAATGCGGACCGCAGTTTGAGCAGCTCAGTGAGAATTCACCACGCGTTCGGTACATAAAATAGTTTAAGCGCACAAAATCAAAATTCACACGGCGCTCCGCAGGGGATACAAATTAAGCCAAAATAACTTCAACCCTATGCTTCCAAAATATTTGGCAAATAATTACGGCAAACTATTAAGAATTAAACTATTTCTCTTTCGTCTCACTATTCGGGCGATAAAGCTTATATAAAATACGCTAGATATCAGCTATATGATTGGTAGTGTGTGTTCTTCGTCTGCGAAAATCCTGATAGAATAATATCAAGGGAAGAAGATTAAATAGTCTCCTCGTCTTCTATATTTGCGCCTTATATTGGATCCAAATAGCCAAATAAAATATCTGATTATGAGATCGTCTCACGTACGACTATATCAAATATAACGGCGTGAAAAAGAAACGTCTTTACTGATTGGCGCTCGTGAAAAGAATAAAAGAAAAGCTCGATCTCACAGACGTATTATGTAAAGCTCTACTATTATACAATAACATAGCTAAAATCTTGCTATTTTCAAAAAATATGTTATGTTTTTGATAAATTCTCGATTCTCAAAAACTACCGCAATGTAAAACAATCCTTATCCCTGCTTTCAAATCCACATATTGTTTACTTACCCTGTAAATAAATATTTTCATCTTCCCACAGATGGCAAACTGGGGTACTTACGTAAGTAATTAAACCTATTATTTATTCGACTGTAATTTTATAAACATAATCCAAACGTTGATGTAGTGGATTTGATTTCGGATCTTATTATTCGGGTTCAAATCCAAATTTAATTTTTGAAAAAATGTTTACCTCACCGAAAAGCTAAGGAGATTGATAATATTAGTACTTGTGCATTGTCAAAATATAAATACTGAATCAATTAAAAAATATATAATTTTACTCCTCGCATAAAGATCCTAGATAAGAAACCACCAAATAAAAAATCCTTTCCCTATAAAAGTCAACTATAGAGTTTGCCCAAATCCAATGACTGATATGTAAAATGTTAATACACAAATACATGTATTAGTAGATTGATTCTTTTTAATAAAAATAGTCTTTAAAAAATGCATATTTTAAAACATCTAATAATCACTATGATACAATATTTGAATACAACAGACAAAAGTAAGCTTTCAAGAAATGTAAATCTTTCAGTAAAGTGGCTTTCAGTACAGAAATTTCAAGGGGACACGCAAACCTTCGTGCTTCATAAAACTCTTTAATCAATATGCAAAGAATTCTTTCTTTGGATAAATTCTCAAATATGAACAAAGATGGGTGTTAGGTTCCAAAACATTCCGCCAAGGGCGCTGTTGCGCGTGGCTGACGTACAGCCAGTTTGTATGATGGACAAAAGCTTATAAATATGGTATTAAATGTGAGACAAAATTATTATAATTGTATTTTTAACCCCTTCAACGTTATGTTTCACTGTTAAAAATGTCATCCGTGGTGACGCGATCTTTTCGCCACTAGCGGATACGTACGTCATATCCAATATACGAAAATAGTATAATCATCAAGTTCGAATAAGTCAATTCCCGAGATGAATAATTCATACATTTAACGTACACAACATCGCAATCGGACATATCCGTCATTTTCCATTGAAATTTGCTTAACTTTCACAATGCGGATATATTCGTCATACCCACTATGCATGGACTTTGGTCTTGACGGATATATACGTCATATTCACATAAAGGGTTAAATGATATTTTGATTATAGTTGCAAATCTAATAATTTATAAGCCAGCCTGCATGGTTTTATTATGAGGACAATTATGTCCTCAATATTTACTTTTTCAGATTCATAAAATTAAGGTAAACTTGTATACCCGAGCCTTTATATTAACCTTTCTTTGACCATGATGTATTTACTACAAATCGACTCATATAATGAGAATATCAACATGAAATATATATTAATTGATACGGGATCCAGAATTTCATATGGTGTACCAAATACATATTATGGTGTTTTTTTAGCACGGTAAGGGAAATGTTATAAATCCTACGAAATTTCTTCATCGCCATACACTGTGTTCCAATATATCTTTTTTGCTTCTATAAGAACGCTCATATATTAGCGATGCGATATAACAACAATTTTAAAATTAAATTAAAGCTTCGTTGAATCGTCAGCTTTTCCTATGAATATTTTATGAATGTATAACGCATGAAAAAATATAAAAATGCTAATAGAAACATCTCGTTACGTCGGTACGACTTTACTCTGCATCGTCATATGGCAGTACGACGTTAAGGCAACATCGTTCAGACGAAAATTACCGTAGCGCAGAGGGTTAAATACACGATAAAATATTATGGTGCTCAAAAACTTCACAGTACGCTCTGATGCCTTCAATGTCTGGAATAATTACGCCTCCGGGTATCGATACACTGCAAAAAGAAGACGTCAGGGATCTTCATTCTGAGTCCTTGCACGGCTACAAATGTCCTTTGTGAAATTCATTTTTGAAACCATCGGAGACGAAGATTTCAACGAGATGGTTTTATTGCAGATTTTATTGCGGCTCTTAGCTGTGGTTAACATAGCACAACTAAAAAAGCTCCCCATAGTGTGCTTTTGGAAATGTACCAGCAATTGTACTCATACACATATCCTTAGATTTAGCATTACCAAAATGAAAATTTTATTAAAATAACTTATGATCTATAAAATATGTTTGAAATTGATTAAAACATTAAAACCCAATAAATACCGTTAAGAATTAGATAATTTGGACAAAACCTTGAATTTCTTAATTATTAATTATTAATTACAAATTAATATGTTTGTCAAACTATGCGAATAATAATTATGTTAATAACTATAAAAAATGCTTAATATTTCGAACAATTTCCATCGAAAAGAGCCTGTACTTATTAACAAGGATATACTTTTATATAATAAAAAGTTGTTTAGTTGTTTGTTTTTTAAATGTTTTCAACAAAGTCGTCTTTTTATCTTAATCCCAGTATATTAACTTCGGCTTGATAGCAATACTAACTTATATTTACTTTGTAACTTTTCGGAAGTATCTTTTTAAAGTTGAAGTATCCAATTTAGCTGTTTAACTTTCTTTATGAGAAAAATACTCATATTTTTAACATATAGGTTCTTATTATGCAAAAAAACATATTGACTTTGCATCGAAATTAATTTGAATTTAATCTACTACTAAATTTTAGAATAATGATTTAAAGTGTAATAAAAAGAAGGGATTCTTCAAATACGGGGATGATTCTTGCAAAATTGTACTTTTATTCTCTTCGATATCTGGAAAGACGATCTGCAATTTCGTAGGCCTAAAAAAGGAAAGCTGATGGTTTTTTCGTAAATGCAAGTCATTCTGGTTGGCTTTCGAAAGGCTTTCTCGTTAAAAAGAACATCAAGGGCCTTAATAGCTTTTTAAATGAAATATTGACTAAAATATAAACTCTTTGTTTGACGAAGGGGATGTTCTGTTTGATCAACAGCTCAAATGAAAGCGCTTTATACTACTCATACCCTTTGTTTTATTTTCAATCACCTACCCTGTAACAACAAATGATTTCATTCAAATCTAAAATTAATAATTAATTAATACATCAAAATTCATGATCATCTCAATTTGTTAAAATGACAAACAATTTAAAATACATTAATATAGTATCGGATTTCTATAAATATATATCACAAAGTGTACAACGACATTGATATAATAATTTATCTAAAATTCATCCCCAATTACAGAAATTTAATCCCTGGGGTTCATGCTTATATATCTGAAATTTATATTTCATAAAATACAATACCTCCCATAAGACGTCTATAACAAATTCATATTTAATGAGATAGTGGTTCATGAAATATGTACTATATTGTTGTATTATGGAATATTCTTCCAGAAAATGTATTCAATTACGACGAAAAACCAATAATACGCTTTTGAACTTTGACTAATAATATTATCATATACTTGTTAATACATTAATTCCCATTTAAATTAACTCTCAAACTACAGAATATATAGTATCGCTTTAATTTTTCTGTTATTAGATCATTAAAACATGTTTGATGTCAATGCCCAAATTTTGAGCGTAATATATCCTTCACCATGCTCAAAGACTTGATTATAGATTATGATGACAAAAATTTATATTTAGTTTTAATTCCATTTATTAAGATGTTATTCAATCATAAAGTGCACAATATCACTTCTGGTATACAAAAACTATTCTAAGATTCACGTCATTAATTTTTATTGCTTCTTCAAAACAATCCAAATGCATTTCATTTTTCTTATTTCATCTCTTTAGCACTTTGATCATTCAAACAAACAGCATCGTAAAACTGAGGCTTTCAGACTGCCGAGTCACGACCCCGTCGGGTGACTCAAGAAAAATATTGGTTTTAATAAGAAATAGAGATTGTTTAGATTGCTGCGATATTTTTCAGCAAATTCTTCAATAATAAGACTCAATGTTTTCAATTTCATTTAAAATGTGTTTACGTTATGAAAAATGTACACAGGATACTAATGATATCGATGGAATTCTGCAAGTGCTTTCAACTGAAGAGCTGCTTCAAACTACATGCATTTAATGACAAAACATTCCTCTTATTGTTCGGTTTTTTTTTAAATAAATATATTATGAATTATCGATATTTACAATGTTATTTATGACATGAACACATGCATTCTCATAAAATAAACGATTATAGCATTCAAATTCCAAATCTACATATTATCACGCGCTACAAAAACACTTTCAGACTGTCCACTTCTCCGGGAATAGACAGAATTGATGGCAGGATAATCAAGCGTGCATACCCCCAAATTGATGTCGACCTCTGTCATATCTACAGAGAATGTTTCCGCTGTGGAGTTTTCCCCAGTTGCTGGAAAGTGGGACTGGCGGTGATACTGCCCAAGGCGAAAACGGAAAAACCACCCAGCGAGCCAAAGGCCCATCGGATTATCGTTCTCCTTCCACTACTTGGTAAACTGCTGGAAAAAATAATGGCTAACAGACTGAACTTGACTTATGAAGGCACTAAGCCTCTTTCTGACAAGCAGTTCGGTTTCAGACCAGGGAAGTCGACTGTGCATGCCTTACAAAAGGTCATCAGCACAGTCGAAAATTCCAGCTCCAAATACGTTATGGCATTACTTCTTGATTTCCAAGGAGCTTTCGACAACACCTGGTGGGATTTGATCATTATTAGACTTCGAAGAAGTGGAATTCCCACCAATTTGATCAACCTCACTAGAAGTTATTTGTCTAACAGAACCGTCGTTGCTCAGGCAGGAGGCGAGATGATTGAACGCAAGCTCACAATGGGATGCCCGCAAGGCTCTGTATTGGGACCACTACTGTGGAACATCGTGCTTGAAGACGTTCTACAGTCTGCGCTGCCAACCGGCTGTGACCTCGTAGCCTATGCCGACGACCTCACCATATTGGTTTGCGGGAAATCTCGCCGAGAAATCTCGGATAGAGCTAACGAGGTCACCAGCTTTCTTTGGGACTGGAGCGTTAGAAACAAGCTTACATTCGCGCCCAAAAAATCAGTAGGGATCATGCTGAAAGGCCCAAAAGGGCTACGCGCGCCGTCAGTCAAACTGGGCGGAGATGTGGTGCCATTCAAAAAGCACACAACCTATTTGGGCGTCACGTTAAGCGAAGGATGCCAGTTCAAACAAAATATCGCTGACGCGACTGCCAAAGCTGCAAGGGCGTTTAGCAAGATGTCCAGACTTGCTGGAGCGAATTGGGGCCTTAGCAGGGATAACATGCGCATCGCCTATGATGCCATATATGTCAGCATTGCGCTATACGGAGCCGGGGCATGGTCCGAAAGACTAGGAAGATACGGCTTGTGCAAAACCAGCCATAGACGCCTTAACAGTGCACAAAGACTGCCGCTACTCCGCATCACCGGGGCCTACCGGACAGTCTCAACAGACAGCCTCCCGGTACTAGCTGGAATATTACCCCTCGATCTAAAAATGCAGGTCAGCGCCTGCAAATTTCGACGGGAAAACGGACAAGTAGTTAAAGTCGGCAAACAAGTCCTCAATCCCGAGGACGTGACGATTGTGGGTTCGAGAGATCTGAGAGAGTGGGCACGGAGGGCTGCGTTGGAGGAATGGGAGTGTAGGTGGTCATCTTCGACCACTGGGCGCCATCTTTATTTGTTCTTCGACTCCGTTCAACGGAGGAATAAATTTCCTTGGATATGTCCTAATCACTGGACATCACAGTTCCTCACGGGACATGGCCGTTTTAGCGCTCACTTAATGGGGCTTGGCCTCGCGAACACCTCGGAGTGTCCATGCGGTGATCGGTGCATGGACGCAGATCACATTCTGTGGTCATGTCCTGGGATGGCATCTGAAAGAGAGGAGCTCCTACGCCGAGTGCGCGCGTCACGTGAGGGGCCTGTGGGACACAAGGATCTGGTAGCCCGTCCTGGTGCCTTCAGCGCCTTCAATGCATTTTGCACAAGTTTCGGCGCTAAAGGCGCTCCAGGTGAGTACTACGAGGCGCATTGGATCGATCCAAGAACCCTCGTGGCTGACGCTGTAACTTAACATTCTAGGCCTCCGCCCCCAACTTTCTCGTTCTTTCACTCTCGTAACCCACACAGTGGCCGTGCGTTTGCCTCCATTTCCCTCTTTGAATTGATTAAATTGATTTATTTATTTTATTTTTGTTATTTATCTATTTAAGTTATTGAACTATTTTATTTATCTATCATCAATTATTGAATTATTTTATTTATCTATTATCAATTATTGAGTTATCTTATTTATTTATTTATTTACCTATTTTATGTATTCAATTTATTTACTTATTTAATTTATTTGCTCATTTGTTTGTCAGTCATTTACTTATTTAATTAATTAGTCTATCTATTTATATATTGATGTTTATTTTACTATTATTAATTTTAAATCTTACTATTATTTATTTGTATTATTTATTTACTTTATTTATTTATTATTATTGCCTTTTTGGGTTTTTATTTATTTACTTTATTTATTTATTTATTATTGTTTTTGTTTGAAATTTATCTATTTATTTTATTATTTATATATATTTTACTTTATTTTAAATCTATTATTATTATTTATTATTAATTTTATTTATTATTATTATTTTATTTTTTATTTATTTATTTATTTGTTTATTTATTATTATTATTTTTTAGTATTATTATTATTATTTATTATTTTTATTCTATGTTGTTCTATGTTCTATTTATGATTATTTTTATTATTATTATTATTTTTTTTTTTTTTTTTACTTACTTTTCACCTGCGTATTTCACAAGTTGAGTCTGGTAATATAGCGAGTGCTGTTATAGGTTGAATCTCAACCTGGGTACATGCACGTTTTCAAAGAAAAAAAAAAAAAAAAAAAAACAGAGTGTTAATATCTGTGATTTATAAATTGTTATGTTTATATATTGTACACTTTTGATTCTTTGAATAAAATAAATATATACATGTCCACATTCTGCTGTCTTTAAATAAATTACATGGATCTTAAAATAGTCCAAACGGAGGTTCAAAGAATTCAGATCTGAAAAATACGAAGGCTATTGTTGCTTTTAAGCGTTCTCTCCGAAATTTTTTAATTTTTACAAGCATTTTGCCAAGACCCAAAGTAGTGTCGGAATGTCTCATGCTTGTATTGAAATAATTTACATATCTACCATTGCATTTTCAAAAATCAGTTTATCTTCGCATCTATCTAAGTACTGCTAAGCTAGATATGTGTATTAATTTGCAAATGTTATGATTCGAGACGTTTTTGAGATGAATTTTGTTAAGACGCGTTTCGTCAAAATATGAATAAACAATAACGATGGAATATTTATCTAGGATGTTTTAACAATGTTTTATTTCCGAATTAGCTGCTGATCAAAGGACCAACTTTGATTCATAAACTTGTTTCATTCACTATTTATACATCCTTCTTAATTTGCAATTCAAATCGTCGCCATCCATCTTTAGAACATTTACAGATGGATACGATCTTTCAGAAGTTCCAAATATAGCGTGAAAACGAGCAGAGTTGCTCTCGTGGATCTCGACGTTAATTTATTTTAACGAATTTCATCATTATTCAATGTTTTTAATAACGAGGCACTCTTGTTTTACAGAATTAAAATTCCGCTTTGTAGTTTCATAATAAATATGTTAAGCTCATGAATTTAGCCTCCATTGTATCCTTCGAGGGGAAAGTGCGAACTTTCTCAGCGTAAGTAAACATGTTAAATTCGACTCCGCTTCTAGGGTTTCATTTCTTTTCTTCCCTTTATGATGAAAAACATAACTCTAATTATCATATAGATGCGGAATGGCACTGATGGTACACCTGGACACTTTCACTGTTGAAGTGTTACATAAGCGAAAAGACGAGGGCCTCGTTGAATTATTTATTCATTCATTCGGTGTGAATATAGAAACGTTTACATGAACCAAACGCCTTGGGTTGGGCCTTAAAAAATGGGGAGGGTTTTTTCCGCCTATTGTGTCCTAAAACGAAAATTGGCTGCCAATATAAGAAGTAAAATTATTCAATAGCCCGCCTTTATTGTCACACCACTGAGTTTGCTTATACGCGTTGATCGTTGGTGTTTTTTGTAAAAAAAGAACTCATCAATTCGAATTTGGATCGAACTCATATTTAAATAAATATCACTCTGATGCTTTTTTGCATAAAATCTTAATAGGATTCAATAAAATTTACTAGATCTGCTTATCGAATTATTAACAATTATCGGCATCCCTGACTTTTGTGAAAAATGTGAAAAAGTTTATTAAACTAGACATTATCCAACTCTATAATGAATGTATATCTTTTACAAAAATAAATTTATTAATGACGTATTATTTGTGAAATAGATCATTTTTATACGATATTTACCCTATTATTTATAGTCTTTTAACTGATTATCATCCCTATTTGCCTCCCGCATGTAATTAAGTTAGAATAGCATTATTTTTATAGGAATTTTGGGTAGAAAATGCGGATCAATTATTGTATAGCGAAATTATCGTTATTATTGCAAATACAGTCACTCATTCGTAAATTTACTCGACTTTATTAATCGCTTTACTTCTCCAAACCCAGAAAATCAGGATAAATCGAGTCAATTTTTGAGTGCATGTTTTTTATTGTGAAAACTCATATCGTGCAAAATTTGCTGGTAGAATTTTGCGAAATTATCTGTCGCTTAAGATATGGCCACCCCCGACATTACTCCCACAGCAGAATAAAAAGAATTGAATTTCACAATATCTCTATTTATTTTTCGTATCTGTGTTGGATGTAATTTAACATTATCTTGTAATATAATTACGGTACAAGAGAACAAAAAAATAAAGCCCACTTTTCGAGCTTTAAGCTCCCTAAACATTCATATTTTATTTTATCAATTTTTCGACACATTAAATAATCCATAAACGAGCCATGAAATAAATGGCGTATACATTTCACAAAAAGGAATATTAACAAAAATTCGCAATATCTGCAAGCAGACATCGGCTAATGTTGCGTACAGATATATCGGTCGTATTTTATACTTTTAAATAGACACTTATTCTGCATGTAATGGAAATGTGTCACCCTTTATAGATATTTAATACATCGGAGGTTTATTTGCGTTTCAAAACATTGTAACAGTACGGAATATCAAGCCGTTGTATTTTTATGTATCGCACCGCCCTCCGCCAATTATTTTATTTTCCGCACACGACTGACTTTCAAAGCTGAGCCTCAGATTTCTAGACGAGAACATTTTACAACATCAACCGTATAGTTTAACATAAAAAAAATGTTTTTTTATCCAATATTTCTTCCACATGTGCCGAATGTATTTTTAAAATACAATTTTCCTAAATACGTTCAGCTAAAAAATATTCCATCTGCGTATATCCACGTGTGGTACGAGATTTCATCCCTTGTTTTTTTTTTATTTAAAATATGTAATAAACCCCGTCAACCATAAGAAATGGGTCGAACTTCGTGGGACCAATAGCAGTTTCCTCTAAAGTCTAAGTTCTGCCGTAAATGTAATATAATTGTGTTATTGTTTGAAAAGTTTTTTACGGTTACTTGACCATACTCTGCCCAGGGCGCTAGTTAATCTTGTTACTACCCTTAAAATGTATATACGGTTCGAATAATTTATGAAGGTCCGTATGTTTTTCTATTATTATATGTAATTATTCATCTAAAAACGAAAGATTATCTCAGAGCCTCGTTTAGCAGTCGGAGCTTACTGAGAATTATTCAAATAATCTCTCATCTTATTATAAATGTTTTTAGCTATATTTATTTATTTAATAAAAATAAGTTTACAATAAGTCAATATGAACTCAGTTAACATGTTTTTTGACAGGATATCCATAACTGTAGAATTTGATTATATTACAGTATGAGACAGGGAAACTTCTTTATTTAAAACGCGCGCCTTAAAGCGACAATTATTTTAAAAATGATGAAATGGCACTTATTTGATAAAACAAACCCTAAAGTTTTCTCTCATTTAGGTTTAGTAACAATCATATGATGAACTGTATAGAATAATTAAACTGATATCTCCTAAACTGTTTGTGTTATTCATTTTTTTAAATAGGGTAGTTTCCCTGCCGCACCCTATTATTTATTTCTAATTTACAGAATTTAAATTTGCTAAAAACATCAAATGCTTTATTGATGAAACTTATAATTATGCTGTTTATTGTTCTTGTATCTATCAATTAATTTGTAGAAAAGTAAAACGTCGTTGCCATATCAGGATTAATTTAAATTTACAGCCATTTTATAACATGGTGAAAAAATCCATCATGGCAAAATTAAACCAGAGCGTTCTGTTATTTAACCTTTGAAAATATGAATAACTGAAGCCTCCAATTTATATAATAAATTATCATATTCATAATTGCTTTTTCTTCACCCTTCTGCAGATTTTGACATTTGGGTCCTGACAAGTCGCCATTTTGCAACGTAAGCTACCAGCTACCAATTATCAAATCTGGCAGCTAAAAATAAAACCAACGTAACAAGAATTTTTCATGTTGAAAATTAACCTTGTATAAAGATTTTGATTATTAAGAAAAAACAGCACCTTAACATGGTTTTTTATCACGTTAAGCCGTTGAATAATTGGCGTATAATAAATAATTGTGCGAAAAAAAACCTTGGATTTCGTCTATTGGCTTAAGAAATTTCGCTCCCCTCGGGCATTAAGAAGACGATGGAACGGTAGTAAACAGAAAATGATAACATGAAACAATTTTCAGCATTTATAATAGCGTGAAAAATAACAATTCAAAGAAATTATTCCAACTGCGTCCTAACATGTTTGTGTATAAATAAAGCGCCTAGTTTTCAGCGACCTAAATGACTTATGATCATATTTGAACTTTCCATGAATTTCATGTTTTTTAAATTGTTTAAAAATAGAACTGAGGTGTTCCTCAAAGTGTCACTTTGTCGAAGAAATCGATTGAGGAATTAAGATCCGCCATTAGCTTTCGAAGCTCGTCTCGAATAAATTCAATAAGCACCTTTGAAGGGTCGAGATAAGTCCACCCTCTCACACCTGTCAACTTTGTACGCATCTAAATGTTTTTTGGCTTTTCGAAGGGCTTTTTTACACCCAACTGACCACGATTCGAACACTTTTTTATCTGGCAACCTTTTGATATCCAACGAAAAACTCAGCAGACCATAAAGGTACAAGCGTCGGTGATTTATACCGGCAGCTTCATTCGGATGTGCTAACATCTCCTTTTTTTTGGGGGGCGGAGAGAAAAATTAATAAGCGGTTCTGAACAAAAAAATCAATAAAAACACACATTCAGAGAGAGAACTGATATTTTTAGTTCGCTTCTTGAAATTTTTGTTTTTCATCCTAGATTACAGTCGAAAATAAGTTTGACTAAAAGGGGTTGAGAGAACACATTTATGTCCTTGGTCTTTAGCCTTATTGTGAATAGCAATACATCAAAACTTAGCCTTCTTATACATATTTCATACAAAATTACAATTTTAAATATTGTTGGTTGTTTATTAAAGCCATATTTTCTTTCAAGGATCGAGCAAAACGCGCGTGGAATTTTTATGAATTCCTATTAAAAGAATATGAAAGAAAATTAATCTCAAATATTTATTTTATACATTAAAGAATATCTTCACCATTTTCATTTGAAACACAAAAGAATACTTAAAATGCTATCGAAGATGTTTTTCATATTTCAACAACCAAAATCCGTAATTAATTCGACAATATCCCATGTGTTCCATAAATAATTATTTGTAATTAAGTTAAAAGGATATGATATGAATAAATACTACAAAAAAATAACATCTTTTATATCAGAATTTATCGATTAGGAAGCAAAAACCACATGGAATTATCCTTCCAAACTTTGCTGCTTTACATATTTCCTTTTTTTCTCCTTAAGCGCTTATAACAATATATAATCATATTCATTTTTTGAACAAACTTTTGAGATTCTCTCCTCATCATCTTCTATTAGGATTTGATACGAAAACTCTTATTGCGAAAAAAATCTTTAAAAAAAATATTCTCGAGAATCTTTGTTTTTTCTTTGTGATTGATAAGGGTAGATTTTAATTCATTGCGTATATATCTACACATAAAAGCCATTAATTTTTAATAATTGCACAATATTGGTATCCTCTAAAGATTTTCCATCCATTTTTAGATTCCATATTTAATATGTTTCATATAATTTCGATAAGTAAATTGACAAATAATATTATATTTTTAATAGCAACAAAGATATAAAAAATAGTGATAAATTCTTATCACAGATAATATCCATATATATTTGTATATATAGTTTTTTTTTATATTTGGTATATAATTTGATCCAATTTAAATAATGATTCAAAACTACTAAGTAAAATTGTCAATATTAGACTTTTATCCACTGGCGTAGTAAAATTGTTATGAAAACACTGGCAAAAACGGCCGAATAGGGTGGAAAAATCAATGGGCATAAAAAATGTGGTATTTCATAATGATTACCAACTTGTTTGCCCTCGTTTGTTGAAAACATCGACTTTACTGCTTACATTTGAACGTATAAAATATCTGTATTTATTGCTCCTATAAAATACATTTTATCACTGACCTAAGCAAAGCCTTTAACGTCTGCATATTCCTCGAAATTCTCCAGGATCTGGGGGGGGGCTAAGTAACGACTGATGACGTAAGCAAACTGAGAAAAACCACCCCCCAAAAGGAGGCTTCGAATGGGCAGTAATAGATTACTCGGACAGGTGGTACACATCTCATTTTTCATTACCCACTTCTTCATACTTGACCTATAAATCTCGAAAAATTCGTATTTCAGCTGCAAACTTAGCATTATTTATTTCGCAAAATTAATATATTTGTTGATCTGAAATCATTTCCGCGGACTTAAAAATACCGAATAACGCTGTTTGACCTTCGTACAATTACCCTCTCGCATCCGCCGAAATTTCCATAAATATGCAGAGTAAAATTCAAAATTCACATCCGGATTTTCCCATTATGCCAAAGCCAAAATACGAAAAGGAATAAATTCCACAATAAATATTTGATAGCTGAAAAAACGGTATTCGGAAATTTTCCCCCGTCGCTTATGACGTATTCGTCGCCATTATAATTACGCCTAATTCGCCAGCAATTTTTCCATCCATCGAAATCCCCAAAGGCATTCCAGTCGAGCAGTTTTCAAAATAATTGTTTCTCCAAAGCAAATAATCCAAAGAGACACTATAAAGTTGTTAACCGTATAAGGACAACTTGACCCGGGAGCAAATATAGACCATTTATGTGCTCCTCAAAAGGGTAGAGATAGAGGATAAAGACAAACAGAAGTATTCTTCTATGTAACGCTCATGGCTGAAATCTGAAATAATACACAGACCTCTGGTATAAACTTTGAGAAATTAATTTAAGACCGTCTCTAACAACAATATCATATGAAATCTACTTTACATCCATGTATATATCATACGTATTAAGTTATATATTCAGCAGCATTAAAAGTGTGTATATTAATTTTGCATATATTATATATTACTTTGTTCTTCTTCTGGCATACTAAAATTATGAAATATAATTTTTTGCATTTATTATTATTTCGATACTTCTTAATATACATTCAGTCCTTTTTAAGCCAAATATATTTTATTCAGCACCCTTTAGACTGAAAAGAAGTCGATTCATTAATTAATTAAGCGCATGAAATATGCTGTATCGTAGTAATTGGTTTCTGATCGATACTTGTTAATATAATTTCAAACAAGTGGTATATGTTATACTGTATTAGATTATTCACGTTACTACAGCTAATTTCTAAAAAAAAATTAAGCTACATAGTTAATCAAATCAAGTGTTATCAGTGTCATTCTAGGCCAAGAAGAGTTTAATTCTGACTGAAAAATAATAACATAAAACAATGATTGGCCATTAAAAGTAAAGACTTTTTTAGATCATAATTTAATTTTTAGATAAAAATGAGAGGTTGATAAGTAAAAATTCGTCATGATATCCTTTGGCATAAGCATGCCGATTAGAAAGCTTACTCCTTTTTAGATTATAATTAGCTTTTAATCCCTTTGAATTAATAATATAAAAGTTTTTTTAGTGCCGTAAGATTGTCACTGTATATTTTTCATACGCATTTTGATAAAACATAGCTATTATGCGATAGGCGATTCCTTTTCAAACGTGCTTACCCTTTGTCTTCATTTGCATACATACGGACTTCAGAATGAGATTTTCAAAGCAAGTAGTGAAATCCTCTTGAATACAATATTTTTACAAATATATGGCAGAGTTGTCAGCTCGTTTTAGGCCCTGCCTGAAAACGTCAAGGCCGTTTCGTCTGATCTGAAAAACCCTTTTTCCCATACAGCGCCAGGGGTCCGTATAGATTTCCAGAAGTACGCTCGCAACATTAATCATTAATACGGGACTGTAATTTATCGTGACAGTACTAATGCATTAAATAATTCAATATTTGAACTTTGTAACAGAATTATTGACGTTGCGTGATGTTATTTACATAAATTAATATATTTTGCTCATATGGCCGCAGTACACATTGATCAATAACTGGATAGATAATGCAAATACGCTCGCTCAGATATATGCGTGTCGATGATATATTAGCTCAGATTTCGTACGATGCTATACTATAATAAGCTCGTTATTGTTGTGTGGTCTTTTTTGAAATGAAATTCGACCTGTTTTCTATGAAATAAGGTTAATCCTGTGGCGCTTTTCTTATTTTATTCATTTCGCCGAACGTATTTTCTTCGCAAAAGCAATACATATTTGACGGGAAAAGAAATTCGATATTCCCACAATGGCATTGTCGATGTATTTAAATCTTCCAAAGCTAATAATAATACATGCCAATTCATCTTATACGTATTCATAGATGGTCATTTCTCAAATTAATAGTATTAACTATAAATAAATACGATAGCTATTAATAATATTATACATATACAATTAACAATAAATTGTAAAAGATCAGTTATTGATAAAGTAGTTTAGATCCTGGACTGTTATTATAAAGACTCAGTTCTGAATCCTGATTGTGGAAAAATAAATATTGATTGTCTCAATCCAGATTTAACCTGATTATCTGGATCTTAAAAAGTAAATTCTTAGACGATTAATTTAGTCGTTACGACAATAATTAAAATACAAATTTAAATTGTTTTACTACTTATAGACACTCTAATTCCTAATATTTTAATTTAAATAATTTTATCATAAGGTCATATTTATTATAGAGATAGGTCTTCATCCAAAAATGGTTATTGCGCCTTAAGAAATTTTCCTGCAAATTTGTTAATTTTAGATCAAAATCAAAACATCCGCTTAATTTTCAAAGAGTTTCTAACTTATTTTGATTGGATTTATTATTTGCGATATAATATTTAGAAAACAACCAATCGAAATGTATTTCTAGAAATGTCTTGTGATAAATATACACAATTGAAATCCAAGCTCTTTAAGAGACTCAGCTTCGAATTTAAGGAATATTGTAAAATTATTTTGAGACCAAAATACGTTCAAATTATCAACAAAAAACAATTCTTATTATAATTGAAGCTAAATAGCATTAAAATTAATTTTAAGTCTCATTCAGCATTATTTGCTTTAATATTTTGAGAGTGATCGATTCCTACCATTTCATTATAATATCATACAATGAATCCCATTTGTCCGAAACGCAGATTAGTCTAAGGCACTTATTTAATAAAGAAACATGAAAAATCGATATATAACTAAACATAACTATATTTTCTTTGATATTAATTTCATTAACTAATGAATAATATACATATTTAGCTGTCCGAGTTTCATTTTGACATTAGTACACAATGTTTTTTAATTTTATTTTATATATCGATTTTGCCTTTTACTAAATTTCGACGAAAAAATACTTTTGTAAATAACGTATATATATATATAGTAACTTTTTTATAAAAGTTTTCCGACTTCTGACCACAATCTAGTGGGTAGTTCTTCGCATACAGTCAATTTATTATCACGCTATGCGTTCTACTTGTTAAATTGATTCTTGTAGACTACAAAAAATACCAAAAACCGTTAAAAATAAAAATAAAATTTGTCTATCATTCCATCATTCGTCAGAAATCTGTTATTTTAGCGAGTCTCGAAAGCATCATTAATTTAAAAGCGCCCTCCCTTATGAGGGAGGCGATAGGTGGTGACGGCCGACACGTATTCACTTACATCAAAACGCAAACATTTGACGACACAATGTAAATTTTTCGACATGGGCCCCATTCACGTCCTCGACGGACCATCGCCTCTCTGGAGGCCCCAAAGAGGCACAAATCGAAAAATAATGGCACATTAATGGCGAGGAGGTCCACGACGCCATTATTTCGCCGACATCAATCATTCCGGGTTATGGCGGGCGGATATAAACAAAAAGAAAAGTGCGCCCGGGGCGAAAATGGAATCAAATGAATCAAATGGGAAAATTCAAATGAGAATCGGCCGAAAATGGTTAATTTGAAACGAGAAAATGGCTCCAGCTAAAGCAGATCGGAAAGCTCGAGGCGCTACGTCATATCTGCTAGGCGTTTGGGTTTTAATTTGAGAAAATAATATTTCCAAAACCTTCCTGCCTTCCATAAGCCCTCCCCTTGATCTCTACAGTTCATCGGTACTGCCTACTACCGTTTGACTTTTATTACATTTTTTTTTTTTGTATACATCTATAGCTTTTTTTCCGATTTTATCATTAATCATCTCTGTTATTTCAAACGCTTTCACGCATCGCGATTTCAAACAATAACTTGATGAATGTAGCATATTAATCCTTGGAATAAATCTCATTTAAAATACTTTTATTGCGAAATGTCCGGGGAAAAAAGGTCCTGAAATAGACGTCCATTTGATAGAATGACCGATATTTCTCTATTGCGTAGAATAAATATCCATGAGGCAAACCAGCACACGCGAGACCTTTTATATATTTCTTCCACATTTTCCCGACTGGAAATACGGTGGCATTCATCTATGGAATGATTAATGATTGGTTCCTCATCACGAACGCAGCTTGACGATGCCATCATACTCATTAAAGTGAAAAATAGTCACATTTTTACGCTCCAATTCAACATTTTTCGCATTCTTCATGCAAACAAAGAATCGTGTTCGAAGCATATTTCAAAAACAATATTATACAACATGCTTGACCATGACCATGACTAATTTTATCTCAATTTATTATTATTTAAAATTCATTGGAATTACAGAATCTATTCTATGTATATTTACACATGCGCCAAATATTTAAGCATGATTTTCTTCAATTACAATAGAAAAATTAAACAGAGCATTATTTTTACCACCATACAACAACCATCATTCAATTCCACTGAAACATGGACCCTCAGCAAGTTCGATGGTGTTCATTATCTTCATCATCTGTTTCTTAAAGTATATAGTCTACGACAAAGAGATCGAAGCGTTCACCCCTCAATAACGCAGGGCTCCGCCATAAACAAAGCTCCAATTTACAACATTATTTCATCATCATCATCATAGTGCAGCCACTAACAGTCCACTACAGAACTATGGGCCTCTTCAATATCCATTCACAGGGAGGGGTTACATCCATCTCGTCTGTATCATACATTCACCTCCTCATTCGCTCGATATTGAAGGTAGCATTACCACCGAGTTTTGTTTCTAACGTTCACCCAACGGGTATCCTGAGTGAACGTATTGACGAACGCTTTTGCAATCGTCTCAATAGGGAATGTGGGAGGTTTGTAAAGACTGAGTAGTTTTCTTAGGGAGACAGTGGAAAAGTACTCTAGACGACCTTTTTGACGTGGTTTTTTTACGTGCAACTGATACTCATCGCTCAAAAATTACGTCAAAAAAGAAGTGCTCAAAAAAAGGGAAAAAATTAAAAGGTTGAATGCTCCAACCAAATCGTTTATTAGCTTTAATTTTATCATTCAGCGGCATTAGGCAACGGTCACGAAGCAGAATGCAGTTTCATGAACCAAAATGAACGCGGCAGCGAATGAACTAGCAAAAGTTTGGCCCACCAGATTAATTTAAAACTCTCACTAACTAATAACGAACTCTTGCTTCCATTCTTATACAAACTTCCGATGGGCGCAAAGTCCTAACAATATTTTTTATTACCAACTTTTAATATTTGACAATAAACAATTATAACAAAACTGCTCCACATTACACTATTTTAAATTGCTCTGTGAATATTAATTTTGAACATGGATCGACATTTTTTTTAAGGGCTAGGGGTAGTCTTTTTCTGCGTTTCACATATAGGCCCTATGTCTTAAATGTCAGGGTTGTTTAAAAACGTTTATTGTATTTTGCAATATAATTTTGATCTTTCATATTAACACAGAACCTTTCAATGCATTCTGTTTAGGAAACATTCACATTATATTCTGTTTTTAATTTCCTTGTTTACAAAAATTGACCTAAACTATTCGCTTGTTCATAATGCTAAGCCATCATTTTTATTCTTAGATTTGATTTAATTTAACCATATCGAATAATGAAAAATGTCTACTGTCAAACCTTCCAACTGGCCATAAATTCATATATATATAATGTCGATATTAAATATAAATTACATATATACACTTGTCATGGTTTATAATGACTCAAACTATGTTAAGCCCAAAAAAATATGGAGCTTTGCCAAAAATTATATTTGTAATGAGGATACCCTTTAAAATGAATGTAACAAAATATGACTCAAGCACCAAATATTTATTTAAATCCCATTTTTATCTTAATTTAATTATTTATTTGGATTGAATCCAACAAAGATATTTTCTTATTAATATCCTTTATTAAATCGAATTGTTAAATTGGAACAATACAAACTCATTTCCTGAGATTAATATCGTAATTGCGTTCGAGATTATGGTGATTCACAGCAAATGCAGTCATACATTGTAATTCGATGTTCCAAAATTTGTAAATTTATCCCAAATTCTACACAATGCAATCATGTTATCCCCTAAATGTACGCAAATAACGCATTTGCCAGTATTTCCTAAAACATTGTTTCAATTCAACATTTATAATTTGGTTGCTCAAATAATAATAAACCGTTGTGTGTATCCAGAATAAACATATTAAATTCGAAATATTCGGCGTGTAAACGTGGATGAAGAAAATGTGGATAAATATTATTTTAACGTTAATATAATGCAGAGAACTAGAAGCAGTTGAAGAACTCAGACTTTAGTGTGAAAGTTGTGGCTGTCAAAAAGACACACGATTGATCTGAACAGATAATAAGGAATAATAATTTGATTTAAATTTTGAAAAGATCTTATTACAATTGGTACGTTTCGTAAAGCGCAAGAAATTTTTGGATAAATAAAGCTGTTTAAAAGCCAAAAATCAGGCGAATTCTGAAAATGTATCCAGGATCATGAAAACATTTCCTATACATCAAATGGTTTTTGGTATTATTAGTATTTAAAGGTATATTATGCTCACATTAATCTTTTAAGAAGGTCTGAGAGTGAACCAAAATGTGTATCAAAATATTTTAGCGATCGTAGTCAAGTCTTTGTTTGAAGAAGTTGCCCCATGAAGAACATGTGTATTCTAACAAGATTCTGTACCAGCACACATGGCCGGAAAGCTCAGAATTGGCTCAACTATTTTTATCATATTATCTCTGATATCTAGCCTCCAAACTTAATGAACACATAATGAACAAGTTGAAAAGATTACTAATAATATTGTCTGTAACAATTAAGGACCAACTGAAGAAGAGAATCTGCCATCTATTTTAAGATTTATCTCAGGGGGATATAAAATACACTTGTTTTCTCTTCCCATGTCATTTAAAGACTGTAATCATTGAATAAGTTCAATTTTTTAAGCATTAATTTTCTCTTGTATTCGGAATTCTTAATAAATACTTAAAATTATAGTTCTACTCACCCACCCTGTAGATGGTCTCATGGTTTTGCTATCGAATTTGAAACTCAATCATCATTAATTTGAATCAGCTGTTAATGTAATCAGTGGCCTCATTTTAAAGTCATATTAAAGAATAAATAAAATGTATGTGCTAAAATGGAAAAAAACTGTTAATAAATTCGAATTTTTCAATACAATTCTAATTCAAAACTACAATTCCAAATGTCTATAAATTAATGAAATTTAACTATTTTCCGAGTTGAAAATGATTGAACTGAATTCCATTATATAATATTTACAAAAAAACACGGTTAAAAAATCCAAACAATCTTTCCACGCTGCTTAAAATCACCTTTGATTTGCAATTTTGCTTCATCGTGATAAATGTATTTTTCGCTATCAAAGCTGTGTTCAAATTGCGTTTTTGCAAAAAGCGAAACCCTCTACACTCATTCATGTTCCATATGGAATTTTAAAACAAATCCCTTTGTGAAGTTTCGTGCATCCCACTTTACACGAAATCTATTTTTTCAGTTAATCCGGAACTCGCCGTCCCAGCAACAATTCCTGTTAATCGAATGCTGGTGGGTTATATTTACTCGATCCAACTAATGACGACAGTTCCATAAATGGAAATCAGAGCGTTTGACAGACATTGCCTATTTTTTGCGACGCAAATATGCCCTCTACGTGCTTTTGCTCAAATTCATATACAGTATATGTTGTCATAAGTTGTAGAGTACTACACAGTCATGGCAAAAAAATACTTAAAACCCTTTGTCACTTAAAAGGGGTCATGTAACCTTTGAACCATGAGTCAAATTATTAAAGGGTGGAACTCTTCGCATAATAAGAAGGTACGAAATTACACTACATTTAAATATGTCCTATTATCATGTGGCAATTATTTTTATGCTAATTTTCGTTTAAGTTTTCTAAGTTTAAATCTTAGATACTGTAGATGGGTCAAATACATTTGTTCAAAGTGATTGGTATGCAATAAATATTGTAACTTAAAAGCTCACTTATTTCTTCCAATGGAATTAATATAATATTTAAGCAATGTTTTGGAACTTAAAAAACTCACAAACGTTTTATTTTTAAAATAACATCAATAGCATTATATTAAGGCGTCTTCTCACTTTACAAATTTAAAAAAATCGATTTTTATTTTTTTTTTAAATTTTGAAAGTACATATCTTCAAAAATGTTATATCGAAATTTCATAAAGATCGAACGAGTCTAACTACATTTTTGGGCGACCTTTAGGTGACTACTTGAGAGCATCATGATATTCAGACTCATGGTGCAAGTACAAGAAAGTGGTAAAAAACAATCAGATAGAAACTTTTAAACATCCTCTTGTTCTAGCTGAGGATGTTCACGAGGTTTTGAAACCGATTTATGAAGATCTTCGGAGGAAATACCCAAAATAACAACGAGTGTTTCAACAGCTGTGTCTGGGCAATTTTTCTACAACCAAAACTTTAAACGCGTTTATCTCAAAACTAGGTTTTTCGGTGGGTTGTTGATGAAATTTCGGAAACTATCCGGCCGATTGTCATGAAATTTGAATGAAATATTCTTCATAGTTATGGCTATAGCGCATATTGTCAGATTTTTTAAATTTTGATTTTAAATAAATTTTTTTTACAAAAAACTGCAAAAAAAACACGTTTTTTTTTTACTTTTTCGTAAAACGTGCGCCATTTTGCTATTTTCGCAAATATCAAAAATCTGATAATATGCGCTATAGCCACTAATATACTGAATCTAAAACTGTTTTATTTTTTTGTTTCAAATGACCCATCTCGGAGATACCATCAACAAGCCACGAGCATAACATTTCTACACGGGTTTTTCGATGCCACTGTTTTATTATAATAATTGTTCAAAAATATAAAAATATTTTTTTTTCATGTACTTAAAAGATGTGTTTATTATATAAGATCCATTTTATCCCATAATTTTTAGCGAAAATCCTCGAAAAAAATCCCGAAAATAGCCTATTTTTGAGGCGCCTAAAGTGAGAAGACGCCTTAATTAAAAATAATTCTTCGAATAACAAATGTTCTTTGTCAAAATTCCAAATTCATTGACTTTCAATGTTAATAATTACAAGAAATGTTATTTTACAAAAAAAAATTATAAAATTTATAAAACGCCCGAAGATAAATGAAGCCTTGAACCTGCTCTTTTAACATCAAATTATTACATTTTGTTTGAGTATTAATTAATTTTAAATAAAACTAAAGGATTTTTTAATGGATTTTATGTTTCAGTAGACTTCATAGTGTATTTTTTATTGTACGAATATATTGCAATTAGAATAAAGATGTAATCTTGATATTTAAAAATGAAATGATCCTTGTATACCAGAAAGTAATTCTTTAAATTGCTAATTCACAATTGCCATGAAAGCCATTTCATGATATTTTTTGCAATTTAATACATCAAAATTATACTTAAGCTAATTATTGAATCATTAGTTCGTTATTTAGAAAAAAATCCCATTAAGAAAATTACAAATAAGAATTCAAATCACGCAACAACTTTGTTTATCCTTAATTAGATTTCTTCATTTTTTATCCAATTTATGTTAATTTGGTTTGATATAATTTGCAAATCACAAAGGATAAATAGTCAAATTATTTTAATTACTTAAAACGTTTACAAACGGGTGATCGATTGCATTTTATAAGTTTAAAGAGCAAAATTATAGTTAGACTTGTGTTTCTATCCAATATTTCGAACCATCTATCGGGTATATTTTCAAAAATTAACTTTTAGTTAGTTACTTTAACTTTTAGTGATACTTATAACATGGTGTTTATGTGTGAAACCTAGTATAAAAACCCCTAACCCACAAAAAAAATTGTCGGTGCATGTGTCAAACATCCTATATATATATGATCGTAAATTGTTTTAATAACATTACACTTAGCCTTCGTATAACACGATACTACTATAACATGATTTCGATTTTACACGGTCGATAAATTGTGACATACTCGTACTCTTATAACGTAGTTTTATAAAAAGCATTACATAAAAATTACTTTATATAGAATATCTATCGATCTATCATTTTTACCAAGAAAATGATCACTTATATGGGTGTTGTCATCGGATGAACATGTTTATATAAAGTGCTGATATAGCATCCAGAATTGCGTTTATTTTTTAATTAGTATATATTTAGCATTAAATTATGCATGCAAAAATGATGTGAGAAAAATTTGTTTCCTTGAAGGATCGTCGGAGATCCTTATTTTACATTTTTAAAAATATCCTCCCTACCATTAATTCGCCACAATTATGAATATTCATCCTGCCCAAGTTGATGATAAAATTACCAACTTTAAAGACGTAGTTTGTCAAAGCTATTAATTATACAAGGTCTGAATTTAAATGCGATCCTTAATATGGCCGGAATTGCCTGTAATATAATAATAAGTTCAAAGATACAAATCGCTTTGAACTTCATTGACTTGATGGTATCGCCGAACTTTCAGAAAAACATTAATTTACCTCGGACAAAAAAATTAGAGCAGAAAATCTAATTTTTATGTCGAAATCAAATATTTCAACCTTTGGCTCGATGGATCTGTATTTTTATTAAATTCATTTAGAGTAATTGCTGCCCATTAAAAATGTACGATATTGAGTTTTTTTGCATTGGAGTTTTAAATTGGTTTTGCTAAAATTACCGAGCGCAGGAAAAGAGAAATAGGTCATCGACTTACCTATGTGACCAACATTTGGATCGGAGCCAAAATGTTTAAGGACCACTGTTTTTAAGTGGTCGTGTCAAAGTCTTATAACAGATACAATAAAAATTTATATGCATGTAGCGTAAGAGCGTTTTATTACGCCAGAACTTTCAGGACGTGCGCGAATAATTTAATTTTTAAATCCACTTAAATTTATTTTGGAGCTTTCCGCTCCTAAATAAATGTACATCGGATTTCAGCGCTTATCTCTCAAGCGGATATTCGGGTATTTCTCTATGATTTGAATGACAGAATCATTCTTTAAATCTTCTTAGCTTTGACGGTTATCTTTGTTCAACGACGCATATACATTCCGTATTTGATAAATTTAATGGGAGACTTTTACCCGCATCCCGACTTTCTGTAAAATATAATCTATCTATATCTGTATTTCAATCTTCCTTTAGAATTTTCATAGAATCCCTATCAATTCCGTTGCTTTACATTCAATATATATAACTCTTCAATTATCGCATATTACAAGAGTGTTTATATATATTTAACCGTTAATTCATTCTCAAATATAAATTTAATTTGTTTGAGCAAATTTTAATATTTATTTTTCATCCCTTAATGTATACTACTTTGTAATTTACTTCAATTTTATTTAATAGAAATAAACGTGAAAACCTTTCCATGACACAGTGTTACGTTTCACACTAAAAGACACGCAAGTGAATATAAAACCATAATTTTAATCTGATAGTATTTATTTTACAATCTTCAATCTTAACATTGTATTTTGAGCCGTTCACAAAACTATGATAATATTTTATATTATATTTGAATCAGGGCTTCGAATCGCTATTTTCAGTTCAGTTCAAAATGTTTACGAATACAGTAGAACTTCGATTATCCGGACTAATTGGGGATGAAAATAGTCCAGATAACGAAAATCCGGATAATCGAAAATAATCATAATTGACAGGGAAAGTATAAATGTTTTTTATTTATCTGGATTTACATACACATAATATTTTATTTTTATTAAAAAGAATCAATGATCGATTTTGGCTTTAAACTACCTCTTATTTTAGTAGCTGCCAAATCGCAAATACACGAAGATATAGAAGTTTTCCTGAATTACACTCTTTTTGATTCTCAAGCCATTTCATGGCAACATCTACACACACAAAATTTCAGAATTTAAAGGACCAATATCTCTTCCCTCGCTAATCTGTTCTTTGTCTTCTCGATCTTGTTCTTCTGAGGCAGATATTTCTTTAATTATTTCCTCATCAAACAAAATTTGGAATTCTGGATCATTTGCATCGCAATTTAACCGCTTGATTACATCTTCTTCATCGCATTTAGTACATAAAAATGTGTACTATTGCTTCCACAATGTCTCCTATATCATAATAAATTATAACAAAATATAAATCATAGAAATTAATAACTGTTTCTTTATTTTTTTGTCTGCTAGAAATAATCGTCGAATCATCTGATCTCTATATAAACGTTTAAATGTTTGTATTACTTCGTCGAATCTTTCCCTCTCCACAAATAGCTTCAATGTGTCAATGAATGTGTTTGCTGGAGGTATGTCAGCAGAAAGCTTTTCCCCATGAATTTAAAGTTCCCTGATATCATGTCGTCCTTTGAATTTTTCAAGCTAGTCCGAACTTGCTTTGAAAGTGGAATCTCCATTTAATTTTGTATGAAAAAAGATTGCTTTTTCGCACAGCAACTGGCCAGATATTGGCTATCCAGTTAAATATATTTGTATGAACCACATAAAAATACAATCTTCAACTTCTATATTTCCTGATTTTTTCATAACTTTTCGCTCTGAGCTTCCATCTTCTGATATTGAACAATCAGTAAACTTCGTAATATGTAATCCATCACGTACATGAGCAAATGTGCACACAATTCTCCACGAATTTAAACCTGAAAGTAGAAGAAAAAGTAGAGAAGAGATAACCTATACAAATAACATAATAATGACTTAAGACTAAAACATGGAATTTGGGTTGATGACAATATTATCTGAAGTATTTATTGATTTAACAGCACAATTAATGGGACTAACAAAATTAAAGACTACTACAATATATTACCAGATGAATACAATTAAACAAAATCTGCATAATACTGTTGAATGTCACATATTATATCAAAACAAAAATCAGCCAAACACTTTTTTGCGTAAGACGTGTACTAAACCGAAAACAACCGATAATTTCAAATTTAAATTTATCTAAAATGATGTTTATCGTCAATCATCATTATTTTCTTACCACATTTTTAACCAAATTATTGGCTACATTGGCTTATTCATGGTAAATACGCCACATTCATGAAAATTAAAAATAAAAACGTTTTTGCTCTTTTCTACACTTTGAGAAGATGATGTATGCAAATCATTCAAAATATTTTAAATTTGAAAAATTATATAGTTTTTGGGCATTTATACATTTATGAATGTTATTGTAACTACAAAGTGGGAACAAAATAATGTTAACCCAGATATTCCCATTGACCTATATACAAGACTACTCATTTATTTGTGTTATAGGTCAGCGGTCGGCAACCTTTTTGGGACCACGAACCATTTTTATCGCAATTTTAATCTAGCAGACTACTAACTGGACGTTTGTGTTAAATATTATAAATTGAAATTCGTTTTTCAGGAAATAACTATTAAGTGCTTCAAAAATCTTTGCGCTGGTTGTTCTATCCGACAAATTAAGCGAAAAAGTAGTCTTTCTTGTAACTGTTCTTCATACTCGACCCTGAAAAATCAGAGTAAGACTACTTTGTTTGAAATATCAGTACATTCATCAAGTTGAATTGAAAAAAACGATGAGTTTTTCATTATTTTCATTATCTGATTTTCAATATGTTAAAAATTTCAATAGTGCCAGATTTCTTTGAGGACCTCTAAAATTTTCTTGCGTACTACTGGTGGTCCGTAGACCACACGTTACCGACTGCTGTTATAGGTGATAGCTAGCCTGTGCTAACTATATGCGCCAAAAATGACCTTATTGAAAGTGGTTTTTTAGATGCAGTTTTGAAAGCATTATTTAAACTGCATGTTATTTTTTGTCCTTTAAACTTTAAATATAGGCATTTTAACAAACTTTTTAAATTTGAATGTATTATAAGTAATATTGTAACTGAATTGCAAAGAATTGAAATGTACTAAAATGCCCCTTATCTTATAGCAAAACTTATCAATCCGTTTCCAGTTTAATCTATTTATAAATGATTTTTTTATTTTTTGTGCATAAATTGGATCCCTCCTAGATTTTAAATCCTCATTTTTGCTTACAATTTCTCATTTGGGTTTTATTCATTCTTACTATGGTAAATTCAGAAGAGACTTTCATTCTTCGTGCAGACTCCGGCACGTCCCACATCTCTACGATTCTTCAGGCACATGTCTCTTTTATCCGGTGATTCTTCTCATCCCGCGGGATTATGTGTATATACGCTGTAAAAACATTTACACAAAGGGGCTGTTTTGCCCGTGTAATTTAACTTTGAAAAGTCACCACGTTATCATCGCCTGGGAATACGTTTTCATGTTTACTTTAGCCCGTAATTTGTAAACGCGCATTACGATTCCCGGCGCCGGGCAATTTATTTCCCCGTAACATTTCGTAATAAGTATGACAAGTCTCGTTATCCTTATATCATTTACGAACATTACACATAAATTGAGCCATGACGTTAAACAGGACACCGGGAGGACGCCGCGTGTAGGGGATGGTTCGCGCCGGGATCCGAACCCCTGATGATAATTACACGGCGACAGCTGCTCAACAAATCCTTGGGTGGTGGGAGCTGGTCAAAATGTGTAACCTCTGAAGGTTCTGCACTAATATATTTCACGACAATAGCACCACCCAGGGGGCTTAAATTCAAATTATGCCCCCACACATACAGGACCGACCTGAAAATGGTTTCAGTCTGACCTCCAGCACTTGTTGAGATACTCTATATTTTTAGATATACAGTGTACTCTAAAACTTTGTATAACATATTTTCTTATATTATCAAGATTAAGTATGAAAATTGATCCCATTTTAACAGAATTTAAAACGAAAGAATTAAAAATTAATAACATAATGAAATATTTTATCGTGTTGATTGAATATACAGGACCCACTAAAGAGCTAGTATTTCTCAGTTGTATCTGTCAAACTACTAATAGCAGCATTATTTTTAGTTAAATATTTGCGTGTTTTAATTAATCATTTTAATAGTGCTTAATAGCAACCCGAAATGATCAGTAACTTTCCTGGAAATGGCTCAAATAATGAAAGCCTGAACTTAAAAGTGATGTGCACATAAAATTCTAAAATCTAAAACTATTCATAAATATGAGTAAATCAAAATGTTGATCAAAATGTTGATTTACTCATATTTAACATTATTAGCAAAACAAAGAACTTTTGGTTAAATACATTGATTTTCAAATAAATCTTCAATAAAACGTTTAAAACTTGAAAATTAGTATAATAGGAAACTAATTTATGTAGATAAACATCGAATATTGAATTTACTAGGCTGTCTATCTTCGTTAGGGATCAAAAAATTAATTGAAGACTCGAACACGATCAAGCAGAAATTCATCATATGTCTAGTCACTAAAAATTCGAACCTATACATAAAATATATACTTGATTGGATATACGATAAACAGTATTTAATATTTGTCTTTAAATTTTAATGAGTGTCAAAAATAGGCCAAACCATCAAGTTATATTCGTATATCCCATGCGTTTAATCCCGAGTAAGGATTGGCGCTTAATTACACTTTCGGTGGTAAATTGCTATATTTCTACTAAGCTGCCAACACTAAAGTCATTAAATTATTCCAATAATCTTAACGCCATTCAATATTTATATTTATGATTTGATTTTATAAGAATATCGTGCATTCTGCCTTCAAGTTGGAATAAATCCTTCTTGAAGGTTTCTGAACAATTTATGACCATGACACTGAACATCATACAGCTTGTTGTGGTTAAAGTGAACTTAAGGACTAGATTTTACAGAATAATTGAAGTTGAAATTATCTCAATTCAAGTAAGATGAAATCAACATAAAGGCTAGAAACTTTAATACGATTCAATGGTAAAGTTTCATACATGTAATAAATAAATATAGCTTATTTATGATATATCTTGCTTTAAATTCTCCTATGAATCCGTTGAAAGCCTATTATAATTTACAAAATCATACAAATTGATTTACCACATTCACAGATAATAAAATTAATCGCATTGAAGTTGATGAATCGAATACTAAGTATCATTGACTAATTTCATCTCATTTTTACCATTAGCTAGGTTAAACCTTGTTTTAATAATATTTTAATTTTCTTCCGTGATATTTGTATTTTTTATTTTGAATATTTTGATTCAAAGGCGCTTAAAGGCGATTTATTTTCAATGAACCAATTTTTAGCATGATGAAATGAATGGAAATTCAAACATATATTATTTTATAGGCTATTCTTATATTCATTCAGAATTTAAATCCTTCGCAAAGGATCGTTCAATCAGTCCTTCAGCTTTAATAGATAGTAAAGTTATTTAATGCAGTGTACCGGGAGTCATAGGTTCCGTGAACAAATTGGCTCCAACTCCGATGACACATGAGAAGATAACAATCGTCCCTAATGCAGATTCTTGATTGGCGATAAGAAGGCATTCGATGGAATCACTGAACAGTATTTTTAGGTCGGCGACAGATTAAGGCAACAACCATGATGAGACGCAACGTTATTTTTTCGAGCGGAGTGATATTTATGCTACGTAGTGCATAGATCTTATTTTAGGTCAACTCCATCTAATTCCCGCTATCTGTTCATCCAGCCAACTATTTTTCGTAACTCGCCTAGACAGTTCCTCGGTAATCCTTTTTCTCAAAGACCATTTTTTTGATAGTTTGAATTTGCTTACTTGACTTCACGTTGCTTTGATTTAACGTTACAAGATCATACTGAAACAATTAAAAAACTACTGCAAGGTCATCTTGTGATATCACGAGAGCTTTGTAATCCATAAAAGTATGTTATAAATTGCGATGATTTCGCAGATATTGAATACAGATAACAGACAACGACTAACTGGATTGGGGGATCATCAATGTGCGATCCCATTTCTTGCGCTACTGCATGGTCTGTTCCGGGTTACCCCGGACTAGCCACACAGAGAGGGTATTCCATTGATATTTTGGTCCCACAAAAAACGCTACGCGCAAAGCGTCCAGGCGCCCACCCCTTTTGCTCCGCGTGCTCCAGAGGAGGCGAGGTTTCTACAGGAACACTAGCTTCCGACTATTGCACCCGGGGATGCGGTAGAGGTGGAAGGACAAAGGTTAAAGCTAAATTCAAAAGAATTCTACCGTGGGTTCACTGCCACCGCGAGTTCAACCTCAGTATGAAGGGGGTTGCAGCAGATGACGGATTTCAGGTACTAACCCTTCTCCATGGTACTCGTATCGGCTCGGTCATTTGTAGTCCCTAACCGTTCGACCTGTTGAGGATAGTGGTGAGCCTTTGGCATAGTCTCCACCAACTACTGTAATCGGCTGTTCCATACACCTCTTTATGGGAGCGCAGCACAGAGTGACCTGCGCACCCAACTCATGTTAGCTGGGCTACCCCAGCAGCGTTTGATGAGCAAACCGACGAGACTACTTTCGCACATCTCTACTCTACATCAATTCCCCAGGGGTTCAACCGTTGCCCACGGGCGTAGGGTTGGCTCCCCCCCCCCCTTTGGTTTTATGGGTGGGCATCGTGGAGTCTAACATACACCCGAAGAAATTGAATACAGCTTAAAATTAACATTGCAAGACATTGACACAAAAAATATTTACAAAGACTGAGATATACATGGCAAAAATATTTTATGATAAGACTGACATTAATAACATCGCTTTTTTAAACATAAAACTCATTTAAAATTCATCACTCTTTTCCTTATTAATTCGCAAAGATTATTTGCATTTACTAATGTTAATTCTAATAAAATATGAAGATATAAAATCAGGTTATTTGAATTATTCTTATATCAACTCCTCATAATAAACGAGCTAATTTTACAAAACAAAAATATAGTTCAACTCTTGAATTAAAAGAGAAGGTTTCCTTCAAAAGATCGGCATTCAAAAGAAATTATTTAATTTTGTATCATTTCATGTTTGGTCATGGTGATTCTTATCCTTTTCACAAATGATCTACATTCAGAATTCATGAATTATGCATTCATCAGTGATAGCCAAGCATGAAAATTTTCCGTTTTGAACGCAGGTAAATGTTTGAACTTAAAAATTTATTCGGCCCATAATTCCTGAGGATAAATTCTGGTACCGGGAATTCATCATGAATTCCGTTTCCTGTGTTACTTTTCCATTATTGACTTTTACGCGAGCAGCAGTGGAACGAGTTGGTTGCCAATGCGGATAGAAGGCACCAACTTTTCCAATATAATAATAATTCTGCAATAAATCTGAAGATTTTACAGCGGCTTCCGTAACGATGAAAACACTTGTTCATCTATAAAATGAATTTTATGTACCGACATAATAAGAGAAATGCATGTTTTATGTCTTTCGTTTATGTGATTTTCACAAAAGGATGTTATCGACGAGCGTAAAGGCGATAAAATTTCAATGTACATAGATACGGCGTTTTCTTGGAGCCATCTTGTAATATCGTTCAGAATATATTCATCTAAAGGCACTCGAAAATTCATACATACATACATTGTGCAATGTAAATATAACAGTCAACGCGGCAACAAAATTGTGGATTACCGGAATACGGTCTAACTTCATAAGCTTTCAGGAAGTTTAGCGTCAGTAAATATGCCATGAAACTAGCGGTCATAAAACTGAAGTTATTACTTTTTAATATTCATTCCGTCGTTGTGACTTCCGAGAATTCCAAGTTCTCAGAAAACATTTCCAATAATTGCTCCAAGAACTTACAATGCTTTAAAGTTGCGTTTTGAAACTTTGTCTGATCATTTCTTTTTTGTTTTATTTTCAGGTGTCATGGATAAGGAAACGTGATCTTCACATACTAACTGTAGGCGGATTGGCTTACAGTTCCGATGGAAGATTTTCATCCTTGCATGCTGATGGATCGGACGAATGGGCCCTAAGAGTTGCTTCAGCTCAACCCAGAGACTCTGGAATTTACGAGTGCCAAGTCTCATCTGAACCTAAAATAAGCCAAGCCTTCAGGCTCAATGTTGTAGGTCAGTATAATAAAATTTATTAACATGAAATACTTTCATGGCATCATTAGATAATACTTAATTACATATGCTTAATTAAAAGAAATTTAAGCAAACTATTAGCAATACCCTAGCATACTTGGGTCAGCTTATTGACATTAATTATGCCCTGGACTCTTCATATTTCATTAAAGATAATCTCACAACCCTCTCGAGGTACTAAAATTGGGATACCTTTTATTTAATATCTTAGTCAGTAGTTCTTAAACCACGACCAAGTGATTTTCATCCAACCTTTAACCCTTTGGATGTTATTATTATATATATTAAGGAAGAAATATTATTTTCATACGGTTTTTTTAAGTCAAAAATTTTGCTTAAACTTCAATATTGCTTAAAATTTTGAACTCACATAACATATTTTTAAATTACCTCGCTTTACGGCCTAAATACGTTTTGGAAAAATTGGCTGTAGAGCGAAAAACCGTATAACAAAGAAGCTGATTTAGAGGCGGTGTTTAATCTATCTCGTATATTTTAAACTTATCTTTCTGGAATAAGTATGCTACTTAAAAAAAGAGTTGAATATTCATAACTTCATATGTTCGAATAGGTTTCCAATGAAAATATTATTCCATGAGGCTCGACTTGTATCTCAAAATTTCAGCCAGTTTCGTTTCTGAAATATTTTTGTAAGCCTCGTCTTCATTTCTTTTATAATTTTCTGTGTTATATTTTAAGTATCTTTAATAAATTTCGATGGAGGGTCATTTCGCCTTTTTGATTAAAAATATGCATTTCAACGGAGACATTATTCTCCATATAGCATCTTTAAAAATGTGTAATATTGTATAATTCAAAAATATTGATTCTAGGAAGCTTAAACGTTCACAAAAACCCTGTATCTAGTAATAGTGTCTATAATTTAATAGAAATCACAAATATTGTCAAAATCAAAGCAAAATATATTGTTATTCGAAATTAAGCTCTTAACAATATGCCAATTTAATTAAAATGATCATATTAAAAATTTACATAATTTTGACATATCAAGACTTTAAAACTACTTTAAGAACTTTGTATATTTTATAATAAAGATTTTCTTGTATACCATTTCAAATATGAATCCAGAGTACTTGTATCTATTAAAAACTCTGGTTTAATTCCATTTGATAATCGAGATTTAGTTTGGAATGATTTGATTGTGTATTTTAGTCTCATTACTAATTTAATTATTTTGTGCTATTTTAAGTCACATTGTAAATGATTATTTTCAGTATCACGTGCCGAGATATTAGCAAGTCCAGAGCTTTTCGTCAGGAGCGGTTCAGATATCAACCTCACTTGTATAGTCAAGCACACTCCAGATCCTCCCAGGTAACGTCCTTTTTTAATATATAATCGTTAAAAACAAGAATCCTTTTTCTGCGTCGTATTAAAATAAATGGGCGCTTTAAGTGATTCATTTAGATCCACTCTCGGTACGTAAACCGCAGGTCTTTTATATCTGGGACTGAAAGCTTTTATAATTATAACCGCGATACGCATTATAATGAAAACATGGAGATCTTGGGAAATTTCAAAAAGTTTATGGGCGCATGACTGTCTTCCGTTTGCTTAAAAACCTATAAAATTTTAAGTTATCCCATAAATTTACTATTGTCTAATGTTTTATTTATTTTCATTTTGAATATCAAGTAAAATCTTTTCTTCTATTTCAATTATTCACTACTTTAGGACTAACACATATTTTAAGCTCGAAATATACGCAATTATAAAGTCTGCATGTAGAAGTACCAGGTGAAAACGATTTAACCTCTTCAAGGACATTATCTTAAATTAGAAAATGCGAAAGCTTAGTTAATTATCTAGTCTTGAAAGTTTAAGCAAATAAAGCTCAAGTTGGATGGAAGTGACAGCCTCGAACGGATAAACGAGGCTTTTATAGTTCACATTATTTTAAAGCCAATGTCTATATACGTATACTACTAAATGAAATTTAAAGTGGTTTACAAAATAAATCTTTTAAATTTTATCTAAAATTTAAACAGAAAGCAAACACAGAAAAATATCACATTAAGACAAGTTGATGTCTAATCTTAATGTATCATAATATGAATTTTAATGCATACTATAATTCATTAAGAATCCTGTCCATTGAACATTCGAAAATATGTTTATTAATGGTTTTCCGTGAATCAATTAACAAATTCATTTAAGGCAGAATAATATAAAATCGTTTGAATGGTTTTGTTGGACTCATGTCCTCTACTTTTATTATAGGAAAAGGATTTCACCATATGTATAAATTTGAAAAATCGAAAGTATCCCGCGATTAAGCGATCGAACTAGTAATTCAATCATCTTGAATTCAAAACTACATGAGGTGTGACTGATGAGCACATTTTTAAAAACATATATTGGCTATGAAAAAACAATGTCAAAATTATTGGCAATGGGCTCATAAAAGGAATGCTAAAAGCCTCCTAAAAAAAAACTGAGTTATCGAATTGTATATGTTAAGGGGATCTTTTAAAAATATGTATTAATGAATTTCTATGTATTTCTTTGTATAATAGTGAATTATATTGGCATTTAATTATAAAGCCATTCTTATCTATAAATGGATATTAAGTATTTAAGTTTTTGTTCATATTTAATTGTTCATGTATGAATTCATGGTCGTTTATAGTACGCAAATCTAGTGCTTAAATTTGTTAAAATAATATTAAGTGTTGTGATAAATTAGTATTTTAACACCACTTTAATGGGTTCGTGTTTCATTTAGTATAGATTATGTAGAAGTACTAGTTAATTTCCCACTATTTTTCAGGGTGTATTATAAAGTAATGACACGCCACGACAAAAGTTATTAACAAACTTATTTATGGCTCATAATATGTTTCAATTATATCTTCGCAGCGTTTGGATGAAATATCTGAATTAATTCGGGGACGCCATCGGTGAAATTGACGCCATTTGTCTTGATTTTGAGTTGGCTCTTTGTGCTCTCGTTTTTTTATGGCCCTCATTTATTTTGTCAACATGAGAATTTCGTCCAAAGGATGGGCCCACGAACATCCAGTACACATTTCCAATTTCGCCGGTGGGTTGGTTTTGATCTTCGACGATAAAAGGAGGTCGTTCTGAGTAAACAATCCGCCGATACTTTGAATAAGTTTATAGACATGATCCAATTAAGTCGAATGTATCCAGACTGGGAACGACCCTCGCCACTGCCATTCATCCAATTCAATACGATCCTTTAGCCGATTGTTATTTCTGACATTTTTTCCCGCTATTATGTGTACATTTAATATCTGACAAGGATCAATAACCTGATGTTGAGACCTTTCGAAGCTGCCAAATCCGCGAAGGATTGGATTGACGCCTCCAACACATATTTATACGCCATTTCCTTAAACAATTATTTTGTTTATATATATATATATATATATATATTAACTTTGCAATTTTCTATATGATGTTTCACATCTGTGAACATATCACAAACTTAGCTTTTAACTTTCGAAATTAAAGTGAAGACTATTCGAAAGTTGTGGTTTATTGAGGAAGTTAACAACTCATCAGCGAGAAGTTATATTAAGACTTTATAGTTTTGATAATTATATAAATACCGCCATTATTATATACGAGTAGCGATTGAATTTAACATTTGATAAACTGCTCCGAACTATATATTAATACAAATGTATCATTTCAAATACTGTATGAATATTATTTCATCACTGGAAAATGTATGCTTTTTAAATTCCATGGCGCCATACTGTACGACATATCTGCAGTACATAAAAATAGATCTTTATCTCAATAAGTCTAAAATCGAGAATAAGCTTTTATATCCACGAGAATTTTCATAGATATTCGCTTCGGATGCTGCATGAAAATTTATCTAAGATATTTAAGCTCTAAAATTGTTTTAATTTCTTTACTGTCAATCTTCCCGTAGGCGGATATACAAAGCCTGCGACTGAAATCGCCATGAATTTCATTTCATCAAATTTCTTTGATCTCTTTCAACTCAAATTTTACATATTGTCAATGATAAATTATATTTAAAATAAGATTAAAATACCCCCGTGTAAAATTCTTAATGAATTATTGAAAGTATTCCAAAAATCTTCTATGTGCGAAAATATACATTTTACGTGGCATTAGTTAATTTGTATTCAAACTATCACCCAAATATACATGTTTATATATATATACAAAATTTGCACACAGAAATAATGCAAAATTAGTTTAAAGCTATTCAGATAATATCCATTTTCCCTAAGGCTGATTATTAAAATTAGTTCTTTGGATTAAGACCTTTAATGATAAGTCTAAATGAGTTGGATAAAGTGTTTAGCTAAAATTTTGATATCGCTTCGTTTAAAATATGAAAGAAAATTGAGCACAAATCTATAGAATCCTATTTTAAATATCGATGACAATATGATTTGAAAAGTGCACTGGTGTTGATTTATTTATTTATTTATTTATTTATTTATTTATATATTTTCAAGAGAAACCTACAGCTATTACAGAAATAAAATAATTAAGTAGTTAAACAGAAGCCATTTATAAGTTTCTTCAGCTAACAAGAAATAAAATTAATTTAAAAAAGAAAAAAAAGAATTTGATACATATAAATTGATATACCGAAAAAAGGGAAAAAACACAAATAAGAAATTTAAAAAAACACTAATAAACAGCAGAAAACAGCAAAAAACAGGAATTAGCATTTGTGTTAATATTAAGATGGCTTGAAGAACGACAGTGCAAATGAATTTTTTATAGTGGACAAGCTATCATTAAATAGGTCCACATCCACATCTAAGCCATTGTATAAGCCGCACACTCTGACGATGTATGAGTTCTGACGATAGTTAGTGGAAAAAATGGGAATACGTAAAAGGGGCCATCTACGTCTGGAACGAATAGGAACTGATAATGAAAACTTGTTTAATATTGCCGGACAATCGATGGCGCCTTTAAGAAGTTTTGAAAGAAAAATTATATCAGCTACGTTGCGACGAAGATATAATGGAAGAATATGGAATCTACGACATCTAGATATATAGTTGACATCCATTGTGTTGCATTTAAATGAGAGATATCGTAAAAAACGTTTCTGAATCGCTTCAATTCTATCACTATAAATTGAGTAATATGGATTCCAGATTTGGCTCGCATAGTTAAAGATACTATATCATAGGATTGTGAGAGCATGTTTTTACGAAATTCATTAGTTTTGGTGCGTAAGCCTCGTACATTCTGATAATATACCTTAAAAGAAGTTATAAATTGTTTAATAGAAATATGGAAATAATATAGTTAATATCAAAATAGTCGAACGAGGTAAACATACGCACATGATATAATAAATTGAAAAATGGAGTTATATTATTTGTTAAGAAATATGGACATTTGCATTTGAAATAGTGTAATAAAAATATTGGTAATGGGAGTACATGCATGTAAATGTTTGAAGTCAATGCGATATTGTAAAAATAAGTAGGTATTGAAATTATATTAAAGTATAGTGATAATAGCAAATATATCCTAGCCGTCGAAATAAAATGAATAATAATGAGGCCAGATCCCGTTACCTGCTCCCGTTGTCCAAACTTAAACATCATTATATTAGTCATAGTGGCAACAATAATACAATAGCATGAAGAGATGTATGCGGCATTCAAACATATGTAAATTAAAATAAGTTGATTTGAAGGTAGACAGAAACAATCTTGACATTGATATTGACAATTTATAATAAATGAAATGTAGGAAAAAATAAGTAATGGGTAATTTAATGGATTTTCTTTAAATCCCGTTCTGTGTGAATTGCCAAAATTGGCGAGGTATCGTTTTTCCTCACTAAAATTTTCGAGTTTTTCACCCACACATACAAAAAACCTCGATCTTTGGCCGTGGTTTTCGCCTTCGTGAGTAGCATTTTGTTAGTAATAGTCAGATGATCGTTGACAAAAACTCGTCTGACATCTGAAAATCCAAGGTCACTGGATGACAGCGATTTCATACGCCGTGCTGCTGTTAAGAATTCTTCCTTGAGATGGTAATTCGCGAAGGAAGCAACAATAGCCTTAGAGTCGTTATTGGCTCGAGAGGGAACCCTTGCAACAAAGTTTATTGAACTAGACGAAATAGGGCATTTAATTATGACGCCTAACTTGATAACAGTATCCATCACGTTTTCCGTTTTTGAAGGTGGGACTCCTTTAATTTCTATGTTGTTTCTTCTTGACCATTGCTCCTTCTCATTTAATTTAATTTCAAGGAGGTCCAACTTGTCTTGAAGTGCCGTAGTGTCAAGGTGTGATTTTTCGAGGGCATTTATTCTGGTATCAAGTTTCTGGACCTTCATAGTAAAATCGTTGATGAGCGAGTGAGCCATCTCCACAGAGCTTTTTAATGAACTAATTTCAACTTTTAACAATTTAATGTCCTCCGACATTGGCTTAATTGGAGCCAAGTCCATTCTTATGCTCCTTAGTTCCGCGAGAAGTTGGTCCATGGATGGTGATGAGGTGGAGCCAGGCAGTAGATCACCTCCAGAGGGAGACGAAGTAATGGCTGACTTACAGGAAGCACACTTCCAATGAAGCTTTCTGTCACCAAGATTCTTGAATCCCCGTTCGGTTATGCCTGCGCAGGGAAAGTCGAATTTCAACTTGCAGATGCTGCACAAGGCACCGTTTGAACTTTCAGTATTGCACTTCGCACACGTAAACATTGATATATAGATAAAGATACAACGGATTAATTCAACTGATTAATTCAATTATATATACGTTTGAGAAGCACTGGGATCTTATATGACCGGAGGCACGAGTACTCTCTGACAGGTCCGAAACTTGATTTTTGACTATTTTACAAATGAAACCTTTTTCTTAATAAGATATTATGGATTTAATTTCAGCTGATGGAATTTGTAAAAATATATTCACCCCCAAAGTAGTGGCAAAAAAGCGGCAACGGACAGAACGTTTATCAAAGGGGATGTGTGATTGATGGACAATTTCTGTTGCGGAATGGTACTCAAAATATCTTAATGGAATAAGAAATATAAGAGCTGTATATTAAACATATAAATGAAATAATTTTTAAAAAATGCGAATTTTGTACGATTCGATGAACAAAATGTTAACAGTACCGCTTAAATGGGGATATTTCGACCTCAAAACATCAACGTACGAAAATTATATGGAGCTTGGTTATACATATTTCATTATTTTTATTTGGATGCTCTAAAATATTCCAAAATTTATGCAAATTTCAGTGGATTGTTTCAAATTAGGCGTACTTAAAAATATATTCCTGATTTAAATACAGTCAAGCAATACGAATTGAGTCTCCTATTAGTGTCTGATTTGCTATACTTTTTTATATTGGCAATCCCTTTTATGAGACCGTTACCAACAATTTTATACGATTTTATGTATTTTAACTATTGACTACTTGACTAGTATTTAAAGATTAAACTTTTCTCTGCTTTTTCTTTAGTTTATAAAGAATATATGGATTTATTGGGCATATTTTTGGCCACAGTGATGCCTGAGATGCGCCTTTGAAATGAAATGAATAAGATTTATACAATCAATAGTTTTTAAATGTCTAGAAATTTATATTTTAGCATATTTAAGATTCGTATTGTAATAAATGTTTTTCATCAAAATGATAACCATTGATGCAAACAACTATTCTCTAATAATATAAAAGGAGATTGTCTGGGAAAAGTATTCCGAATGTAATCGTTCAACCCTCGTGTAGATCGTTATATTCGAATATTTGATGTACGAAAATATTATTTTCCTATTTGCATTTTTTTCCAGCTGTATAAATATTTATCTTGCTATGCTTATACGAAAGGCTCCGTTTGTAGCGAAACGATTCGCGGAAAAGCCTTCGCTCTCTAAGACTACCGCAACATTTTGGAGGCCGTATTCATATTAATGACCTACCGTTTCGGCATCCGAAACTAATTTCTATTTTCATTCACTCGTACAGAATCATAACATGAATCTGTACGTGCTCAAACATCTCACGTTCATTTCCGACTCGAAATTATTCCGGTTCATCACTTCCGCAGGAGGCAAACACTCTGCTTGCCCGCCCGCCCCCACGCATTTATTGAACTTTCTCTGCGGGGTGTGATAGATGATGGCAGGCTTTCTTAATCTCATTAATTAAACTAATTTTAAGTTCCGTAGTAAGACAATACCCAATTAATAAATGGGTAATATCGGTTGAATAGACGGCTGCTGAAAGTTCGGCCAGTGCCCTTGAAATAACTCACCCCCAACTCCCGAAACGAAGCTTTCGGATATTTCAAATAACTATTCGCAGCTATCCTGGAATTTTGTGAGTAATGAAATTTCTTAGTTTATTTCGTTTCCTTTGTCGGAAGACATCTTTTGACAATCAAGAACGGATTATTTCCCCAAATGCGATCGGACAGCCAAAGCTCGCTATCAACTTTCACCGGTATCATTAATTAAAATTGATTTCTCACCATATCTACATGTTCAGATAGGATCAATGGTATTCCATTTAGGTATTTAAAAATTTTTTTTTATTTATTTACATCAATAGCCAACGAATCTTCCATTATTTTGTCTTTAATATAGATGTTCTTAAAATGGAGGTCATACAAAATTTGGACAACATAGGAAATAACATATTCAATTAAAAAGCCACAAATGAGCTCAAATTATTAGACTAAAAATATACCTCCTCTGATTTATTTTTTTATAAGTTAGAAGTATAAATATTTATTATCAATCTTCTCGATCATGGTTTACTCGATCCAAACCTTTATGACTATTAACTCAATCATCTTAGATTCAAATTTACAGAAGGTATGGCTAATGATCATATTTTTAACAACAATCGCTATGGAAAACCATGTTAAAACAATTGGCAATGGTTCCATAAAGTGCATTGCTAAAAAGCCACCTCAAAAAAAACAAGCAAAACAAGGATCTCATATTTTTTAACCCTCGAATAAATTTAAAGTCTTCATAATGTTAATAGCAATAAACAAAAATATATCTCTCAATATTTCATACATAGAATGAACGGAAAGATAGCTTTGTTTTTATTTGGGCTGTTTTACTCTTCAATGCTAATTAACATATATTTTATATCCTACCATAAGTAAAGTCTCATTTATATTTGATCGACAAGGGTATTTATCGTATATGGTTCATAATATACATGCAAAATAATTCAATTTTCAAAGGAGACACATTTAATACGTATATGCAAACTAAGCTTGTGAAGCTTTTTATTATTTAATACTGAAAGCTCTCATCTCGCCATAATGAAAAAGCCTCTCGAGCCTTTATTTGATCCTAAAATCAATTTTACTGTATGTGTAAAAACTTCCATAGACTTCGTTTAATAATATCGTTATACATATGAGATTATATTGAGTGCGGAATTGTATCAAATTTCTCGTGCACAGTTGAATTTGATATCCCTTATTGTTAAAATTTCATCCAATCTAAATGGGGTTGAATTTTTATATAAAACAAATAATGACATTTGACCATATTTATGATACATGATAAACGTTTTGAACGATGAAGATGTTTCATAATAAATAAATGGGTGCCATTCAAAGTTTTGACAGTCAAAATCTCGATATTTATAATCCAGGCTATCAAAATCTTATCAGATGAAGATCTCCACTGGTCCCCACAGGTTGTATTCTCGACAAGTTAATACCTTTATAACAATAATATGAAGGATATTTCGTAAATTGTATAAGAATATTTTATCATCATCATCATAGTGCAGCCACTAACAGTCCACTACAGAACTATGGGCCTCTTCAATATCCATTCATAGGAAAGGGGTTATATCCATTTCGTCTGTATCATACATTCACCTCCTCATTCGCTCGATATTGAAGGTAGCATTACCACCGAGTTTTATTTTGAACGCTCACCCAACGGGTATCCTGAGTGAACGTATTGACGGACACTTTCGCGAACGTCTCGATAAGGAGTTTGGGGGGTTTGTAAAGACTGAGTAGTTTTCATAGGGAGATAAGAATATTTTATAATCTTATATAAATGAGAGACAAACTGTAATTTTACATATACGCAAAAGCTCCGATTTGAATAAAATGAGATTTTATTTTAAATTATAACGTTTAAATGACGTCTGTATTCTGTTGAAATGTTTGCATAAAATTCAATTACACAAATTATTTTTGATAAGAGAATGATTTTCTTATTAATTAGGATGTATTAGTCATGTTTGTGTCTTAGTGGTTACATTGCTCTAAATAACGCGTCCAATGAAGGTATGCACTTTTAAGATGAAGTCGTGTATAACACGCAAAAATATCTTCAAATTTATTACTATAATACTTTCCACTCGATTAATTCCGAGTTATAATACAGATTCATGCGAAAAATCACTCTTGTTCATAACAAAAGCTCTACAGGCGGAAATAATAAAAATCCTCATCCGATACAATACAAAAAATATTTGATACTAAAATTCGCCCTCAAGGAAACCCAATCACAGAAGTCGATCGTACATTTGCATTGCTAAAAATTGAAGCATAATTTATGTGTGTAAAAAAATTTATGAAAGGCTTCGTCATCAATTTTCGCATAAGTTTTTATTACCACGACGAAGTTCGCCGATTCGGTTCGATACCGCCGGCATTATTTGCAGTTATTCCACGCGTAATAAAACGCCGAATCTCAACCGTTTTCCGCCCAAATGTGTAATAGAAAAAAGGCGTGATGATATAAACGCATGTATATTTCAAGTACACTTCCCGCTAACATATGTGACTCCCCCCCTATATAGACCAAACTTGATTTTTTTGTCACCCCTGTTATATATTGCACTGTTTTATGGCACCTCGGAGACATATATAATTCATATAAAAACCAAATACTTCATCTGCAGTCCCACCCGAATGGGTCACAAGTGGCACGCGAGCCATGTTGATAAATCCAAAAAAAATGGCTTTTAAGCGTAATCTGCTTTTATTGTTTATGTAAAGAGTGAAATTTAAATGGGTTTAGGGGGGAATATTGACTTGGGTCGGCGCAAATTGGACGTATAAAAACATCAGTTAACGTTAATGAAGATACTCAAACGTTCCTTTAAAAATGCTGTATAACTTTCCATAATCACCCTGCCTTATTTTGTTGCGGTAAAAGCATAATATTTCAATTACGGGAGAGCTTTCTGCTCAGCGGTGAAACTTTAATAAATTTACTGACTTAATAAACTTGTTTCGGAAGAACCCTTCCTAGTTCCTAGTCCCGGGCCTTAACCAAATAACGTGATTCGGAATTCTCGATCTACTAATAGCTGACCTAAGATCGAACTGAGAACATGTCCCTTATTAATTGTTCGAAATAGTTGGCCCTTTCTTCATCAGGCCCGAGTTTGGAACAAAAAACATAAATCAGACCTACAACCCACCTTATGTACCTATAAACATAAATAAATCTTCTAGAGGCAATGCATATAACATTGCTATATTATTTTAATTAAAAAATTAAGAGCTTGATATGTCTTAGTCTATGTAGAATCATCCCTTATTTTTTTGTTAAAAAAATCCATCATGAATATGAATATAACTAAATCATTTTACTGATGCTCTAATGGACCCTATTAAAGAAAAGTCTTGATAATTATGCAATTATTTACTTTGACAAGCCAATCTATTTTTTAATATCAATTGATAAATACAAACGTCCATTATTAAACATATTTTTTCATCCTTGATCTTAAGTTTCTCAACTCGTTATTCAACTCCCTTTTTAAAATGCTAATGCCGTGAATCCTTTGATCAAATTGAGGCATGCTATCAATTTTTTATCATCAGAGGCGAATTTGTTTTTAAATTCATCGCTCACGATGTACAGTCACAAATACAAGATTACCCACTTTCCGAGACTATCAAATATTACAGCCCCTATCTTGGTTTTTATCCGATCGGAGAATCTGCTCAAAAGTCGTCTGAGTCGCCATTAACAATTCATATGTAAATAGCTTCGCTATTTTGCGAACAAACCTCCAGTGTCACATAAAACCTACAAAGATCCCGCCATTTGGTCCAATCTTCCCACAGAAGATTGTCTTCTAGGGAGCAAAATAAATTTTGATATAGCTCCAAATATAACTTCGGGTGAATCCTCGCCAAATATGTGGGGTCAGGAGCAACCCGATGATTTATATCCATTATGAGGATACTTTAGGCTGAAATTCTGTTTCATAACTCACCTTCATCATGGTAATAGATTAGCATGCGTACAAATTTAGTCAGTTGGCATGTTTGCCCAAATTTATGCCAGCCGGATTAATTGGCAACCCTAAATAAAAAGTTGCCAATTTTAGAATTCTGGAATCTCATTGCCGAAGCTTGCGACGTCCTACAATTACGCCATCTCAGTTGGCAGAGTCGACTTCTTTGGCGACAGCTCAAATGCGACCAGCAAACGTCTTTATTTTGCTTATTGTTTCTTTCGCTTCTTCCTTCGTATAAGCTTTATTCAGGTTCGTTGGTTCCGAAATTTGCTGCTCCGTCATCCTATTACGGAAAATGAGCTTTGACTCGGATCCAAATACGCCATATTCATAGCATTAAATGTATTTAAATTCACTTAAAATATTTCAACAACGCCAAATGTCAACCACTTTCAAGCATTCCGAATATTTGCTCATTTAAATTCTGAATATATTCCATTTTATGTGATAAAATTTAAGTAACACTTTCCGAATATGTTATATAATAGTTGGCCGAGTATGAAAATATTTTGCGAAAATGCATATTTATTAGAAATTTTAGCTAAAATTAATTAATCAAATACCTATCATACAATCAATGATTTATCAAATAATATTAGTTTTCCGTTGTTAATAGTACAGAATCACTAGGTTTGAATACTTTTTGCGGCAAATTTGGACCTAATGAAATATGGATACTGCATAATTATCCTAAATTAAAATGGAACGGCTTTCTTTGAATTACAAGAATCTGATTAACTAATCCCGACACATAGATTGAATGAAACAATATCATAAATTTTAGTTAATATCAAATTAAATTGTTAATACGATTAGCTACCACCTATGAGTTTGAATAATTTAATTAATCTAGTTATTATTTATATATAAATATATATACATTTTGTTGTGTAGTTTTAATGTTATTAAAGTGGATCTACTTGAATTTACAACTTGTTATTGGAATTGGAAAACACAATAAATGCAAATCACAAAGCTTCGTAAGAACAATATGTATAAGATTTTTATTAGCATATTCTTGACCCCAATTCTCAGAAGCTTGCTCCCATTAATACAAACAAACAACAATTGAAACAGAGTAATAGAATTTTAAATAAAATATTTGATTATCAAATAGGGTAAATATGTTTTTAAATATGAATTTTCAAAATTTTGATCCCTTTTGTCGTAAATATTAGTTTTAGTTGCGTAATCAAAGCAACCTTCCGCTGAAATATTTAATATTAAATTTCTTTCGGTAACCAGAATGTTCGCTAGTTTGTTAATATTAATCACGTACCAAGAATATTACCTACATCATATTTTTAAATTACCCTTCTTACCTTCAAGGATATTAAATATACAAACGATACAATATGAAGCAATAATCTCTAGAGCGTGCTCAGCAATAACAATTGTGTGGGAAGCTGTGATCCTCGGCATATTTTGAGTTCCGCCCTTAACAAGCATCCGATTATATCTTTCGCCTCGTCATCGTGACATATACGCCACTAAATAAATACCCCTCAATATTAAATACCGCAAAAACTTCACCATATATATTCTTTAAAAGACGTTTATTTTTAAACATGCGGAGCTTTCAGCAGCAATTCATGAGCGTCGAGCACCACTCTCTATTATGAAGCATATCCCGAAAATAAGTGTACTGTGACAATAACGGACTGTGTTTTTTTTTTTGTTTTTTAAGAGTTCATCATATTAAGTGGTAGAGGAGGTTTTTACTGATAAAGCGAGCATAGCCAGAATACAGTAGTACATAAATTCACGTTGTAGTGTCCAGTTGCATGAAAAATGTCGGCAAGAAATCCCGCAATATACGAGCGGGTCAATAGCGTCCGCTAATTTCTTGCGCGACTTCAATTGAAAGGTGAGGATTTTTTGAGCTCTATTGTGACTGGAGGTAAAAAGTGGATCGCTTATTACACATCTGAGTCAAAATGACAGTGGTGTTAGACCAATTCCATCTGTCAAAAAATTCAAAACCAAAATTTCGGCTAAAAAAATCATGACCTGTGTTTTGAGACGAAAATGTATCATTTTGGTAAAATTTCTGCCTAAGAGAGAGACTATCAATGCACAACGATATTATGAGACCCTAAAAAACTCAAAAGAAGGATTCCTAACAAAAGGAAGGGTATGCTGACGAGAAGAGTGTACTTGTTGCACGCCGCCCGTCCTTATACAACCTTGGCCACCAAGTCGTTCTTGGACTTATTTGATTGAAATGTTTTGAACTACCCCCTTTGAATATTCCCCTATCTTGGTGCCTTTAAATTATCATCTTTCCCCTTCCCTGAAAGAATATATGGGTGGAATTAATTTTTCAACTGACGAGCAGGTGCAGAAGGAGGTTCTAAAGTGAGGGAAGGATCTGGTTAGAGAGTTCTTCGAGGAGGGCATAAAGAAGCTTGTGCCACGGCTTACCAGATGCATTGAATAGGATGGCGATTATGTTGAAAAATATCTAACAAGTGTATCAACAATATCCTGTTGTTTTTTTTTTTCAAATATACTTTTTCTAAAAGAATATTAAACATTTAGTACACTTACTTTCGGGATACGCCTCGTACAACCGTATAACACTCCTTAAATTAAAAAAAAAACTTCGTTTTAGAGATATACCACTATCATCAAGCCTCTGTTATCACCTAGGGCTGGATGAAAACCTCTCTAAAATTCATAATGGCGAACCAAGGTACGTGTCCAAATTGAGATGCAAATATTCAGAGGCGTCCATATGTGCGACGTGTGACGCACGGAGACGAATACACATCGTAGGTGTCCAATTTATACATAGTCACTTCAAATGTCCTGCCTTCGATCTAAATTATATACAGATGACTCACTTTTTATGCCATTTTGACGTATATAGTCGATGGGAACTGGTGGTAAAATAAAATACGAAATATAACCATTGATGGTTTACCTTAGCAAACTAACAAAAAAGCAATTGAAATAATTTGAATCCACTAACAATGTTATTAGTGATTTTGATATAAATGGGACATAAAATTACAATATGATTAAATTCATATTTTTAATTTTCCATAGCTCCTCGATGAAAGCTTGACGTTAAGGCAAAGAAGTGGAGCGCCATTATAAAAGTATAAATTTGATTAAAAATATTACAGCACCTAAGAACGATCAATGGTGGTTCATTGATGCTTAGATCAAAATGAACCTTCGCTATCGGACCAAATAATAGGCGCCGCAATGTGTAAGACTAAGTATGTTATAGTATCGAGAATATATGTTGAAGATTTAGTCTCTTCTAATAAATCTTTATTAGGATTTAAGATTTAAAAAATACCAAACGTTAATAAAATCAATGGTGGTTTATATGCTACGTGATGCGCTTTCAGAGATTCTAAAAAAATCATCAAATATCAGATACCGAAATCATGATATCTTATTGGTTATAAATAATATTATTTAATTAAAATGTATTTTTTCCAGATAAAAATAATATGGCAAATATATTGATTAGAATAGAACTTTAGTAATAAACGTGAATCTATTCCGCTTATTAAAGCCATATCAACATATTATATAATCTAAGCAATGATCGTATTAAGACAAATCATGTTTAATACCCGTTTGATAGTTGTATTTCCAGGTATTATAACTTGTCCAACTGTTTCGAATTGGTCATGATTGTCCCGGAATTGAAGCTGTTATTCAGGATCCCGGTTGAATGTCAAATTATTCCGGAATTTCAGGGAAAACTATCGACTAATATCACCAATATATTCCAAAATATTTCTTTCTATTGCACAAAACTTCATACCCATCCGTTTATCGTCCGTCAAATGTTACCTACTGATAAAAAATAATTAAAATTCGAGGGCATCCGCCCCTCAGTATAGATAGGGCTCCGCTGCCTCGACACGGATTCGCAGCATACATCGGAAATCCTTATTTTACCTCCGTAGAAAAGGGCTATTTATCTCCGGCCGCTCATCATCGAAAAGGAGGGTCTTCAAAAAGACAACAATTAAAACATTGCAATCTTTAATAATGAAGTTTATTTAGCGTTTTATACGGCGACGATCATGAGGCAAAAAGTACACGAAATTATAACATGATGGCGGCAAACGAAGCTTGACCGCCAACAATTAAACTCGACTAGTCCGCAAGACTCCCAAGAGAGAATATAAAGCGTTCGTCCTGCAACCCCCAGGACTTACCCCCACCGCTTGCGGGCAACCCCGGCGGATGCAAAACTCGAACAGTATTAAAATCGACCCGCTTTAACGGCCAAAAATCAATATTCAATGGGAGAAATTAAAATTATTTTTACAAAATTAGGGATACCGGATGAAAATGTCGTTTTTTGATATCGTCTTTTTAAATTGTCCTTTATGTTTCGGTCGACAATTAATCAAAAAAAATTACATTATCTTGCACCCTATTTCAAATGGAAAGCTCTGTACCGGATAAGCAATTATTCCGAAAACGCATGTTTTACGAATATCATCATAAAACCAATGCAACGACTGTGACAAATATTTTTTTAAATAATTAACATGATTCATATTCAAGGTGTGTGGATACGGGTTCGAATGTGTTAAGAATTAATAAAAATAAATGAAAATTTTGAAATTTTTTCAACATCTTGCCAACTAATTTTGCAATAAGAAATGGCTTTTTAAAGGGAATTTACTACTGTGATGCTGAAATTGAGCCCAACTGTCAAAAAAGTCATTTTATCTGTATGGTGAGATTGTAAACAAAATATTTATTATGCAATCAATTGTTATGCTAGAACTTTTTTCAATTAAATAAGCAATTTATGTAGAAGGATCTAGAATATTCAATCAAACATATATTTTTGATTAGATCTTGATCTAGCTCCATTGGATTTACATTTATTTAAATCTATCTTTTTGTCTGACATTTTATGAATATCGAAAAAGCAAAAACGGGTCTAGATGTTTATTTTTAATCCAAAACCAAACATTTGCATATAAATGGCATATTAAAATAACTAGAAAGAAAAAACTAGAAGTTTTTATTCCGATACCTCTATTGTATTGGCTTTAAGATTTACGCAAGCAATATTTATATGTTATATACTATGTAATTGAGTATAGAACATTATTAATAATCGAAATTTTGACCACTTATATAATGATATAAAATTATTATCGTTCTTCCGAGTTTCATTTTGACATTTGAATGTTCATATTTACCTTATTAAATTACATCGAAATAATATTTTTATTTAAACAAATCGAGAAGAATTTATATTGTGCATTTTCTATAGCGCCATATATTTTGAAAAAAAAATTGTGTCGTTACGAGTACTTTTAAATTCACATTCTGACCCAAATAGGGTGTGTTTTTTTCAGCTTATCGGCTAAACTTTTACTTCGTTAGTACAGTTGATTATTCAGGACAGGGCGAACGTTACTAGTTGTGTTGTATTGCAACAAATTAAAATCATGATGGCTTTAAATTTAATATTATTTTTTCATGATATATTTTCATCCCTTTTTTTCCTTGTGGTGTTGATAAATCTTGATTTGAACTTGATTCAAATTTCGATATCATCAAATAAAAACATGGCTGAAAGATGCTTTAAATTTTAAGTATCATGAAACGATAACAAATTTAAAGCCTTTCAATAAATTATTCGTTCATATAGGATCGCGCTCAATTCCTAAATTGGATTTGGCGCTTTGAAAAAAAAGGTTTCACAGGAACCGTTTAGTTAATTATGCATATAGGCTTTTTTTATGTATAAAGTCATCCCTTATGCGCGGCTCAGACTCGAAGTTGTTTTCGGGTTTTCCTTTATCCCTGTCGCCTGATCGCGCTCTCGATTTCCATTTTATGTAGCTGATACGGCTAAAAAACACAGAATTATTAATAATATTTCCACCGAAAACAATAGGCCAACGGAAAACGGAAAAGTGTATGCGTGTGTGTACATTTTTTTGTCGCCGTCGCTCTCGCGCCCACCCTTCGCTCCTCTTGTTTAGGGCGCCTCATTTTTTATGCGACCGGCTACAAATAGAGGGACAAAAAAAGCCCGCGAAGCAAACGCTGGTAAGGCTGTAAAAAAGAGAAAAGAGGGAAAAACCCGGCCACATTCGCGCGCTTTATTGTTCACCACCGGCGTACGCTTTCAAAGAAAATGGGAAAATCGGAAAACTCGACGCGCGTCGGAGAGAAACGCAACGAATGCCATGTATCAATCTCACACCTTTGCCACCTTTCATTTAATACGCTACATCCGTAATAATATCATTTAAGCCCTTACTCTTTTTTTAAATCTATTGCGTGCCAATGCTTCCCAATTTTTATTAAGCAAAAAACTCGATAAAATTTTATTTTTATATAGGGAAAAAATGGTACCACGATACTTGTATAAGGTGGTCGAAGAATTCTGATATATAACTATTATATATTTACATATTCCTGACATTCTATCCAAGAAAAAAATAGTTATTTTTATGCTATTTATCGTGTAGGTCTTCATTTCGGAGAATCTTCTATTCATTAATTTGAATATTGAAGGGTCGATTATAATGACCCTCCAATCCAATCAGTCGCTGTCTGATGTCTGTCGTCTCTGCTCCTTAATAGATTTTTTTTAAGATGAGAAAAATTTTAAAACCCTATTTCTTGGTTGTAAATATAAAAATTAATGTATATGATTACGAAAAAACCAAACCGCAAATATAGTGCTGTCCAAATTTTAAAAATAAATAAAATTGTGCTTTAATGTACCCAAATATTTTTTAGTGCATTCAAATTGAACCATCATATGTAACATACGCACCTTTTTTCAAATAAATTCGGTGGTTTCATATATGCACCGTTTACAAAATTCGAGGGTCGTCCCATTCTCGGTTCATCCGTTAAGCTTCTATTGCCCCATTTAAATATCTGGAACCAATATTGACATCTGCGGACTGTTACCACTTCACCATAAACATCTTTAAGTGTTTTACTGGCTTTTGTGACATTCCAACCCAAATAAATAAAAAACAGCATACGATGCCGGATGTGAACTTCATCAGTTTCGGACCTTTTACCCTTTATAATAAAGAAAATCTATTGCACAAAAATAATGTTTAACAATGGTTCTATAAATAAAATAACTTACAAAAATTTTTCCTTCACTGTGTCCGGACACAGACTAGGCTCAAACATAATTTTTTAAAAATACGAAAATACTTTTCGATACCCCTAATATAATGGCATATATTCATTTTCAATATATCAACCATTATAATGGTTGATATAATGACAATTGCATATATGAAACAAAGAGCGAAACTAAAAAGAAAAATCACCGTTAAATATAACTCAATTATTGCTAATTTACTTATGGGTAGTCCTTTAGTACCTGTGGGTAGGTTGAATTCAATCATCTTGGGTTCAAATTTACAGGAGGTGTGACTGGCGATCACATTTTTAAAACATATGTATGCTATGAAAAACCATGTCAAAATGATTGGTAATGATCCCATAAAGGTGATTGCTGGAAACCGCTAATGTTAATGTTAAAATAAATGCTATTGATGATTTATTTTGTATATTATAGTGCCATCTATTAAAATATAAATATCGATAACGGTGAATCTACGGCCATGCAGATTATAATGTGGATGGATTTTTTTTTTTTAATACAAGCATCTTGCAAAAATAAAAGGGCGGGGTTGCCATGCAAGTTTTCTGATTTTTTTTTCTTAGGGGATAAATTTTGCAAAGGAGTGGTAAAATTCGAATAACGACGCCACTCCAATATAGTACACGAGACGTCATGTAAGCGTCAGTCAAGGTTATCCCGGTCTAGAGTGATACTCTTTTTTTTTTTGTGCGCTATTTTTTTGTGCGCCATTAAAACATTTTTCATTTTAAAGGGTCAAACATTCGAACAATTAGAAAACCATAATTGGATTCATCAAAATTCGAAGCAGTTTTTATGACTGGGTGTTTTTGATTGATATTTGTGAAAATTTAAACAATTTAAATCTTGAACGTCAAGAATAAAAATAAAGATATAGCAAAAATGATTATTTCTATCAGAGCCTTCAAAGCTAAAATACAGTTTTGCATAAAAAGATTTTCGAAAAAATCTCTTGCACATTTTTCATGGATGGAAAAAATGATAAGTGAAAAATTTTTTTTTTCGTTTTTATTCGTTTTGTTCGTACTCATCTGAAGACACTTTTAGAGCAATTGAAAATAGATTCCAGTAATTTTCCATAATCGAAATTATTTTTTTAAGCCCTTTCTCATTACTAAAATTGCTAAATTTGCCAATTCCAAAGGAATATTCTTCAAATTCTTTGAGAAGACACACCACAAATTGAAAAAGAGATTTTAGATAAACAAAATGACATAATCTGACTGAAAATATTTGGAATTTAGCTGACCATAAAAAGCATATATAAATACACTTAAAACTTTTTTTTATGCCGTAGATGCGTTCCGCGAAAAATCGCACAAAAAAGGCTATGACTTCAAAAGAAGAAGTGAAGACCGTGGATTTTATAAAACCGCATAACTTTGAAACAGCTATATAAAATATATCCAAAATCGCATAAAAAAAGTTAATAAAAAACGGGAAAACAATAAGGTAATTAAAATATCATTTAAAGGATGTCTTGCATCATTAGTAAAAATTTTATGATGTCTGATATCTGGCATCTCAAATGCCAGACATTCACTAGAGAACTACTAATTATTTTAATTACAAACTATCATCACTGTATGATATTTTTTTTTTTTACGATTTTCGATACGACTCAAAATCTCTCTTTTCTTCGGAAGAAATAGTATACCCAGTGTCAATGTCATCATTTTTCTATGTATTTTCTCTTTCCAACAATATAATTCATAATTAGTAAAGATGTCACTATAGTCCCTAACTCAAAAAAAACACAAAATGGCGACTGTTTAAAAAAAATTCAATCTAGTCATTTTTTGTTACAGTTTTAATTATTTTTAAATAGTTAAAATCTATTATTATTAGTATTTATAATTTTTAACCTTTTAACTGCCAACGACGTAACGGCGCATCGAATTTGTATGCGCTGATGAGCCATTGGCAGTTAAAAGGTTAATATGTTTAAAATGTGTGTAACCCTTTTTTTTTAATCCGGCCTGCGCCTGTCCCTCTTCTCCTAAATCTCAAGTGCGCCCATCGCCACAATAAGATTAAAAACCCCTGCTCTAGACATTATTAATAAACACCAAGTCTCAAAACAACACGGGCAAAGAGGCTTTGCAAAAGTGCAATACGTGTACATGTGCATTCCAAAAAGCGATAAGAGCAATATCGAAACGAACGTGAAGCTTAGAGAACAATCTGAAAAATATTAAAATAGGTCGGATACAAAAGAGATGCAGGAGCCACAGTGTGTCAGTGTTAACTTGGTTTTTAATTCTCCATTTAAGTTGAGTCATAAGTCAGTACAAATAAGAGTCTTAGGATCCGACCAAGTGTCTCGGCCGCGGAAAGGCCTGTTCTTCTCTTCCGATCTCATAACCGTGATCTTTATCGTAGCGTAATAATAAATATCTGCTGTTTATTTCATTTAATAAATCTTGAAAAAATATAAGCTGATATTTTTATCAATAGTTTTTATATATTCTTATAAGTTACTAATATGTTTTATACATTTTAACAGGCATATTTGATGTATCAAAAAATAAGGAGTACAAACAATAACTTTGATTATTTTATCAGCGTGAACTTTCAGAACAATTCCGATGAAAATTGAGTCTGCTCTGAGCGCATGCTAATTCGATGGATGTTGTAACTTGACCGTTTCATTGAATTACATAGCAATAGTGTTACCAACAACAAACTAGCCAATGTGGATATCGCCATTACGCCATTATCGGTTTTCACATTCGATGCAGCAATTCAACAACCGCAGTACAACAATCTTCATGCTGACCACGATCTAGATTTAATTGAAGTCTACTAATAAAGTCCGTCGACCGGAAGCTTTAAAAGCTAAGGAAGAGCTTTTATTTCGTACGATCATTGCTTCCTTGGGTTCGTGTTCCTGAACAAATATGGACGCAATGGTTTCACTCATGCAGCATTGATTTCATACGCATATGATCGTTGGCGCTTCAGTGCGTAAGTGTGTTAAACGCTATTATACGCTCCAAAAGCATCGATTCATTATCCTTCGTGTAATCTGGTCGCAATATATGATAATGAATAGCTTTTAGATCCAGAATATGATCATATCTTATACAACATATAAAACATAATTGATTATCTAACATTTTTAATTTTAAACGCATTAAAAACAAATATTTTTTAACAATAAAGATAGGAATTATATTGATTTAACTAGTAAATACGCAAAATATCATATTAACGCTATAATGATTGATGATACAACATGTGCACCATAACACGAACAACCGTTCACAGCTGGTGGTTCGATTCGATTAATGCGATTTTCAGACAGATGTCAGACTGGAACCCTATTTTTGGCATAATTTTGCCATATCTGCAAATAAAAAGTTAACATCTTTTGAAATATTCCATACACATTATTGGATCAAATTTCATCGTCAATTTTATTGGATGTAGTTCGTGTTAGGGGTTGAGGGTCAATTTTTCATGTTTGCAAAAACCATTTTGGGAGATTGTCACGTATATTGACGCATGTTAAATAAAATATTTTATATTACATTACATCTTAAATATTTTAATATCAAATTTATCTCATCATTTGAGATGATAACATTAAAATTGTCACTGAATTACTATGAAAAAATCTTATTGATACATACTTTTATGGCTTGAAAGAGTAAAAACACTGATATATTTGTACACAAACAAATCCTCCCAAACAATGAGTGATCATGAGAAAATTATAAGCACATCTTATGAAAGATATAATTTTAATTTATCAAAAAATCATTTTATTAATAATTTTAATGTAATATATTCAATCATATTAATATGTTCCACGTGAAATGCATATACGCTTTTAATGTTCAATTAATAATACATATATTAGACTTACATTAAATTATGTTAATCAATTAATTAAAATTTACCACTTGAAGTTTAGAAAATGGTGAAAGTCATCACATTGCCCAAATCGGATGAAGACGCCAATAACACTTTCTGCGCTGAGCAAACTATTTGAAATATATATCCTGGTATAGAATAGCGTAATTTGTCTGAACGAATTTAGTCAAAATATTGTTAACGACAAACAATATGGCTTTCGCAGAAATCCATCTACAGTCCTTCAGTTGCCCAAATTGGTTGAAAATATTTCGAAATACTTTAACATTAAAATATGTACCGATATGGTACTCTTCGACATCGAAAAGTCTTTCGACTATGTCTGACACCACACATACACAAAATTATTTACCTTTATTTTTCATATTTATAAATCGAAATAATAATCTTTATCGTCTACTTTTTTTAATCCGGAAGAATAATATTCAACGAGTTTTGATATAAAATATTTTTCGATTCCTCATTTCACTTCTTCTATATTTATGATTTTTCTTCGATATATAATACTGCATCGATCTAAATAAATAATAGTCGGAAAGAGCAAGGTTGTAAGAATAAGATGGATGCGGAATCATTTGCCAATCGAGCTCTTTTAATTGGTTTTCGGTCATCTTCGATTTATGTGGTCGCGCATTATCATGTTGCTAAAGAATTTGGCGACGGTTGACTACACCTGGCCTCTTCGTACTCAACGCCACTTTTAAACTTTCTAATTGTGAATTAGTAATCCCTCGTTATGGTTTGACCATATGGAAGGATTTCATGATAGATTATCCCTTTGGAATCCCACTATATATTAAATAGTAAGATCCCATCAAGGGATTTGTTTCTTTAATTGCCCCTTTTAAAGCCACTGTCTTTTGCGTTTTTTATTTGAGTAAAACACTCACTTTTCATCGCTAGTCACATAATAGTATAAAAACGATTGTTTTTTCTCTTTATCAATTAAAACGCGGTTTGAATTTACAAAAAATGTAAAAAATAACGTTCTCCAGATGTTAATAGACAAACAAAATATACAATCCAAAGGGATGGATGAGACACAACTGATAATTAAAAAGTTATTTTATAATTTAAAACCTTGTGATATTCATGTATATTTCACCGTGTACATACATTTTTGGTTTACAAAAACTCCTTTCTAAAAAGTTCCGGACTACAAAGGGTCAAGGGCGGTACTCTATAGTCCGACAAATTGGATAATCCGACACCGCCTTGCAAAATGTTTGTCGGATTACCATGGGTCAACTGTATATTTGATTGTGCTATTTATTTTAGTCTTTAAATTAGATTAAGGAAATACTTTTGCAAATAAATTTTAAGTATCTTCTTCTTCCACCCATGAATCCATTATATATAAATATTTATATACTGTTTTATATAAATGCCTATTATTTTTAAATGACTGTTAGTTAATCTTTTCATTGATTTTATGTATATTTATTGATGAAATTCGTATTTTACTGAATTATGTTTTTACTTTTTCAGTTTCATATATTGGTATCACGACGGGGCCGTTGTTAATTATGCGGCCCGCGGCGGTGTCAGTGTTGAAACGGAGCGCCGCACGCGTACTTCGCGCCTGCTCGTTGCCAGGGCGGGTCCAGCAGACTCCGGAAACTATACGTGTGCTCCCAGCACTTCCGGTCAGTATCATTTCCTGTTATTACGCTCGCTCCTCTCATCAAAAAATTTAATTTTCCGCCGAGCAATATTGCGATATCCAGACCGGGTAACGGACGTAATTGGACGGGCTTTTTTGCGATATTTTTTGTAGTATATTTTGTGTTTTTTTATTTTTCTAGGAATTCAGGCTGTACTTTTCCTCTGCCTCTCCTGTCTTTAATATATCGACTCGTTGTGAAAATTCGTGTACGTCTATGGTTGTGTTGGTCGGTTGAATTTCAGGTATCTTACTAAGCTCGTTTCAACAGTCATTAGGCCCGAACCCAAAGAATATATATTATACAAGTCCCATGAGTGTCTAAAGCAGGCTTCTGCAATTTTCTACACAACAGCGACTGAATTGCTTTTTCTTAATTTATTTCAAAAAATAATACAATATTCTGCTTTACAAGGCAATATTTTTCTTTGTTCCAATTGAAATTAATAACTCCAGCACAAATCCTAAAATTTTATTAAATAATCGTTAAGGCTGCGATGAAGGTCCTTAATATTCAATTAAATATAAAAGACTTCCCTAAGATTCATACCCATTCCGGAAAACCATCATCCAACCTGTAATCCCCTCGGAAGTTTTCAATCAGAATTATTTACAAATCTTTCCAGAACTAATATTAATTTTAAATAGCTTAAAACTTGTCTAACCGACAGATAAACTCGTCAAGCAGATTACGCGAACTTCGTAAGTATCTCATCTTGCAAAGATTTTGTCTCGTTTTTTTACCATTTTTTTTTCATTTCCAGCAAAGTTTCTTAATCTCCTGTCGGACAACTTCATCAATGAAGTTCTACCTCCAAGGACTCATATCTTTTTGCCGTTTGCTAAATGTCCCGATACTTTTTCTTCGAGTCAAAAGATCCTCGTTATGTATTTTGCCGGAGCCTTCCAATTACTCAATCTGGCTTATAAAAAAAGTTTATTAACTAACATCCATTATATGTCGTACAAAGATCAATCCATCAATTTTCAATCTCTCGTTGAATTAATTAAAAAAATAAATACTTCTCCTATTTTTCAATATAAATCTATGTACAAGGGTTAAATATTGAGGTACGCTCACAATGGCAAAAGAAATATGTTTAAAACGTTGCAATCTTGTACGTGCGTCAATTTAAATTGACAGCTCATTTTTATCGAAGAGCTTTTTTCCTCCGATTTTATATTGTGTTAGATTATTTTTCAGATAGCACAAAACTTTGCTATATTTCATTATTTTTGTTATATAAGTCGAAAGCATTTTGCAAAAGTTCAATACGATTTTTTTTAATATATTTATTCTAGATCCAATAGACAAACTTAAATATGTTTTTAAGCCGAAAATAATATAAAAATTTATGGAAGAATCTGTTCATTCATCATCTATGCTTCCGTGGGAATCCTTCAACATTTGCATTATAAAGATTTAGATTTATTTGTAATAAATAACATTATATACAAATAGACCTTTTATCCCACCCACATAAAAATCATCTGCTTTTAAAGCAAAAAACTGGATGCAAAGGGATTTTTTCGCTTCTTTCAAAGTATTGACTTTTTTACCATTTAAAAAAAAAATGAAAAATATTATAACCACTGGATCAGCGGTTCTTAAACAGAGGTCCGCGAACCCCTGGGGATCCGCGAAGCCATTGCTGGGGATCTGCTTAGATACAAAAAAATATTTATCTATACTTGAACAAGACATTTTCGTGGAATTATTTACAGAAAACATTATAAGAAGGTCTATTTTTACCAATACTTGACCAAGAAATATTTGTTTGTTTGAAAAAGGGTTAAAATGGGGTCCGCCAAAAAATATTTTTTGGGGAGTAAAGTGGATGTTACCACTTGTGGTATTTGTCATACAAAAACACTATTTACAACAACATTATTTATATCCAATTTCTCAGAGCAAAATTATAATAGTCATTTATTTAATCTATCCATAAACAAAATCTTCATCCCTAATACTACACACATAGCATGATCTTCTTCTGATATAATTGTTCTTTGGAGATAGAAGGAGGGACTTATCCGGAGATTGATCCATGTATTTTTCTCGTAATGTCAATCCCATTGAAAAGCAATAAGATCATTTACAACAATATATTCCTTGTTAATTTTGCTATACAGTCCTCTGGATGGCCAGTTAAATATCCGGACATAATGCAGCATGATAGCCATTAACTCATTCCGGTGCGCTCTCTTATAGACGCATATTTCACACGGTGCTTCTCACTTTACAAATTTAAAAAAGTCGATTTTTATTTTATTTTAAATTTTGAAAGTAAATATCTTCAAAAATGTTATATCGAAATTTCATAAAGATCGGACGAGTTTAACTACATTTTTGGGCGACCGTAAGGTGACTACCTGAGAGCACCCGGCTGCATACATATTGTTCAGACTCATGGTGCAAGTACAAGAAAGTGGTGAAAAACAATCAGATTTTAAACGTCCTTCTGCTCTAGCTGAGGATGTTCACGAGGTTTTGAAACCGATTTATGAAGATCTTCGGAGGAAACACCCAAAATAACAACGAGTGTTTCAACAGCTGTGTCTGGGCAATTTTTCTGCAACCAAAACTTTAAACGCGTTTATCTCAAAACAAGGTTTTCCGGTGGCTTGTTGATGAAATTTCGGAAACTATCCGGCCGATTGTCATGAAATTTTAATGACATATTCTTCATAGTTATGGCTATAGCGTATATCATCAGATTTTTGAAATTTTGATTTTAGGTAATTTTTTTTTACAAAAAACTACAAAAAAACGCGTTTTTTTTTACTTTTTCGTAAAACGTGCGCCATTTTGTTATTTTCGCAAATATCAAAAATCTGATGATATGCGCTATAGCCACTAATATACTGAATCTATAACTGTTTTATTTTTTTGTTTTAAATGACCCATCTCGGAGATACCATCAACAAGCCACGAACATAAAATTTCTACACGGGTTTTTCGATGCTACTGTTTTATTATAATAATTGTTCAAAAAAATAAAAATAATATTTTTTCATTTACTTGAAAGATGTGTTTATTACATAAGATCCATTTTATCTCATAATTTTTAGCGAAAATTCTCGAAAAAAAATCGTGAAAATAGCCTATTTTTGAGGCGCCTAAAGTGAGAAGACGCCTTAAATGAAATGCGTATTTGTAGCTTGAATTTTTGACTCACAGAAAATAATAAAATAAATTACATCGGTACATACCTGTATAGTATATATCTGTCTGCTGGTTTTTAAGAATCATACCGATTTTTACAAAGGAAATATAATTTTGCAAATTCTTTGAAACTTGTGGGAACTTCATGTGACACTTTATGCGCGGCGGCTCGAAATGTGTTTAAATAGGATTTATAATGTATTTGTTCATCGTTAATATTTGATTAGGCGCTTTTTGCATAATATATAATATTATAATACATTTATGCATGCAAATGTACTCCAGTTCGTAATGTATCCTTTGCCATTGTTAACACAGCACTTTTAAATCCATAGTTTTGTCGCAACGTTAGTTCTAAAGGGTTAATTGCAATGGTTTAGCAAGCGTGGGGTATTTTGAATTTCAAATCTTTACACGACTATTAGCATCTTGGAGGTGCTACGGAAATGCTCCAGCGGACCATTTCAAGTTCCGCCAGGGCACTTAACCTACTTGAGGCTAGAATTTTGCAGACACTTTAAGCACCCTTTATTATGCAATATCTTACATGTCAGAAATAATTATGAAACATTTATATTGCAGATTCCGCATCAGTGGTCGTCCACGTGCTGAGCGGCGAGCGACCAGCCGCAATGCAAACTGGTGGTGCAGCACTTCTGCGGTTACCGCCCGCTCTTCTGGCCGCTTTGATGCTGCGGCTCCTGCTTGCAAACACCTGATTGTGACCATTCTTTGGTTCACATAGCGTGTGGACCAAATTTCAATAGTTGCCATAAACAATCAATTCGAAACTGACTTTGTGTATACATAGTGTTAAGTGATTTTTTTTTAAAAAAAATAATCTTAATGCGTTTTTCGTCATTTTTTTCCAAATTCGGGAAAAATGAGTTCTGTGCATGACCGGATTAAGGAGTGAGAATAGCCATAAAAATCATCGGATTGTTTTTGGTCATAATCAGTACGTTTTTATCAATTTCTCTATATAATAAGTGGTACTATCATGTGTTAATTAAAATAATTTTTAAATCATCCTCGTACGACATAAAGTTATTGTAAATGAAATAGCATATTCATACTGGTATGAAAACATAATGATTTTAAAACGAACAATTTTCTTCAGAAATGCACATCAAATCGATATTTATATGAATGATTTAAATAAATAAAAATAATTGTGATTTGTTAAAGAAGAAGAAGTAATTAAATTACATTAAATAGAGATACGTATATTTTCTATTGTATTATTTCATGAAAGTTTAAAGATGTACAATTGCTTTATTGACACATTTGTTTGTATTTAATATTTATACAATATATATTTTCAATAAATCTGTATTATATTTGTATGGATCATTCCAACTCATTTTATAAAATCATAATTTAAATGAAAATATCCACGCATGAATTTGCATCCCACATTATCAATTTGATTGAGATGTTCGCAAGTCGGGAATACGCCAATTCCATTGGTAATAATTTCCGACAGTTCCACATTGAACTTCTTATGGCTTTTATAAGATGATAATGATGAAATATATTTGACGTTCAGTGTTTTGGAATAATACACACAATTATAAGTATGTATGTGTATATATTATAAATTATGTAGTTTCTTTGTAAAGTGATATCTCCTGTATATAATATATATGTAACTATATCACATTTTTCTAAGTGTAGATCAAAGGAACTTCAATATAAACATGTTGTTTATAGATTAAGAATCTAGGATTGACTTTTGTAAATAAATTTACGAATAAACAAATATATTCATTGAAGATTTGAGCGTTTATTTGATGAAAATCACCCAAACAAAAAAAAATATATGTAACAGTTCCGAGAGCTATTTTAAATTTGCAGCTTATTAATATACCCCTTTAACTTACAATATCGTGCGAGACTCGTTATAAAAAATCGGGTCAAAAAACAAGTTGGGACCGTGATACGTTTATCAATACAGTTACATGTTATTCTTGCCCTTTTTGAGGTGGCTTTCAGCAATACTTTTTATAAGATCTTTTTCATGGCGTGATATGATTTTAAAAATTAATCGCGATTAAAATTGACCACTGAATCGCAAGACTGCCTACAAGTCTTATTATAATGATTCGGGTTCAAATCCAGTTTTTAGAAGAACAAAAAAATCGTACAGTATCACTTATGAGTGACTGAATTTGCAACGATAATTAAAATATAATTTAAAAATAGTCTCCTACCTAAAATTCCTATTCAAATAGTCCTATCCTAACATAACCAAAATGGAAAGCAAATGCAAAATGGACCGACGCTGTTGATTTTGACATGCGCCGTTAGAACTTAAATCATATTAATAATCTTAATATAAGATGTACCCATAAAGATTTTCGTTTTTCTAATCCACCGCATCGCAATTTCGTATCCACCTTATGCCTAAATGCAACAAATCCCCAAAAACCATTTTGGACTCCACTTATATTCACCAATGAATTTGTATTAGTCATGATTTTTAACCGATCTAACTATAATATAATCAAATTTTCGATCAATTCCGCATGATCTAATATCCAATATAATATTCTGATACTCTTGTAAACGTGAAAATTTATAAGATCAATTACAGATGTTTTTGGATGTCCCGAGGGAATAAATTATATCAATGACATGTACAAAAGAATTCATAACACAAACAACAAAGACATATATTGAGAAGAAATTTTTTTTTTCATTCCATTTTCATAAATAAATTTAAATGCATTCTGTGACAATATATATTTTTTGCCAATATTTACATTCACTTTATATAATTCGCGTAAACACATGAAAATTATCTCATTTCTTATGATTCTTCAAAATGGCTGCAAGAAATTATTCAAATTAAAATCCACGACTGAATCTTCACATATTTATAACTTTTTTATCCGAGTCTCAGTCGTAACATAAATTGGATGCGTGATTTTAGCACGAAAAAGAACATTATAAATATTAGCATAGTAATCGCATGTCGCATGTCGGACAGGTTAAATTCGATAACGCTTATATACCACAGAAAGTAAAATTGAAAATTATGATAACGATGTCTTTTTTCATCTTTTCGGTCATAAAAATACCCCCATCTGCAATGCGACAGCATTGCGAATAAAATAAAATAATTTGGAAGTGGAGTATAGTTCAACTTTATTCCTCTTCACTCCGGAGATAGAAACTGAATTTGTAAGACATCACCCAGCTCTAACATTCGTTTCGTTATTATACATCATAAAGACGGAAATTCGATGTAACGTTTGCGATTTTTTTGCACAAAAAGGTACACGCTTATTATACGAAGAAAAAATTTGATCACATATGGGTCAATGTTTAAGAAGAGGGTGCTCCGATGGGGAGTGTATTTATAGGGCCACGTATTCGATGTTGATTAATTCTTTGTCGAATGGAGCGAAAAGAATGGTAACTTTTTGAATAATCCTGTTTACTCGAGCTTGGACAAAATATTGCCGGTTCTATTATAAGAACATGTATGAGAACCGCCATTAATATTAATGTGGTTCGCCTGGAGGCAATCGAAACCAGAAAGAGACCACTTAGAGCGTATATTTAATTTAAAAATAACAAACAAAACTTGACTAACCTTTTTTTCAAATACATTTGGGCTTTTAAACATAAAAGCTTCGGAGAGTCCGGCATAAATATATATTTTTTACATACACAATTTAACAACCCTCATTTACTTTCCGATTGAAAACAAACACAACCATTAGGATTCGCTGGAACTTCCACAGCTATTCGACATTCAACATTGTTCTAAAGTATTATATACTTTTTGTTACAAATATACAAATTTATATCATCATCATAGTGCAGACATTTGTAGTTTACTGCAGCTCTAAGACCTCTTTAATATCAATCTCATCCGCATCGCCTAAATCATGTATTCAACACCTCATGCGTTCGATATTGAAGACAGAATGGTCTCTGAGCTTTATCTACGAACACTTTACCTACCTGTAAAGTTAAAAAGTGTGATAGTGAAGTTCTACGTATCTCAAATTAACTTCGAGCTAATTCGAGAATTGAAAATCTCATTCTTTTTGGACGTCATTGAAACACAGTTCAGGAAACACGCATTTAACTATGCGAAACGATACAGACGACAATACGAAACATATAATATAGCTATATATGGAGATTATATTTAAATAGGGCTGTTAATAAAATGTAATGGTTCATGTGCGCATTTTTACCCCTAAATTATCATGTTTAATGAAATAAGTCCTTCTATGTATATGGTGGGGTATCACTGAAACACTTGAATGTGATCAAACAAGCACATAAGTTGTAAATTAACAAGAATTAAATTGCGTCAGTTGATTTTATATATTACTTTTTTTCCATTTGTTAGCAGATATTATTAGCTTAAAATGTGTTTGTGTAATATATAATATAATAGGCAAGCTACTGATCTAATGGTTGCTTTATGATACGTGTATATAACATACCACACTTACACAATTTCACTTCAAAAAACGATCAGCTAAACTTGTATAGTAGGATGATCGTGTATTTGCGAGTGAATTACAGTGTTTCAAAAAAAGCAGTCTTGTACGTTGAGCTCTAAGAGAGACAAAGACGGATAAAATGTCTTGCGATTCGGTAACTGTGCACGGGAGACAGAGACAGAAAGGTCCTGCGTACTCGCACCCAAATTGTTCGTTAACCCAAATTCATCGACTAATAATGATGTGTGTGAATGATATAATGAATTCAAGTGAATTGTTTATTTACATGAAGAAATGAAATGAAATGTGTTGTGCTATCGACAGTATTTGTTTATTTAACTCATTCGTTGCTGCGTCCGTCAAATATGCGCGTCTCCGAAGTCCGAGTCTCCGAAAAACGAATCCAGCATCTCATTGTTATGTATTTTTATAACGACTTGCAATGTTAACTTTACGAACTTCCAATGAAAACTGTCTAAATATCTTTCGATATAAACCTCGAAACTTGTATTCCTACCCTTGTCTATTCGCACTTGCTTATCTTCAGTTTGTTTTTGTTAACCCCTAAAGGAGTACTATCCCAGGGCCTGGGACCCCCCTCCATTATTCAGAAAAAGCACTCTTGTACGTTGAGCTCGGAGACAGACAGAGACAGAGAGAGAACGTCACGCAGTTCAGGAGACAGAGACGGAGAGCTTCCCCGCATACATCGCACGATTGTATAGATCGTTAGCCCAAATTTATCGGCTAATAATGATTTCGATTTCAAGTTTGTTATTTGTTTATACAAAGAAATGACCGAATATTGTATGCTATCAACTGTGTTTATTTACAATTGGCTCTGCCTCGAATTGAAGATTGTCTTCTTGTCAACGCTGATAGGAGCTGACAGAAAGTAATAGATGTAAAGCGATTATGGCGTGTTTATCCAGTGCATTATACTATCGCATCGCTATTCCTTCTGTTTAAGCTCCGATTATCGAATTTGGGTCCCGTGAGAAACAACACCGATTCACGTTGGGCGACAAGAGTGTTAAATATAAGCTTCATACGCATCCTAACAGATAAGTGGATTTGTACGGATGATAAGTGGCGGACAAGCAAATATAGCATCTAAGACTATGAATATTTTAAAATATATGGCCCTGCCCGACTTTTTAATCGTATTTGTATTTAATTTTTCAAATCCAGTAAATCAAACATGATCGAGACAATAGATCGCAAATATTAATATCTCGTTGATAATTATGTAGAACATTAGGGAATATTATATTTAAAAATAAAAATGAGATTGAATTTTAGCCAAAGTCTTCGGTAATTAATTCGTCTGAATGCGTCGACCTGTTAGTACAATCGTATATATTGAACATTAATTGAAAACACATTTGCAAGGGGGGGTGTATTGCGGTTTTAGGTGGAATGATATGGGCCAGGATAACTATGAACTGCCGGATGATTGCTCCCCAGGATAGATGCTAATTAATCACGGTCCTGACGCTCCAGGCCCTTGTGTGCTCATATCCATAAACCCGCAGGACCTATCGGTGTCGTTGCGGTGAAACCGCATTCCTAGCGCCATAAACACAACATCACCCGCCAATAGGTCTTGCTTTTGTTCTTCGCCTCTCTATTTTCAAATACCGGGATGTGTAATTTGAAGTGCGAGCCAACAGGGAACGATAAAGCTAATTGAAATTTATTCACACCGCGTTTGATCTCAACGAAACTCTACACCCACCCACTTCCCCAAACGTGATTAAGTTTTGGTCCTGAGTAATGCCAATATGATTCAATATTATCCACCGATCGCTCATGAAACGATCAATGTAGAAAAATAGTGCATGCATGGACAGTAAACGTATTTTTAGAAAAATCGCATTAAGACTTTTGAAAAAAAGACATTTTAAACTTTTGTGATCCTTCAGTCGAATAGAACACATTTATATTTCCAATCGATCGTCTCATTTCAAATATTGTTTCAACAATATGTGAAAGACCGCCTTAAGAATTGTAATACTATTAACTTTCTTAGAAATGTTGAAATTTGTTCAAATTAACCCAGTGTCATACGATACATAAATGTTTCAAGTCAAATACAAAATTATTATTTCATAACATAATATGATTTTTTCCACCAATGCGTCATTGGATATTTTTTTCTTTTAAATTATTCCTTTTGAATATCAAACATGTCTGATAAATAAAATGATATCAATTACTATTGTTAAAAATAAATATATATTAATATTATTTTGAGATTTTCAAAAAGTTAATTATTATTTTTAGTTGCAAATTTTGACCACAGCAATTCGCTACTTTGTTCCAAAAATTACAATTTTTTTCGCCACATTGGTTTTTCTGAGCTTAATTTTCACGTCGCTGATTAGTAAAACTGTTTAATATGGAACTCAGGCTTTTTTTGTCTCCGCTCGCTGAACAAATTTACAATTTTAAACATACCTTAATTAATATAGCTGCAGGGGAAAAGTCACTAAAATTCATATACAAGTATTTTTATTAACAAGAAAATTTAATTTGTGGTTTTAAAATATGGCTGTAAAAAATAAAACATATTCAATTAATACCTAAATTATTTTTCCCCCTTCTATTAGCCCTTAATAAAGTCAGAAAATCATTAAATTTCGGAAGCGGAGATCAACTATTGAGTTTATATCAATACCATCTTGATTTTTTACTTCTGTTAACATTTTCAATGGAGTCCTCCTCATCCATGTTTTTAGAGTGAGTCGTCATTTTCGATTCGTCAAGGATATCAAATATTTTTCATCTTCGATGTCGTTAGCGCATCCTCAATCGCTGTTGCGTAATATCATTTGAAATTTGAGCACAAAAGAAAACATCAAATTCAATATCCGAGGAAATATATCAAAAATGTGATCCCTTTTATTGAGGAATTTTGCTTCCGTGATCTATTTTTAGTGAATCTCAACAGGTGCTCTAAAAAATAAAGCAGTCCCTGCAGAAAGTAAAAAAATCACAATCGCACACATATTAGATTATGGGAATGATGGATCGACGGGATTGCTCCTTTATTTCTTTACATTCTATTCCATCGGAGCCAGAAAGAAAATAACAAATAATGCAATAAAGTTTTAGAGATTAAGGTCAGCCAAAAACATAGTTATTTTATATGAAAGTTATTGAATATCTTCAAAATAATATTTCTGTCGTATCGTAAATGACTTTTACCATTTTATACCATTCAATTCTCCAATTAAAATTATCGCGAATGCACACTTCGATACATTAATTTGATGTGCAACTCACTTTAATACTCACAACTTTAATATAACTCAGTCTCGTATGATGATACTGAGTTATACTAAAGATGGATTTTTATTTTTTCAAGAAACTCATTTTAACCATATGAAAATATAGAATTTCTACCACTACCACGTACTTATCGGGGTGGCCGCGCTAGCGCACATGTTGCTGGACAAATGGACGAGAATAGACAGGCGTCGAATAGAAAAACTGTCTTCTCTAAATAACTATTTATTCCAAACGAGAGAGAGAGAGATCTGGCTGCAGGAAGGACGACCTCCCGCAGCCAAGGCTAACCGATGACTCCCGCCTCCTGCGCGTCACTTCCCAACCAGCAATGCTGCACGCACAAGAAGCGATCCGTCGATATGCAGGTGCAATGTCTTCGTAGGGCCACAAGAGATGGCGCTGTTAAAATAACACATTGCACCTGAAAAGAGACGGAAGATGTCGCTGTTAATCTGGCGAATTAAATCTGCTCAGATTAAGAGCACTACTACGTGGGGGTGGTAAATCGCCTACGCTACCCTAGCATAACGGTGAGAGGCATACTTTGATAATAAAATGTTGTAATACAGTAAATATAAATTAATGGATAATTTAACCTGATTTCATCTCTTAAATTTATTGATGCGGTGATTTTTTTATACAATCTGATTTGAACTCAAACCTTTATAACAAATGCCTAGATTCTCAACAACTATACGAACACTCAGTTGGAGCGAAACTATAGAATACAAATTATGTGCTCTTCGATGCACAACATCCAACAATCTTAATAAATTACGCCGAACATTACTTTAACGAGTCCTGCTATTAAATATTCCACAGCAGGCCCACGAGTGCTGCTTAATTTTCAGTCCGCTGAAAAAAGGTTGGCCTGCTCTGAAATTATTTACAATGAGCACTCGTGTGTGCGCAAAGCTTCCCAAGAATTATACTTAGTGATATCTCAAGAGAAATATTCCCAACCATTAAAATGCCGACAAATGGTTCATAAATCACAACGCTAGCTCAATGTGGGATACCCGACATTTATTTTTTAAACACACACACAACCCCAAGCCGGAGTCGCAAATTAGAAGAAAAATAACAATTTTTCTGCAAATATTTTGAGATGGAGGCCGTTCAATATAAATTATTCCATTCATTACGACAAAGGATGTAGTGTCCGCGATATTTCACAAAAGTCGGCCGAACTTTGTTTAACGCAATCTATTTATGGAGTTTTGCTTGTAAATCTGTCACTTGGAGTAATAAACCATGACATTATTGTAGAAAATAAGCATAAATAGTCAATTTCGATATTTGCGAAAAACCATCAAATATTTAATATTAATGTGACGAGATTTACATTAACATAATATTGTGTATATATAATACGTACGACAAAACAATCTAACATAAGTATAGTGAGCATTACATATTGTGGCGTCATGTTGGTGAATCTGAATTTATTTATATGCATTTGTGGTATATTATACATTTTTTTGCAAAACCGAACTGTCCGTAGATGTTAAATAGTAGATTTTGATTGAAATCAAGGTTTCGCCATTGTTTTCTTTTGCATCCAATCTGGAGCTCTTAACACCCGTTTGTTTAAAGAACTGTGCAAAGACATAGATTCTGATCACGATGCTCTTTTTTCTAAACTGCAGTACGCTGGTTGTCGAAAGTAAACGTTATGAATCGTGTCTTTGAGTTGAAAGATGAAATCAAATTGTTCCTGGAAGTACTGGAGAAACGTGACCTTTTTGTATACTTTAATAACAATGCTTGGCTGAAAATAATAGCGTATCATTCCGATATAATAGAACATGCAAAATAGGGTTGACCTAAAACTTCAGGGAAAGGAAACGAATATTATCGCATTTCACGATAATTTCGAAGCATTTTTATCCAAGCTGCAAAACTAGGGAAGAAAAATAAATCTTGGAAACTTTGCCATGTTTGAGAACTTCTGTAATTTGATAGATGAATCTGAAGGTGAAATAAATGAAAATTTGAAGAAAGAGATTACTGAGCATATCGAATCCCTTGAAAATGAACTTCAGCGTTTCTTCTCTAAGCTGAAAGAAGAAGAAATTGCATCTATTCTCTACTTCCCTTGATTTAACCATCATTTCCGATGAATTACAAGATAAATTCTTGGATTTGCGGACTAAAAATGTCTTTTTTTCAATTTATCTGGGTCGCGGATTACTTAACTTTTATAAAAAGGAGTCGCCACCTGAAAAAGGTTATTATTAGTACCTATGATTAGACTTTATACTTAAGAAACACAGAGTAGAATTGAAAGACTACCTAAATATTGGCAAAAAGCAATAGAAAATAATGTCTTTACATTTTGATTGCTCCAATACGTTAGAAGTCATTTATTTAAGCACAAGAACATTTTACGTATTTGCTCATTTTTGCCTTTTATAACTGTCATTATGTCAAAAGTTTTATATTTCGTGAAAGTATTAATTTTAACGATGCAAGTCATATAAAAAGAAAAGCTTCCGGGTACTTAAAATCAATCCCAAAAGACAAACATGTCGACAAAAGTGGAAGAAGACATCAAATCCGATGCTTTTAACTGGCAGAATTTTCAAATTGAGAAACGTAAAAACTTTAACCATCAAAAATATTCGCATGCTTTTATCAATTATTGCAAATTGTGAATTAGGTTATTCGAGCTTATTTTTCTGGACCGCTCCTAACCGGAAAACGGTTTACTTTTCTCTGATTAAAGCTATCAAAGTCCATAAACAGAAATTCGCATGGAGGACTGAAACCGTTCCAGTTTTCCAGCTCAGCGATGAAGTTTCGACACTAAAGCTCTGAAAGTTGAGACTGTCTTGTAGATTGGACGTCGGTTATGACTTAACTTTTGTTTGGGTCAACTCAATCGTTCAGAAGCTCATTGTCGACAGTTATGAATAATGTAAATCCCAATCAACTAGTAGAAAGCGCTCTAACATCCAAACTTCCCAGTGGACATTCGGAAACTTTCAACCAACTCAATCTTCGTCCAGTCACAGCTTAACTTTTCGTCTTAGCCTTAATTTCACGCTCGATGATTCAAGAATATTCAATTATAGTCGTTAATTCTGTTAGCCGAAGACTGAGGTCATCATCAGCGAACCCGTCTTCGATCCGTGGCAATTATTATAGGCTGCCGAACCGGATATTCAATCCGGAACAACAGTGCTCACCTATAACAATGGAATATTAGCATCCAAGCCAATATTAGCAAGTGAACCGATAAATTATATAAGGACCTTTGAATCAGAAAACTCCCTTGAATTATATTTAAAATTGAAGAAAACCCCTCCGCTTTCTAATTTAAGTAAACACTTAACTTTATCACTAAACGCCAAAAAAAAATACTTTTATATTTTAACCTATGTATTAGAGTGGTCCTTATTTTTGAATTGTTTTAATCACTAACTTGTATTTATGAATACACAACATTTACATGTAAAATTAATGTTTAGATTACAAATAAGGATACCATTTTAATCAGAGTCATTCTTCCAATCTTTATTAAAAAACTGTTCTATGCTTTTTTTCGGTGATGTGATATTTCATTGCTTTCTCTTCCTTTTTCTTTAGTTTAAACTGATGTTTAAATAGGAAAATCTTCAAGCAATACACAGCTTTAGCCATCCATTCAGCGCGGTGAAATGACCTCCTAAATGAAACTCCTTTTTCAGGTATTCCTCCCGAGTAAATGATAGAAAGATTAGTAACTCTATAAATAAAGTAACTCTTTATAGTCATCTCGAGGTTGATACACTTGAAGTTGTTTTGGAGCAAAAGAAATCCTGTCCACAGTAACATTTTCTATGATTTTTGAGGACGTAGTAACATAAATTAACGTTTTATAATTACTTTATTCAATTTTGTCCCAGTTCTTCTTAAACCTTTTATACAATTTGATATCAAGAGCACTAGACGAACCGAGCGATTAATTCACTACAGCTTCTAATATAATTACCATTATATGATGGCGACAAGCTAGACAAAGCATATCCTTTAGCATTTTCTGCTTCAGAAGAACACAGACTCCATTTATCAAGCCTTTATTTACAGCTGTAGTGTTAAAACATTAACGTAATACTTCACCAATAGAAGGTAACTTTGACTGATGCAGATTTGGTTTTGATTGATCGATAAGCTAAATATTGGCTTTATTTTTGATTAAAAATTCCCGTTACGGTTTATGGATGCAATGATAAGTTGAATTGAGTATGTATAATTGGAAAAACGAAAAGCGCATGCTCTCGCTAATGACTGAATTTGAAGCGATGAGCAGGGCAGGGCTCAATCTCAATACGTACCCGCAGGAAAGAATTAAGAAAGGGGGGGGGGGTTGGAAGGTTAGCTGTAGTGAAGTAGTGAGTCTTTCTGCATGCTATTCCACTTCAAAGTAGACCAATAAACATATCAGAATCAATAAGTCAGATTAACCTTTTCGTTAGTGAGCAAATTTAAAATCGATGAAGTCGTTGATGTCATAATCGCTTTACACCGATTACTTTCTGTCAGCTCTTAATCAGCCTAAGACAATCTTCAATTCGAGGCAGAGCCACTTGTCATGAACACTCGTCATTTCTTTACATAAACAATGCACAAAAAATCGATTCAAGTGCTCTTCCTTTAGAAGGAAATGATAATTGGACAAAGACTCATTCAACACGCAGCGAAGAACGGCAAGCAGTTAAATAAACAAACACTCTCGATAACACACAATATTCGGTCGTTTCTTTGCGTAAACAAATAACACACTTGAAATCGAAATCATTTTAAGTGGATAAATTTGGACTTAACGATCTATACAATCATGCGAGGAACTATCCGTCTCAGTCTCCCGAACTGCGCTAAGTTCTCTTTGTCTCTGTCCGCCTCGAAGCTTCAATGCACAAGAGTGCTCTTTCTGAATAGTGAAGGTCAAAACGGATATTTCCGTAAGTACTCACAAAAAGGTTAATAGTTAAGTGGCCATACAATGTTATTTCTGAAACTTTGACTTATGATAGCGATCTCTAAAATCCTTTTTTTTAATAAAAAAAACACGTATTCATTTTTTTAGAACAGAAAATCATATGAAGGACTGACCGCCCAATTTTTTAAAAGTCGAAAAATAAGGACCATCCTACTATATATATTTTTTTTTTTATAGGTTTTTTTTTTGCAAAATTACTAATAACTGATGCGGGTTGATTCATGATGAATTTTAAATAAGCATCATTAGTATGCAAAATGTGAGCGTGCATTTTATATTAGGAACACGAACCCCTTTTACTTAGCATCACTATATTATATAAACATTTGCGCTAGTCCCGACACAAAGTTTTCTCTACATCGCCATCAGTCGTAGACTTTCAGTAGTACATTATCATAATTGCTTATTAAATAATAAATCAAGGGAAGACCCCGCTGCCTGGAGGGATGTTGTCATTTAGGGGCTGTTCAGTACTGGAAGACGTGTGACTCGTGGAAATTAGAGGCAGCAGATGCGATTCAAATTTATTTCGCAATTCGTCGCGGAAAAATGCGACCTTTAGCGAAAAGCCTCTTCACTCGGTCCAGAGTGGGAATCTTGTTAAAACTTAAATTGAAAACAAAAAGTCTTTACCTGACTTATTTTAGACGGATCAGTTCTGTTTCGGCACCTGTGCTGGGCCTCTCATCCTCGGTGACGAGTCTTTTATTTGAGCGAAAAAAGATACGATGGAATAACCGTTGGAACTTTTCCCATTCATTGTAGGGTGGTGTGGGTGGTGTATGTATACCACATGAGATTTTTCCAGCGTTTTTCTTCAATTGGATGTATATAGTGAACGCGATGAGGAAAAAAGCTCCCCATCTCGAATGTGGAGCTCAGCGAAGCTCACAATTCATTTGTAATTCTACAGAGTCATATTTATTTATATTATGGCAGTTCCTTCACGTCATGAATATTTGACACATGAAATTTTGCTCTTAGCCACTTTTTGAATTCTAAGCTTTTTTATAAAGGCATAATCATCTATTTAAAAAAATATCCAAAGTATTTTTTTATTTGACATATAATACTTACACCAAAAGAAAGCACATTGAGTGATTCCATTATGATTGTTTTTTTTAAGTGTTAATAGTTACTTCCTAGACTCTTAAAAAATTATACATTTACAGCAGAAAATGCAATCATTAAATAACTGTAAAGTATCCCATTTTTTGCTTTTTCACTTGGTGCGGTCGTTCCACAATCGCCATGCAAAACGGCGAGTAGGGAATCCAATCCCGGGATCCCGGGATCCCGGGATCTTGGACAGTTTTAGGTACTTAAGAATCCCGGGATTAGCAAACATAATCCCGAAAAATTCAGGATTGAAATTTTTATCTAACAGAAATCGTGAACCTCACCAGCACGATGAAGGCTACTAAATCGAGACATTCCCGCCGAAATCTGGACGCTTGGAAACAGTGGCATAAATACTAATTGGCGAGCTTAGACGACGCCTAGGGGTAGTAACTGTCGAATCTATGCATATATATAATTCATATATGTTTTTCAAATTGTTATATTAACCTTTCCCTTCCGGTGATGTATTTACTACACTTCGACTCTAATAATGGGAATATCGATATGAAATATAATAGATACGCGGTTCAGATTTTTTTTATTCCTCCGTAATATAATTACGAAACACATTAAAGTATACATAGGATGTGATTAAAAATATTGTTTTACTTTAAATGAAATTCATTAAAAAAATTATTTGCTTATTTTAAAATAGTTAAACTCTGTAATGTCTGTATTGTGTGAAAAATATGGATGTTGGTCGATAATTAAATTCAATATTTTGCGACACACAATTTAATTAAAAATCTTTTATTTTGTTGAGGAAAGGCGATTTTTTAATTATTTCTCCCCCAAGGTTCGCTCCCCTATTCTTCGACGCTGTTGCTATCTTCAAATTTAATCTTGCGCAGGTTACCTGTGGCAGGTTATCTTCTAATTTTTTTTCTATTACATCGTAATTTCACTTCATTATGAGAAAGTTAATGAATTTAACTTCCGAGTCGTCCACAATGGACTACGTCGAAAACTTTACTAATTTGTCTTCAAACAAGAGACAGTCTACAAGGGATTTTTATCTAAAACCTTTTTCCTGAGGATTGAAAAACTTTTCCTCTTCCGTTTCCTCATACCCAGAGAAATTAAAAGCTGCGATCTTCAAAACAGAAGCACTAAACTCGATACTGAATTAAATGAAATTCGTCCATGGACATACTATCTATCACTGTCCTGCATTCTTCCCTGTTGCGGAAAGCTTATATTTTTTACAACGTTGACAATAAAAAGGCAACGTAATTTACAAACAAATATCTTCTCTGTGTCTTTTGATAAATCACTAGTGGAATGAAAAGAGCAGAAGAGAAGTTGGATCGTAAATCCAAGAGTAAAGCATACTTTTCCGGGTAAGCAGACAACAAACAGAGCTTTTTCCGGACACAGGAAAAAGAAAACAAATCACCCTCATTCTAGCATTCCAACCCTTAAATAAACTATTTAAAAAAATACAATTTACTATTGTGCCTTAAACGTCAAAGCGACAAAAGCGATTGTCACGTTTTAAATAATCCCCCAGTGTTTGATTCCTTTGAGTGCTACATACACGAACAATTCCAAGAGTGCTATATTCTATTGGGTCAGTACAAAAGTAATTGCTATTTTCTTGCACATAAAAAATTATTACACCCAGGCCTCGTATAAAACGGTAATATGATTCTTCTAAAACGTCGTGACTATACCAAATAAAACATCTATAATATTTTTAAAATCACATTATATAAAGCGTATTGTATGAAAATATGCCATAATTCATCAACCGTGCTGTGTAATGTCAGCGTTATACGAGACCAAGGCATATTTACATATTGCTCCTGTCAAAATATGAGCGGAGAACGACCTAAGGTGTTCAAATTATGACCTAACCGGGTCTTAAGAAACACTCGCTGCTTCAGATTATTGACGCGATTGTCCTTCAAATAAATACGATTCTTAAATTTGTCGATAAATTATTGAATCTAATCGAATATTATCTCATTCGAGAGCACCGTGTTCTTGAGAAATTGAAGTGACACAATTGAATCTATGTTCAGTTGTGAATTTGAGATCCATTGCGAATATCTACTTGTATTTTAGATCACATATATCAAAAAGATTCTTGCAACCTTTCGAAAAAGGATCATGGAGTTCCAAGTTGCCAAATGCTCCCTTTGAAAAATTCTCCAAGTCCATAATTTTGACCCCTAAAACTGCCAAAAAACGCTGAAAAATGCGAAATAAAGCTTTCTAAGACGAATATTTGCACCCCTTAAAGTGCCAAAAAGGCGGGAAAAACGCCATTTTAAATGTTTTCTAAGAACAAGATTTGAACCAAGGCCAATTATTTCGTACTAGACAACGACAGACAACGTCTTACTGATGTAGAGGGTCTTTGATGGCAGACCTTATTATCGACACTGTGCGGTCTGATCCGGGTTTCCCCGGACTAGCCACTCAAAGAATGTCATCCACAATATTTTAACCCCACGAGAAACGCTACGCGCATAGCTTCCAAATGTTTTGCTCCGCGCCCTCCAAAGAAGGTGAGGTTCCCGCAGAAAGACCGACTTTAGACCACATGCACCTGAAGGTGCATTGGATAAGGAATGACAAAAGATTTGCTAAATTGAGTACTATCCATCGGGGTCACTACCATCGCGAGTCCAATCTCAGTTTGAAAGGAGCTGAAGCAGATGACGGACTGCATGGGCTTCCCCTTCCCCATGGTACATGTATTGGTTTGGTCATTCTTAGTACCTAGCTACGGAGACAAGTCACCGTTCGAGCAGAATCGAGAAGAATTGCATATATTCATCCGATGCTCTTTGTTGATCGTGAATAATGCATGTGGTGTCCAAGCAGTCATTCTGTTCACCTTGCCAATAATTTAAATGATGATTCATAGAATTCCAAGTTTATCCAGATTTAAGCATTTAAATCCAGCTTTGATATGGCTGAACGTTATCACTCATCCGTAAAGATTAATCATTTTGGAGGCACCTTCTTGCCAAGGTCGAAAGAAAAAAGTATAGAATGCTTAATATGAATTTCATCGATTTTTCAGATTTGGATGTTTTACACATAAGTTGCATTGTTTTCTAATGAAGCAGATTAAATATATAAATTCTTTGATCAAATACATCAATGAATAATATTTATTTAACCTATCAGATCCGAAATGCATATAAATCAAAAATCAGCATTCATGTCTCTCAAATGCGACATTCGGATTTATCCCACGTTATTGAAAACAACGCTTTCAATGTCCAAATACTGTTAAATTTGCTTCTATCAATATCTAATATTTATACTATCGTTTGTATACTTTAAATATATTTAGATTACATATCGTCTAACTTGTATTGTACCAATGCGAATTTTAAGATGAATACTGCTACATCATGGTCTCTGTAACAGAATAAATTTAAATTTGTATTCTTATTTTACATTAGCAAAATATCGCAAATTTGTGTAGTACCTTATAAAGATTCTTTTGGATCTTCGCATGCAGAAAAACGGTGAATAGTCACGATTTTTCCGAATATATTTCTTGCTTCGAATCTTCGTTTAAATCCCAAGTCACGTCCTGTGAAAAATCGTCGAAAAGTTTATAAAGCGTGTATAGCACTTTTTTTCTAAGGTCGATTTTTTTAAACTTTAGTTATGGTTCACGATCAACTACAGTTAGATGTTGGCGTTGAAAAAAATATAACATATTAATGTTTTTAAATATTTTTTTACAATTTCCGATTCTCTGTATCGCCCGAATTTCGCCAACAACTTCTAATTAATTCAACGTCTATGTATCGCCGCGATGCACTTTTGACGAAAATTTCTCGCAAAGATATAACGATGCTTTGCCATCTTGAAATACGGTATGAAAAATTTTTTTTTTTGTAAAAAATAATGTTCTCCAGATGTTAGTCGACTAACAAAATATACAATATTTTTAAAGAGATGGCTGAGACATAACTGATGGTCAAAAAGTAAGTATGAAAAAAACGACATTCTTAACGGGACAATCTATTATATACCATTATAATTTATCAAAAACATACAATTTAAATATCTTCAGCTATAATAATAATTACAACGCATGAAATAATTATTCTTTGAAATGTTGTAAAATAATAGAGGCCTTATAGAAATTTTAATATTTTTTTAAAGACCACAAAGAGTTGACAACATTTTAAATCAATGGTTTTAATTTTTAGATAATTATTTTGCAACCACGAAAAGATTGGGAATAACTGCCATGCGCGCAATCTGTGCGCAGACGCGATATCTCAACTAGAGATTAATACAGTGTAAATGCAACAGTGAAGTTGGGTTGACGTGCGCTGAAAATCCTTATCAACGGTTTGACCGCCTTGAAGTCAACTGTGAGTGAGATCTATTGAATGTTTACTGGTTTTTCAGACTATGAAGGCCATGTCTGAAACCTGATAACTTTAATATAATAAATGCTAAATGAATAGGATTCAATAATGGTCCTAATATGACTAATAATCAATTTCAAAACAAGTTCCTGATTCATAACTAGAACCATTTTTGAAGAGATTTGTTAGATGTCAAAAACGACTGGTGTAAATTCTAATTACCAGAAAAACATTGAAAATATTTCTGACACAAACTGCAATGGCAAGTCTAAGGCCACTTAAATCGTTATTCAAGTATCTTAGTCATAGTATTTGATTAAAAAAAAATACATGTCTTATTCTACAAACCATAGAGGTGAATGTGCCAAGTATACAAAAACAACACCAGATTTGGGTGTAGATATAACATGATATACAAATATAATAAATGGAATGTATATATTATTTTTGTGTTTCAATAACTCACATTATACAAACAGTAGTTATCCTATTTTACAAATAAAAACAGGGATATAAATTTTAATCTTGCTACGAGTGCAAGAATGACGTTCTAAACAGTTGGATGCGATTCTACAATCTAAATAGGCAGCACAAATACTTATTAATATGCAATGCACCATTGCAATAAAATACGATGGAATTTGCTTGGGTAACACAACTCGTTCGTTAACCGCTGATAAATAACAATCTTATAAGATTACACATGTTCAGAGATAAAAACATGGTCACTCGTGAGATGCTTAATCAAAACTTAATGTATGTTTAAAACAGCTCAACGCTCGCTACAACATAATGGTCATTACAAACATTTGCTGCTTGGGCGCCGGATATGTAGGTGGGCCAACGTGCAGCGTTATTGCATTAAAATGTCCACACATCAGAGTGACGGTCGTCGATAAAAACGCTGAACGTATCAACCAATGGAATTCCAACAAGCTTCCCATATATGAAGTAAGCACACGTCTATTTATGCAATAAGGCTTTTTATACGCGCTATACTAAACATCATGAATTTCACAGCCGGGACTCGATGAGGTTGTCCAAAAGTGTCTAGGACGCAATCTATTTTTTACCACAGATATCAACAAGAGCATAGAAGAAGCCGACTTAATATTTATATCTGTAAATACACCGACTAAACTCACCGGCAACGGAAAGGTATATTAAAAAACTAACAAGACGGCACTGATATGAAAATATTAACACATTTCATATTTACAGGGCAGAGCTGCCGATTTAAAATACGTAGAAAGCGCAGCGAGAATGATTGCTGAAATTGCAAAAGGCAATAAAATCGTAGTCGAAAAGAGCACTGTGCCCGTACAAGCGGCTGGAAGCATAATGAAAATCTTAAAAGCTAACGTTTCTCCCGGTAAAAGAAAATGCATTTAAAAACTGCATCAAAATGATTCAATTATTCATATGCATTATTTTTATAGGAGTGAATTATCAAATTTTATCGAATCCAGAATTTTTATCGGAGGGCAGTGCAATTAACGATCTTTTGCATCCGGATAGGATTTTAATAGGCGGTGAAGAAAGTGCAGACGGACAAAAAGCAATCCATGAGCTACGTTGGGTTTACGAGCATTGGATACCCCGTGATAAAATCATAACGACAAACACGTGGAGCTCTGAACTATCGAAATTAGCTGCTAATGCTTTTCTCGCACAGAGGATATCCAGTATAAACTCTTTATCGGCTGTCTGCGAAGCAACCGGTGCTGACATATCCGAAGTAGCACATGCCATTGGGAAAGATTCTCGCATCGGACCAAAATTCCTAGAAGCTTCAGTTGGTAAATCATTTCATTGCAATTATAAATCATACAATTCATCCAAGTCTAAACATGACTAAATTTCAGGCTTTGGTGGAAGTTGTTTTCAAAAAGATATTCTGAATTTAGTATACATTTGTGAATGTTTGAATCTTCCCGAAGTGGCAGCATATTGGCAACAAGTCATTGATATAAATGAGTATCAAAAATCAAGATTTACTAAAGAGGCAACATATTATTAATAGAAAATATTTTATAACGCGTTTAGAAGATATTTCATTTATTTCGCTATTGCAGATTATCCAGTCACTTTTAAATACCGTTTCCGATAAAAAGATAGCAATATTTGGATTTGCATTCAAAAAAAATACATGCGACACTCGCGAATCCCCGGCCATACATGTGTGTAAAACACTTTTGGAAGAAGGTGCTCATTTACAAATTTATGATCCAAAGGTTAGCAATTTCATCAATTCGTAAGCACTTTTTTTAAACACGGTTTTATAAACTGATTTTTTTATTACAGGTTGATGCTGAACAAATCCAATTAGACCTGGGAAATAAACCTAATTTGAAGTATGATATTCATACATCAGCAATCGATGCAGCTAATAAAGTTCACGCAATTGTCATTTGTACCGAGTGGGATAAATTTATGGTGATTATGAACATTATTTTATCCTCTAAATGCAAATTTACCGAATTGATATTATTTTTAAACCAGTAATACTATTATTTAGCAATTGGATTATAATATGCTTTATGAAGTTATGATGAAACCTGCGTACATATTTGATGGCCGCAAAATTCTCAACCATGAGCAACTCACTAAAATAGGATTCCACGTCAAGACTATCGGAAGAAAGTTAACTGATGGTGATTATATGACTACATGGTAGATACAAATCATACAAGAAAGCTTCCTACGCATTGACATTTAATTTTATTACTCACAATACAAGTATTAGTTTCATTAAGTTTTCATTTGTATTGAAGACTTTGCATTTATACACTTAAATATTTAAAAATACTGTTTTTTACTATTTTATTGAATAAATAATTTTGAAGATACTATGGTTTGGTAGCCAATTATTTTAATCTATAAACTTTAATAATGAAAAAGCGCTTATTTAGTTATATACATCACTAGCAAATACCCGGCGTGTTGCAATCCCATAAGCACTTAATAATTATTTGATAAGAAACGCAGTACGTGGTATATTACTTTAGGTCACATGTAGCAAGAGCCGAAGAGCTGGAATCCAAAAACATATGCACACTGGCTCTTGTCTCGAAGACCGACTTGACCACCGCATTGCGCATGCATCCTTTCTTTCTCCGTCCCCGCAGTCCAAACTTCATTTCACCAAACCAATATGCGCCAACACGGTGCATTCATACAATATTTTTACTTTGTCTATGTTCTTCCCGCAAATGTAAACAGCAAGTCGACAAAGTTTTATGGCAATCGGATAAACGGTATAGAAGTGCATTAAATACGAACAAACATTGATTTTTATATATTAGAAGACTATGCCTATGTTACTCGCACAATCCTTGTCAAAAGTAGACAAAGTTTTATCGCAATTTGATGAACAATATGGCAGCACATTACATACGAACAAATAGATTCATTTTTATATATTAGACTTTAAAACTTCAATCACAATTTTAAAAAGAACTTTAAATGGCAAATATAAGGAACTGAACCCAAAAATGAAATGATTTAAACGCCCAAAAAAAAGAAAAAGGTGATTTTAATCATTGTTTTTTTTCTATTTGTTGAAAGGAATTGTTAGCTAAAAGATTAAACTTTGTGTAATATATGATAAAATAGACAAGCTACTGGTCATCTTTGTTTTATATTACATAGACACAATAGGCGAAACCGCACATGTATATAGCACATTTATGATGTATGCGACAGAGAGTAATAACGATTCTCCCTCTTTCCAACCAACTGCCAATCGAACTTTCACTTTTTGTGGTGTTCAAGCCAATTCACCCTACCGCACCTCTAAAAGTTACACTTCAAATATTATATCAATCTCAAGAAAACTAGTAATGGGATAAATAAATTTATAAAGCCTGGGGATGTTATGTACTAACTAAAATGCAGATGTTTTTTATATTTTTTTTTTATTTTCTATAAACATTATAGTAAGTGTTGAATCATTCGCATTTCCACGCCTACTTGGTAGATGGCGTGCTTTGGTTGGAACTCTTAGATTCCCTCAACGATGCCGATTTGCGCTGTTTCAATTGTTGTTGACGTTTAGCCTGAAATCAAAATTAATTCAATTAATAAAAGTATTAATTTAACCATCAACTTATAAATTAATAAAACAATAAATGTAACAGCAAGTGTTATCGCAAATTTCAAAAGAGAAAATTGAGACGCAGACTTGCGTAATTTTCTAACAGTAACATTCATATACCAATACTATAAAAATATTGGCACGTGGTTAACTGTCAATTATTTAATTAAAAGTTACTGCAGCACATTATTCAATCGTAAAAAACAAAAATATACCTTGGCTTCCTTCTTCCTCTTAGCGATAAGCTTGGCATAAATAGCGTGTTGTTCTTTGCGGTGTTGTGAGCGCTTCTTCTTCAAAGCAAGACGATGACGCTTGCGTTGGAGTACAATTGGCGTCACTAATCTTTGAATTTTAGGCGCCTAAATGTATAAATAAAAAATATAACTTTAACATTTTTAAACAAACGTTAATAAAAGTCAAATAGAATATACACAGATCTGTCGACTCTAAAAAATATCACATACTTCAGAATAGAATATATGTGGGGTAAGCATGAGCCATTTTATCTGACAGTTATATTCAGACATCGAGCATTATAATAATACTGACGCTTGGTTATACTGTGTGTTAATTACAATTTTGCAGTTTACATACCTTGAATTGTTTATGTTTGCCTTCCTTTTGAACCAAAGGCCTCTTGATAACGTAACGCCTCACATCATCATCCTTGGCCAAGTTGAAGAGCTTACGGATGTTGGATGCTCTTTTGGGTCCTTTCCTGCTGGGCACTGAGCTATCGGTCAACCCAGGGATTTCCTGCAATTTAAAACCAATTAATATTTATAAATAAAATACATTCCATTTGAAAAACAGAATTTTAAATGTGAATATTGATTTACCTGATCTCCTTTGCGTACGATGACGAGAGCCAAAACCGAGAGATTAGAATCAACGATGCATCCACGGACTGACTTGCGTTTACGTTCACCAGTACGACGTGGTCTGTAACAGGAATGACCCTTTGCCAATAACAAACGGACACGACCTGCATACAAAAATATTATTTTAATTAAATATTATAGATATGTATAAAATTAGAATGCAGCTAAAAAAAATTGCAAATGGTAAAATATAACTTATTGACTCTAAAAAATATCATATACTTCAGAGTTGGAAATACATGGGGTAAGCATGAGCCGTTTTATCTAACAGTTATATTCAGACATCGAGCATTATGATAATACAGACGCTTGGTTATACTGTGTAATGAATATGTCATGTTAACGAAACCATTATTAAATCAAGGATTAGTTAAAAACAATTTATTGAAAGGAGGGACTACTCTTTGCACTCCAGAAAGCCCTTTCCAGTAGAATCAAAAAGGTCGTGTAGAGTAGTTTTCCACTATCTCCCAAAGAATACTACTCGGTCTTTACCATGAATGAATATTGAAGAGGCCCATAGTTCTGCAATGGACTGTTTGTGGCTACGCTATGATGATACATATAAATTAATGTCCACGATCTCTGTTAGTTTATCCCGCATACATTCCTATACCATTCATCCGATTCTGATGAAACTTTGGGGAGTTATTGTGAGCACCTTCGTGAACATTTTTTAACCAGTACAAGCCTTGTTTGCGCATGCAATTTGTTTTGGGAGAGATTTAGTGGATGCACTATGTTGGTGCATATCGGTCTGATAAAATGAAGCGTCCACGGATAAAGGATGTGCGCACAATACGAATTGATTGACGGTCATTGAGATTGAAGTTTGAAGACCTCGCTGCAACTAAGCAGTGATGACATAGTACAAAGACCTTTCGAAACAAGCCATTTCACAATTACGCAGCATGAAATCCCAGTAACTATTATTTGCAGGTTAGCCCCTACAAATTCCCATTGCACTGAGGGCCTCTTAACACATTACGTATGAGAAGCATATTTTATGTGAATCACACAGTTTTTAAACATTTTGCTATTACATGTCTTACGAGGATTGTATTTAGTGTAGTCTTGAGTGAAACGGCTAAACACCAGCAACCAATGGACTGAATTTGGCCATGTGATATTTTAAAAATACAATCATTTATAAAATTCAAATATATACTATAAAAAATGTACCGGAAGACCAAGATACAACAGGAACTGAATATAACAACCCAACTTACTTCCATGAAAAATGTATACACGTCGAAAATAACTGTAATATCTAAACAAGTATACATTTTTTCAAGTAAATTTTAAATTTTAAATCATAAATTAATACTACTCATAAAAAGGAATGATAAGCTAGTAATTTATAAGTAAAATATATAAAAATCATGAGAAGTTCCATAATTTGTTTAGACACGAGTAAATACATAATAAAATAATAAGGATTCAAAGAAACATTACCACTTGTTAAAATTAAACAATTCACATATTAAATTTAATTTGACATCGTTGGCGAATAGTAAATATTCAAGGTAAAATGCATTATGTTACAATACAAATTTAGGATTTTCTATGCATATTAATTTATTCTACTTTATTTCAATATCTAATTCCGGCATTTATTTTCAATCATAATGTATACGTTCATCACGGGCTAATGTCATATTTCCATCATTGCGCACTTGATCAAAGTATTAACTATTTAACAAAATATAAAAATATAATACGATTCCCAGCTTTTAATAGCACGGTTCAATCATTGTTTTTTGAGAATTTGTGAAAAATAAATTTAAAAAATATACCTGTAGTAAGAACTCCCTGTTTCATGGGGAATCCTTGCTTGTCATTTCCACCAGAGATACGAAGAACATAGTTCTTCCATTCATCTCCGAGAATATCGGCATTGATTTCAGCGCCAAGACGCTTTTCGTAGAAAATACGGAGCTTGTGCTCGTCTACGACTTCAATTAACTTCTGGCATCCCGTGGCCGGGTACGACACGTTCAACTGTAAATTAAAATAAACGAATTAATCGAAGTTGCATATTAAACACACTTATTATAGCCATATGTGCACCGTTAAGACTAAAACCACACTTATAAACAATCTAATTTTCGACAATGAGCCCGACTTGTGACAGTTGCGTTTATATTCACAGAAATCGACAAGACTACTCAAGATTTTATGAAGCTACAAACATTTAAACAAAAAATATGTCAAATTAAAGAGCGAAATGTGGCTGGTACAGGTTAACGTCAAGAGACATGGCGGCCGGCTGAAGCTAATCCGACCGAATCTGAGCCATCCACACTCCATCCGGCATTGCAGAGCCCTCGACATGATAAAATATGAATATAAATCCCTATGAAAGTCCCCTCGGCATCTTATAATTGCACTTAAACTAACCTTCATGTCGGCGGCGACCTTCCCTCACACGACAGACATGAAAAAGGGTAGGCAACACAAGCAACGTATACCAACTAACAATAATACATAACACCACAAATTATGACCATCTTATCTTTACATTAAAATTTTCGATTTAATATAATTTAAGCTTGTGAACACATAAAAACAGAAAAATTGTGCGTAGAAATAAAATTAATTATCTTAATTCGTTACAACTTATATGGCATTTTACAAAAATTAATTTAAAAAATGCATAAGAATATTATTTTCAATTTATACTAAAACTAACAGCATCAATTTCAATATAGGGATTGCATATTAATTTTTTAAAAAATAATCATTTCAAAACGTTTTAAAAAATCATTGTATGTTTTTTTACTGACAATTACATTTTGCTCGTTTTTACTCTATTATATACAAAGATATGAATGGATATTGAAGAGGCCCATAGTTCTGTAGTGGACTGTCAGTAGCTGCACTATGATGATGATGATGATATACCATGAAGTCTTTAAATTATTATTTTAAAAATGAATTTTGTTAATTAAAAAAATGGGCAGCTAATTTAAGCCTTATTATATTTATTTACTGAATAAAATGCATTATGTAATACATGTATTAAAATACAATTTAAGAGGATGTTGTATGCGGGATTTTTTTATTTAATTTCTGATTTATCATAACATGAAGATTATCAAAAAATATACCCTTAAAAATGATTACCAATAAAAAATAAAGAAAAAGAAAATTTATTTAATAATGACTATTGCATTATTTATAAAAACTTTAAGTGAATATCAAAAAATAGCAGATAATACATAACTTAAAATTAAAATCGCTTTTATCTGTCCGTCTATTAAATAGTCTGGAAATCTTTTACTTATTTTAAATGTTTTTGTTATATAAAATTTGATTTTTCTCTTTTATAGTCATTGTAATTACAGTGTAATCTCGATTATCCGTGCCTGAAAAATATTAATTTAAAAATTTTTCTTTTTCAATTTTTGATACTCGGATAATAAGGCAATTTCCGAATAGTACTGGGGTGTTATATATAAAACGATAAAGATGATGCTTGTCTGTTATCTACCAAAATAAACGCCTGTTCTCATGTTTTAATTATCTTGGCTTTCAAAACAAGCGAGCAAGAGTTTAAGGAATCTTGTTATACGAGGCATAGGCGTAGGATAAGAGCTTGATTATTAAAACTAACCTGTATGGTAGGATGATCGCGTATTTGCGAGCGAATTCCAGTGATGAGTGAGAAAGAGCATTTTTGTACGTTGAAGAATGCTCTTTCTCACTTGTTCTTGTACGTTAAAGAGCCGCTTATCGCCAACACAAATCCACTTTCTCTCTGGACCCCGCAGCTTGAGTCAATCTTGTATATTAATAACACTGTTGATCTTCAATTGAAGTAAAAAAATAAAGCATTTTTCGTAGCTTGAAATTGATAAATTTGGATCATTGTTATGAATCGATACAACCGTACGTTATACGAGTGTATGCACACACGTCTCATTCTTGCAAGCTGAATATGGAAATATGCAAGAATGCTCTTTCTGTACCACCTGAATCCGAACGCCAATACGCAAAAATATTCATCAGAGGGTTAATTGATCTCCAAAATTACAAATAATGTGATTAAATTGGATATTGGATGGACTCTGAACAGCAAATATATAAACATGACTCGCGTAAATATTAAACACTTAATATTTATTCATATATACAAAATTTGCGATGATCATCAAAAGAAGTGTTTGCTAAAAAATAAATAAAAACAAACATTTGATTCATTTTATATTTAAATACATCAAAATATCAAAATTAAGTTTGAAATGAGTTTTTATGCAACTTTTGTCAAGCCCGGTACTCTATATAAAAATTCGCCATCATCATCATAATAGCAATCATCTACTTTATAGGTTCCACCTTTTTTCCATGCAGCCTTGGGTATATTTATTCGCTCTAAATATTCTACTGGCTTCAGTTCATCCTCGATAGTTTTTGATAATGTCATTGAATGATCTTTGGATTCAGTGCTAAGTTTGTCATTCATTGATAGATATATTTGCAAGTCTTTATTTTTATCAATAATCTCTGTATTAGGCATTTCAGTTACTAGATGTTTTTGAGATGGTGTGACATTTTCATTGGTCTCTAATTTTTTCGTTACGGTTAAACGTAAATCTTCTAAAGTTAGTCTTTCATTGTTGATAGTTTTATCTGCCTCGTTTTCTTTAGTAAAATAATCCTTTCGGATTCTGCTATTTCTAACTTTTACTAATGTATTTTCTTCTCCTAGTTCCTTTGGTTTGGAATTGCTTTCAGTTAGGGCCTTGTATTTTTTTTCAGCTTCTATTTGATAACCGGTAATAATACTGCTAAATTCACCGCATTTCCCATTCAATGATAGTCTTGCAGTTTCTTCTATGTTCTTGTCCATTCTGGGAGGGATTACTCGATTTGAAAATTTTAGTAAATGTTCCCTCAATTCAGGTGGAATATTTTTGAGAGTGCCTTCTTTTAATTCTTTCCAATTTCGTATTGCAGAAGCGTCATGTCGAGCAATTCTATTTTCATTGGCCGGTTTCCAAGTTACCTTGATTAATTTCTATATAAAAAAATATAAACATACATTTAGAATGAGCGCTATTTAAATTAGTTTAACCCCTCTGTCAATAAGATGGTCTGGCTAGACCATTTCACTTTTGCGATGAGTTTTTTTTAATAGTAATTTAACAAATCTCCCTGATTCATTGAAGAGTTTTACAGAATTTAGAGTTTTAAAAAAAATGTTGGGATCCTTGTTTCGAGAAAAAAGAATATTTCTATTTATACCCAATGTCACCCATTGACGGGAGGTTTAACAAACATTAATTGACAGAAGGGTTAAAAGTAGTAAATGTTCAAATAAAGAATTGAAACTTGATTTTACATATTTGTTTTACCTTGACATCTGAGATTATTATAGGAAAACTTTCAGAGATTTTTTCAGCAGTCCATTCTTCAGGATCATTTTCATGAAGAAATCGAATTTGCTCCTTTTCACTCCAAGTTAAAAGATTGGGATGATTACTTTCAAAATACTTTTGTTCTATTATTTTATTTGTTGTGAACTCTTTGAATTTCTTTACATCTTTTTCATATTGTCTGTCCATTTCTGGTAACTGTAAGAATTTTTTAAAAACACTATAATTACACTTCTAAATTTCTATTAGCATGTCACACAACATATATAATATCCAAAATACAAGGAATGCATTAAAAAAAACTTGCAAATTAACCCCATTGCTTAAGAGTTGAACATATAAGAAATAAATCAACAATTTGCTAATTATTCTTGGGTATATAATTGACTATAGTAGTTTAAGTACAATAGACTCTCGATTATCCGGAGGACTGCTGGGGAGGCCAAAAACGGATAATCCAAATCATCAAATTTCTAGTTGGTTTTGATTACAATATATTTACAATATAAATTTTTATTTAATAATTTTAATACCCATTATTTATTACATTATTATACACGTTAAAGTTTTAGTAATCAAGTCATGTGTATCACTTTTATCACCCCGGATCCATTTTCACAATCTTAATCTCGTGATTTCTGCCTCATATAACAAGATTTCTTAAACTCTTGCTCGGTTGTTTTGAAAACCAAGGTAATTAAAACATGAGAACAGGCGTTTGTTTTGGTAGATAAGATACAAGCATCATCCCTATCGCTTTAAAGAGTTTTATTTCTTTAATTTTGATCTGTGTATGTAACACTTGGATAATTCGCATTCGGATAATCGAGAGTACACTGTATTGTTCTATTCAGATTTATGGACATGTAAAAATAAACTTGAAACACACTAGTCATACTTTATTAAAATCAGCTGAAGCATCGTCAAATATGTCATTTTCAGCCTCATTGTCAATGTCCAAATTTTCTTCTTTCATAAGATCTAATCTATTTTGAATGCCAGGATTTTTTGAGATAATTTTTCTTGTGAATCTAGCATAATTTCTCGAGTTGAAAACTAGCACAGAAGGCACCGATTGTAAAATCTTAATCATAATTGTATCTGCAAAGAAATAAATAATCAATTAGAAAATATAATCTCAATATATTTTTTACATTATAATAATCCCAAATAGTTACAAAAAATACCACAAACAATACAGTTGTTATATAAACTAGATTTAATGGTTCCACCAAAACTTTATTTTGTGCAATATTAGATTACCATTTTATCATTACTTTAAATATTTACTATCAAAATGTTACATCATCGACATTTATAATAATTTTAAATAATAATATCAGCACCGTGATTGACACAAACCGGTGTCACGATCTTCAGTCATGAAGGACACAACGCAAAGAATAAATAATTATTATTGCTATATATCAGCAACAAGACGTCTACTATAAGGACTAAAGACTATAGCTATTCAACGATTAAAATTACGAATTTACCATCAGTCAATCATTCACCTTGAAATAAGTATGCCATTGATGGAGTTTTAAATTCCAAGTATGTATTCTTGAATGCCTAGGGTTGCCAATTGTCCTTTATTTGAAAGGACAGTCCTTTAAAACAGCTTGCCCGTCCTTATCCAATGATTTTCTATGTACTGCATATTTTAAATATCGGTAATACCAAAAATACGTGTTTATTTTACACTTTTGTTTAGAAGTTACAAAAAAAAAAAATAAAGAGCTTAAGTTTTTTAATGTTTTTTTGCTATACACATGAAAGTCATTATCCAGTTTATTCCCACTGGTCTTGCTATCCGGACGTGTACAATATTTGCAGAAAAACCTCCTCAAAATGGAGACAAATCAAACTCATATACGATAATTTCACTCTTTTATTTAAAAAAAAGACAAGAGGGACTGTGTTGTCGAATGAAAATGCAGGAAAAGGTATACCAGATTTGGTGTAGACAAATCCGGGTATTTCCATTGATAGATTACCTGTGACTTGAATCAACTCACTCAAATGGGTATCAATATTTGTTGGTGATTGGTAGTGCCCAAATTAAACACCAATTCACACCTGAAAATCACATGCAGCATTTTAATGCTTGTGCATCTCGTCTGACTTGACAAAAAATTAATCTATCTTAAAAAGCATTGTTATGGGGCATGAGAATTTATGACACCAATAAACGTGAAAGGCAATGGGTCAACAAAGGACAACCAGCATAAAGACATGCTCAAAGTAGGTCGCATCTAAAAAAAAGTGTTTTTATGCGGTTAGTGGAATTTTAAAGATATTGTTAATTTTGAATTGCTGCCAAATAATAAATCGATTACTTAGACGTGCATTGCTCACAATCAGAGAGAGATTGAAGATGAAACTCGTTCAGAACACATCAATAAGCACAATGACATCTTGCACCACAATAACGAGACCCAATGAGAAATACCATCAAAAAATTAGGATTTTTGAATGGAACTATTGCATCCACCTTATTCCTCTGATTTTGCTCCTTCAGATTTTCATTTATCCTGTTTTGGAGCAGTTTTTGGACACAATAAACCGAAGAAATTCTATAATAGGGAAATTGAAAAACTGTTAACCAGATGGCAAACATATCATTTATTAAAATAGTGTTTATGGAACTACCAATACAAAGTTTCGCATTTACATAGTATGTAGAGAATAGCAAGAATGAATATGTGGAGACACAGTGCTAAAATGAGGAGATCAGAGTTTTGATCTTCAATAATTCGTCTCAAGTAGTGCGTCGTTTGAAAAAATGGCATGTAAAAGTAACATCGTAATAGGAAACCATGTCTTGAGGGGCAAGAATGGTCGAAGTAATGAAAGCAAGGTAAAAAAAATGTGAATTCTATATGGGAACAGACGGATACTGGAGCTTAAGATACAACATAGTAAAATTCATTGAAACCTGTTGAATATTAGAATTTGTCCCAAGCTTTTTTTAATCTCCATTTTAAAATAAATGTTCATTTTACATGTATAATAAAAAATTCTGAAAATGTCCTGCCTGTAAATATATTGGGAAGCACCTTTTATCACGACGCAATAGAGTTGGCAACCCTATGAATGTCTCGAATTTTTAGAGTGAATGTGCCAAGAGCGAGTAGCCTTCTTGAAAAAAGAGGAGAAAAGTATTTACAATGTATCCAATACAAGTATTTACAATAAGTATCCAATACAACTTGTGTAAGATTTGAACTTGTGTAAGTGTTTTCTCTAAAAAGTCTTTAAAAAGAAAGACTTATTTAAGTCAACTAAACATACTGAGCCATATTAATATTAAAAATAATAACAAAATATAACTGCCTTAAATTATTGAGTAAAATGCGCTCTCGCTAAGATTTTTCCCTCGCAGACCGCTTGTGAGATTTCTTTTTGTGCTTCTTTTTCTCTTTTTTAGATTTTTTTGACTTTTTGGGTTTAGATGGCGAATCAGAATTGTCACTGTCTTCGGAAGAAGAATGACTCCTCTTGCGGCTTTTAGATTTTTTCTTCTTGGATGACTTTTTCGCGAGCTTCTCTTGAAGCTCTTTTTCTCTCAGGCCCTGCAGGGGCGTGACGGAGTCGTCTTCCGAGTTGGAGCTCGTACTGCTGACGTCGAGGACTATCTCCCTATTCGGGTCGACCTTGATGAAATTTCTGCACTGGTAAGTCAGGTGGCCCGCATATCCGCACTTTTTACAGGCAGCCCTGGAGGATTCCTTCCCCTGAGGGACGATCCGCGAGAAGGCGTCCGATTCAGCCATGCACCGCTCGATACGCACACTTTCGGAAGAATGTCGCGCTAAAACCGAAAACGGTCAACGCAACCGACAAATTTGCAAGCAGACTGACCTATAGTCCAGTTGAAATGTCTCTATTGGATCGACAACAGCTGAATTTACAGGTTAGCGCATATCAAACGCCAAAATATACAACCGCGACGGATCTAAAACGATTATTTATGGCCTCTAATTTTCGAGAGGAATATTTCCTTTTTAAATCATTTAAATTAAATCGTCTCATTAAAAATTAAAATGTATGCATTTTTTATAATACCGTATAAATCGATACATATTTATTTGGATCTTATAAATATTAAAAATATTTAATCTTTTGTAATTGTTTTTAAATGTTATTTTAATTGATTTTTTTCTGATTTGAAAATTCTGATATATTTTTTTATTGTACTGTAATATTTTATATTGTGATTTTGTCTACAAAATACAGATAGTTTTAATGTTGCGCGTTAATATAGATTATTAATTTCGTTTTTGCTGATATATTGTTATCCCGATTTCTTAAAATATATATTAAGCCGTAATGTTTCTATTTGTTGTGGGCTATATTTATTTTTAAAATATGTGTATTAATAAATAGGAGCAAAGTGGAACCGCTTGGGGGAGAGTGGGGGCTATGGACGGTTTTGTTGGTGCAATCCGGTGTGGGCCCGCAGCCGCAGCCGTAGCCGCAGCGGGCGCAGCTAAGGATGGCGGAGGCCGCGCCCGCCCCCCCGCCTCGGCCCCCGCGCTTCTTCTGTCACAGCTGCCGTATTGAATTCGACGAAGTCCTTGCGGTGCGTTGTCGCGGCTTCGTGTGTCGTCCGCCTGACGGCTAATTGTGCAATTTCCGATAACCGACACTCGAAAGGCCCCCCCGTATTGCGAGACGTTTACGTGTTTCGGTGTTTTGTATAATGACATCCTCTTCGAGGGCGCTCGTCGCTTACGACCGACGGCGCCCCGTCTGCCCAGATCATGTCGGCGCACCCAATTCGGATCGTTTATTGTGGGTCGAAAGCGTCATATATATGCGCACGGGAAGCATCCGGGAGACGAACCCCGATTCGGGTCCATTTTTTATCTTTTTTTTTGATCGACCGACGCAAATGATCGATCTGAAGATCTAAATTCTCGCAGAAACGGGCGACCTGCGTTCTCGATCGATCGACGCCCGACGACCTTTTTTAATGAACGAAATACGAGATGAAGAGATCGGGTCATTATCGTACATCTTCGATAACGCACCCATACATATGCGCACATTGACGTCTCTACGCATCGACTTGGCCACGAACGCTCCAACTTCGACCTTGTCCTTTTTTATTTATTTATCCTCGGAGTCGAATGCGTGACAAATGTCAAATTTATAAAAATATCAAAATTAAATGTTAATTTTGCCATTTATACACGTGTCTATCAAATCGATTATTATTTTTATACATAATGTCATCTTATGATCGATTTATAATTAAGGATTTATTTATTTTACTGATAAGATAATGGTGTGTACGGAATTCCAAACAAGCTAGAATCATATATGAATTTTGCATCAATATGTACTATTTTGACATCATTTTATAGTAGATTATAATAATCGACTTATTTTGCCTCAATATTTTGCGTCAATACAACGCATACTACAAGACCAATCCACGCGTTATGATCAATTTTGAAATAAGACGCTTAATCTATTTTTAATTTTTAAATCAACTATACAGTAATAATATTACAAGTGCATCTAATGCACACTTTTTTGAACTGTATATTACAAAATATATTAATTTCATTGAATATTCACCAAAGAAGGGTGCATTCAATCCAATTTTATAACTTGATTATAAGTTTATCTCAAATTTTATCGCCTTAGATGTGATTACATCTTGTTCTTTGTTATAAAGATTCAAACAAATCCACAAATAGAAAAACAGTAGTATCTATTTTGGATGCAATCCCTGCTTTGATATGAGTAAACAGATAGGTCTTATCTTTATCTGTCTTGCAACTTGATTCAGTATTTCTTATTAAAAATCTGTCATGACACAGTATGGAAACAACTCTCATTCATAAAGGGAAAGAATACAGGTGCTCTGCCAACTGCTCATATTAAGTTTCCAGTTCATTGAAGAGCTGTATATTTAGACTGATTGGTAAGTCAATAAATATATCAGTCCTCGATTAATTGAGGGAGGTAGAACATGAATTGTATTTTTTGACAACTTTTATGAACTACTAAATACTAGTACAAACACTCTACTGATAATGCTTTCATTTAAGTTCATGATAAAAATTGATTCTTGATTAGATCAATATGTTTATCTAAATATCCCTTTCGATATCTTTACTCAATTTAAGGGGTCATCTCACTTTGACGGCCCAAAAAATAGGCAATTTTTAACAATTTACAGTAAATACACTGTATAATTAAATGAATCTTTTTGAGATTTATTATGGCACTCTTATATAATAGTAAAAAAAATCGTAATTAAAACAAATATATATTATGTTGTTTTTAAAACATCAAAATGACATGTCAAAAAAGATGCAAGTCCACGGTGTGGAACAATTTTTTCATTCAGGCTTACCTGAAACCAAAAGGCAAAAAGATTCTTAATCTGTAAGCATGTCGCTATCGCACTTTCGTTAATTAATAATTTGTCTTTAAATGTATATGTAACAAAATGGCACTTTTCAAATAAAAATTTGCCAAGGCATATTTCAAATAAATTATAAGACGTGGCTCTTAAGATTTGCTGAACGACATCTGTGAGAGAGGGAGCTTGTTTGTACAAATATAACGATCTTGTAGTTGCATGCTTTCGCTATTCGCACCAAGAATCTGCGCCTTGAGCATTCACACCGGACAGTGTGAATGCTGAGGGGCTTCATCAGTCGAAATTTTGTGATTGTATGTGGCCCAAATAGCATTTCTCAACTTTTTTATTGAATCAGGTTGTAGGCGGATAACTAAGCCATTATAATTAGATAATTTTTTAAATAATTTATTAGTAAGCTGTTTGGTTTTTCAAGCACTTCATACAGAGTTCTTTCTTTTTGTGACCTTACTTTCCACTTGCTTATTTGCCTTTTTTAAATCTGCATTAACATATTTTTGAATTCATTTGCTCTTTAATAGAACAAAGATAAGAAAGATCCCCAACAGGTACCTCTGGCCTGCAAACAAAAGCAGATATAAGGGCAAGCCTGTGGCCGCAGCGGTCTCAGAGCCGTTGGGGTGATTTTTTTGATGTGATAAAGTGAGATGGTACAATCCTGTTAACGGGGAGCAAACATATTGGTAAATTGAAAACGACTATTAACATGTTTTTTGTTTTTTTTTTGATTAAATTTAAATTCAAATCTGTTTAGGTTAGGTTTATTTGTGATCATTGTGTCGAAATTAACGCGTTTTCAATTTACCAATATGTTTGCCCCCCGTTAACAGGATAGTACCGTGAGATGACCTCGTCGGTCCTTTCGGTGCTGAATCTATCACGACACGAGTAGTTATCTGTGCTACATGACCTGTCCAATTGTCCGCAAACGCTAGATGCATTCGATACCAGTTGCCAAATACATACAATCGAAGATTTATTTCAAAAAATTTCGGTACAATTCAGTTCTATTTCGCATTGTGATATCAATTAAATTTACTTAAGTTCAAGTAATTTACTAGAAGATTCAAATATTTTTCCATTATTAGATTTAAAAAAAAAACATTTTTTTTAATGCAAATATATAAACATATTTGCTTATTTTCCATTTGCTCCGTAAATTAAAATCTAAAATAAATAAAACGAAATGACATATTTTTGACTTTTGTGGTTTTTTTCAGTCGGTTTAAAACATGTTATTTTAAAATTGTTTGTGTGCTCGATATCTATTATATAATCTGCATTGTCATTTATGTCTTTGCCAAATATAATTTTATTTTGACATTTGCATTGCGTCAAATTACAGCAGAATTGCTCATTGATAGAAATCAATAAGTATCGTCAAAAAATCACAATGTAGATAATACACTTATTACTTAATTTGTTCTTTTAAATACAATTTTATGTATATATTATTTATCAAATGCGATATAAATATGTGATTGTCTATATACCGGCATTTGACCGTAAATACCTAATTAACATTCGTTATTATCATGCCGTTGCTGATTATGATACACTGTGGAATAAAAATCATCCATAACATGGATGCATATTTTTTTTAAATGTCTTGAGTATCATTTCGTGCTGACCTTGTCCACTGTGTATTAATTTCTTTCAAAATTTTCCATTTTGTTTTGCAATCGCATTTTGCTACACTACATTATGTATAATTGTAGGTAGTTCTCTCATTAAGCAGTCGGACTCGGTAACTCAATATTGGGTTCAAATTTACAGGAAATGTGGTTTAGTGACCACAATTTTAAAAACGCGCAATGAAAACCATTTCAAAGTGATTGGCAATTGTTCCCTAGACGGGACTGCAAAAATCTATTTACAAAGGCCACACCATAAAATTGTGATAGATATCAATTAATGACGAAGCATTCATTGTCATGTTTCAACATGTACATCGGTAAAACATTAATCAATTTCATAATAATGTGACATTTAATAATACAAGAGTATCAGTTTTGTAATGTGTTATACAGAAAGATTTTTATACTCTGCCTTTTCAAACTTCTGCCTCTGACTCGAGACTTATTTTCTCTTCAATTATGTACTGATTTTTTTAAAGTAAATATTTATATTCAATGTTTTCTGGTACAATGTTTCAATTACAGCTAGATATATAGTATGATTTATGCAGAGTTCATTGACAACGGGACTTTCATGCCCAAACACTAGCACCATAGAGATTAGACATAGACATTAGATCTACTGGAAAATTCTGTTCGATAATGTCGTTTTAATACGTATAATCATTTTAAACATACATGGCTGTCTGTCTATCATTGCGTTTACATATATGTGTTTTTTTAATTTAATCGAATTAAAGATGTCTTATGTCATTATTAACGCGCTGACGGACACGTCTGCATTATGTGTCATCTTTTCATATAAAAAATGATGCACAATGTTTCCACAAAAGCGTTAAATTAGATGCGATTGTGTAAATATGGCTACCGATTAAGTTTTTATTAACCCCTCAATTAGTGAGTTCCGGGATTGATTGTAATAAGCATACACTTTGTTCTTGTATGTAAATCCATTTTTCTCTCAGGACCATGCAGCGTGAATAAAGCTTGTATATCAATAAATGAACCTTAACAATTTTAATATTGTTTGGCTCCATAATAGCGTTTCAAATAGAATCACTTTGCTGAGTTTAATGTATATAATTGATTTATGTGGCTTTCTACTATTTATTATGATTCTAAAAAGTCCCCATATCTGATGGTTTTCAATGGATAAGGACAAATTCCATTATAATTTTAATGTTTATTTTGTCATCGTCTATTGATGATTGATGTCATCACTCTTTGTGTTCATAAAACTTTGAAATTTAATTGAAATGTGACAAAAGTATAAAAGAGATTGTAAATATTGTGGAAAAGCTTAATAAAAAAGCTCAACAAAGCATTTCGAACCATATTCAGAAACGGGGATCGGTTAATGAATATTACAGACGGGTGCCATATGTTAAGTGGGAAAAATTTGAATGATTGACACGTCATAAGTACATCTCTACTTGTTCAGTACAAAAACAAATCCTTCTTCGACCGGATGATAACTGGTGATGAAAAGTTATTATAAAAATGAGTGAAAAAATAATTTAAGTCCGGATAATCTTCCTCCTCCGCTTCTAAATTGAGCTTGAGCCTGAATAAGAGAATGTTGTGTAAATGATGGGACGTCCAAGAACCAATACATTGTGAGCTTTTCAAATCAATTTGGAAAGATACTGTCGACAAATGGATGATTTAAACAAAGCAATTAAATAAATGTCCGGCAATGATCAACAGGAAACATATATTGCATCTTGATAGTGTCAGACCGCATGCTGTTTTGGCAATTCGTTAAAAAATCGCATCTGCCTACTACCCTAGATCTAGCAACTTCCGATTAGTGCTTGTTTCTCTCCTTGCAAATTTTTTTGGAGAAAAAAATTCAAAACTAAATAGATAACAGCCAAGGATTACTTGAGTTTTTTCGCCTTTGAAGATAAGGCATTTTTCAATAATGGTATTTATAAATTGCCATCACGCTAGCAAGAGGTCATAAGCAAGAACGGAAATTATATTTTACGATAAATATTATTAAATGTGCAAAAATGTATTATTTTCTTTCGCTTCACAAACTGATGTAACTTTATGGTAGACCTAATATATAAGTGTGCATTATCTTTACCTGTTTATTTAAATTTATATTTAAATACATTTTTTCATATATTTTCAATAAGAAAAAACGATAAATTCAATGATATCAAATTAAAAAATGATGATGCAACATGAGTGTTAAACTTTGTACCGCGGTTGACTGTCAATTTCGTTACTCTCCATTTATATCCCAACACGTAATTGAATCAGTCAAATTAATGTGAATCTATTAGATATTCGGATCTGGAAAAGTCCAAAGGATAACATAATTTTTACAAATACTAGAAATAAATATAGAATGAATGTGATAAAAACATGTCATTAATTGCTATAACTTATATTTATGCCATTATATTTATGTTTTTAAATTTAATATTCCAGGAATACAAATGTCCATATTGCTTTCAAGGCTTTATTGAACAAGTAGAAGCTGTCCGTATGCCTGTTCCGCCAGTTGATAATGCGGAGGGTCAAGGAAATCGCCCAGTCACTACTGGACAATACAGTGACATAGGAATAGACGAATTAGATGAACCTCCACCGGTGAGTCTTATGTGTAAATTATTATCATGAAGGTCTTTAAAAACATTGATATTCGTTATCATATATGCTTGTCATTACGTGCACTAAAGAATATCAGCCAATGCAACTTTTATCCTGTAAATATATTAACATAGATTATTTACAGGAAAACGTGTGCAGTGACCGATGGGCTAATTGGAGTCCTCCGTGGAATTATAGAGATGAGAACACTCCACCATCAGTCAGTCAAAATTCTTTTTCAAAACATGAGTTTTTTTTAGATCCATCTTCCATATGTAGACCAATCCTAAGTGTATTCTCCATGCATAAAAATATGTTTCAATTCACCTTGTTCATTTGGCAGTTTCAGCTTATGCAAAAATCTCATCACTAATCGGCTTATGCAGAGCTCAACTACATTTACACTTTTAATTTTTCTCCATCTGTTTACTTTTTACGTTTTTTTTTTAATATAAATAATATAAATTTAAAGCCAATTAGCCCCTTGCCATACAAATAAAATGCACTTGGATGCGTCCAAAGAATACTATTTAATTTGGTTCAACCGTGAACATACATATTTATTTTAATATTTTTGAAATTGATTCATTATATCATTCACATATCATTATTAGTCAATAAATTTGGGTTAACGGACTATACAAAGATATGTTGTATGCATGATATTCTGTCTCCCATTTACTTCGAGTTCAACGTGTAAGAATGCTTTTTCTGAATCATTGGAATTCAGACACAACATTGTGTCTTACCTCTTTAAGGGGTTAAACAAAACAAGATCAAGACACGATTGCAGCAGTTAAAGAACCTAATAATATACTGTGCGGCATTTGCCAAAGAAAGTTCTTGACGTCTCCCAGACATCATTGTATGTCTATTTGTATATTTGGGTATATTTGGGTTAAATTATATTGTTTGTTAGCCATAAATAGCTGGTTTTTTGCAATACTAGCTTCTTTAAAATATCAAAATTTGCTACATTGACATGACAATCCATCATGGGTTTCATGGGGTAGTTTATCAATTTTATTAATGTCCCTTATCAAAAAGTGAGTAATTAATTGATGAAGCAATTTTATCTGCATTGGGATTGATCTGAATGATGAATTAAGGGGGGAAACTGGTTTAAGAGGCAGATTTTTTAATGTTTTTTGTAAATTTTTTTAACAGGGAAAGAATTATTAGGATTTGTTTAAACTTGGAGAATATTTTATTAATATTTTGAAGTACATCTGAAATTTATTTTTAGTCTTTCCGCCAGAATTATCCGAGTTATAAGCTGGTGCCAATGGAAGGTCGCTATCAGAGTTTGCTACTGGCGGGAATTGTGAAAGTCGCAATTTTTATTTAAAATCAATACAATTTTATAATTTTATTAATAATATATTTTTTAAGAATATGAAGCTAATTTTAATTTAAAAAATTATACGTTTTAGGAGCGTTTAAACAAAATATAATAAAATGATTTTTTACCGTTATTTTGCACTTTTCTTGCAATAAAAAAAAACACTTTAAATAATAATATTATCTCAGAATTAGGCATTTCTTTTGGAGCTTTCCGAGCTTCCTTGGTCTTCGCTGCGCTGCGTCTATTCTGTCAGTTGACGCGCTGCTCGTCTATTTGAGAGTTAAGACCTCTATTCTAAGAATTTACAAATAAGAACGACTGTAGACATCTCCCTCTTCTTTTATTTCTTTTTTCTTCCCGTAATACAGGGGTATAGAGCTAGATAGTGAACAAGGGTCTGCTGTGCGGCCACTCTGTACTATGTGTTGCGTGCTCCAGCACCGATTTGCGTTCACGATAGTGCTCATAGCTCTATATTCTGGTTGAGAAATAAAATAATAGATGGGTTTTGCCATAAACAGTTGTTTGGACTAGGCACACATTTTATATTATTGATCTTTATAGTTTTTTTCTCATAAAATGTCTGATCGTTATCGAGTAATTTTACCTATGAAAGTATTGATTTGAATGATTTTTTGCTCCTCACTGAGCACTGGATAACTCTTACCTCGGAAAACTGTGTTCAAATTACCTCCATATGCTAAAGTTTACCAATATGAATAACGTATTTAGATATGAATTTGATAATATGAAAATATTATTTGTAATATTAGTCTATTACATAAGTTATATCCTTGATTCAGTTTTCTATAATATTTGCATATTTTATTAACGCGTCTATTAGCCCGACTTTATTATCGAAATAACCTTTTATCTGGATTCGTTTTAAAAAATCTATGTTATTGAAAACAAACGGAACGTTTTGTTGAATAACAAAGGTGACATTGAATATTTCAAATACTTCATATACGTACCTGCATATTTTTCATTAATGCCATGCTTTAATTTCGCTTGTTAAATGCATATGGAAGTTGAAGATAAAGAAAATTATGTTTTATATAGTGTGTTTGTCGCATCATAAATATAATATTTTTAATGCACTAAAATATATTTTTTTGACAATGGAATCTGTCTATTAATTAAAAGAATATGATTGTATTTCTTAATCTATAATATTTTCAGCTGAAGTGTTGATCTACCTTATTGATTTTCTTCTAATATGCATTCAATAAAATTTTATAAATAGCTTGAAATATTAATGGAAGAGTGATTATATTTTATTACAGTCGAACCTCCATTAACGAACAACGCCATTTTGTAGGGGAATAGAAGGACCGCCGCAATAAATTGAAGATTTATTTAGAGAAAAAGCCGATTTTTAAGTGTTCGTTAATGGAGGTTCGACTGTATTTGTTACATTTACTTACAAGCTGAAATTTTTGATATGATTTTTTATTATCACCATCGCAAAATTATCAATCACTACTCAATTGAACCATGAAAAAATCTGATGCAAATTTTATTTATGTTTTTTTTATTTGCGTCATAAGAATTTCTAACAACGTGCGTATCGTTTTCATTATTTTTGCATTACAATAGTGTATTTTGAATCATGAATGTTCATAAATGTCAATTATATGATGCAATATTTTTTGACAGTGTTTATTTCGTCATGTGCATTCAATGTGTTATATTAAATTATTTGAGTTCCATTTGCATGAGCGTTACTAAACTATTACAATGTATTTGGACAACCACTCAGAAATTAACTTGTGAACCATTACAAATGTAATTATTTTTATTATAGAAATCAGACATAAAAAACATTATCATAAATTAGCAGTGTTTTGGTTTGTTTTGTTGCATTGTCATTATTCATCATAATAATTTAAAATCCAAACCAAACATAAAACTAGCTTTTTACGTGTAATTATTTGATCCCTTGTTTCCCAATGTTATATATTATTTGTACCATAGATTTTCAGAACACTTCATTTTTTTAATATGATTACTTCTCACCTATTTATGATAAATCTTAAATTCCCTATTACTATTACTATTGATGAAAAAATATTTTCCACGCAAAATGTTTTTAAAAAAATCAATTAAGTTGGTCACAAACATTTTGGTTAAAATCTGCAAAACAAAATTAAATGAAAAATAGTGCTTGTTTTTCAATAGAATTGTTTTTCAAAATAAACAATTTGGTTTTTCAAGTATATTTGTACGCGAATCTGTTGATATTAAATTATTTAAATCAAATTTCAATACATGTGTTAGTATTAAATTTAAATTAAAGTATAATTTTTATCTATTTATGTATTTCTAAAATAGCTCTAACGCTTCAAGAGATTTGCATCTTATTTTTTATTTTAATTAATTCAGATAGATTGTGAGAGAAGATGATTTCATAATGATATTGAAAAAATATTGTTACACTTACACAAGGTTTAACCCTTTGGGCTCCAAGATTTTTTCATATACGTTCCCACCAGCTCCAAGCCAATTTTTTGCATATTTCTTAAAAAAATGTTTGTATGGAATAAAATGAAAAAATTAGGGATTTATGAATAATAAAAAAATATTCTGTTATGCAAGACGTTTATTAAGTATATTAGGCATTTTATTTGATTTATTAATTTTTGTAATCATGTAATATATGATATTTTTTGAAGCAATCTTCAGAATGAAGCGCTGGTTTCCTTTCATAAGTATTGCAAAAATATAGCATTAGCTTTCATCCTTTTTCAGTTTCACAGTCTGAATACACCATACAGTCTCTATAATTCCTCCCTGATCTACCATAAATAAAATGAGGACTTCCATCTAACCATTGATCGTGATTAGTTGACGACAATCATCTCAATTTGGACTTTGTAAAATTGCGAAAGTTACCAATAAGTTGCATCAACAATTGTTAGTGAAATTTTTAATGATTTATTGGCTTTCTATTTTCTTTGATTTCATATTCTTTTTAATATGATTAGGTAAACCCTTTCTGTAGGTCATTTTCGTGCCAGCGAGAAACCATTTCCTTTTCAAGAGTTCTCCAGCAAGGGTTGGATTGGTGTAAAACCTATCCGTAAATACACCCATCCCTCGCTTAACACGGTACTCGTTTAACACGGTTTCGGTTTAACACGGTTTCAGTTTTGGTGAAAAAATATATGTTTCCACGTTTCATAGATGTGCACACAGCTGTGCGAAATTCTAAGAATAACAGTAAGGGGATAGAGGAATAGAACTGCGCATTTCAAACAACAAATAGTACCTAGAATATATAGATAGTACATCAGACGTTTAGCCTCGCTTAACACGATTTCGCTTAACACGGCGATTTGGCAGAACCTATCTTCCGTGTTAAGCGAGGGATGGGTGTATATGATAGCCTTTTATGTCTGAGTTCGCCTGTTGTAGATTATTAAAAAGGTGTAGAACGAAAAACGAATAAAACGCAAAACGTATACATTAATGGCCAAATTAATGGTCAGACAATATGACGGTATTTTTAGAGTATTCACTTGATTCTTACATTTAAAAAAATACCAAAATTTTATTTGAAGTTCATAAAAACTGCTAGAAAAAAAAACCGGCCACACATAGTGGCCATAGGAGTTGGTGGAAAAAATCTTCGGCCACAATGTGTAGCCATTGGAGTTGTAAGGGTTAAACCCTGTCATGTGTTTACCTTTATGAAGATTTTTTAGTATTAAAAAAAAAATAACGAGTTAAGGAATAATGTTATTAATGTATTTTTTTACATTTTGTTTTTTAGAGTAATAATTCACCAACTCTTGGAAATGACCTAGCATTCCTAATGACAGATGACAGAATTAAGTATGTTTTGTTTACATTTTTTTTGTTGTGGAAAAGTAATTATTAACTGTTACACATTTTAACAATGTCTATAATTTTATTTTAGTGGTGCAATGAGGATAGGAAGTGCAGAATCCTTGCTCCAACAGATAATGTGGCAAGTTACTGGCGGTAGAGCTGGAAATCAATCGTTATTATTTGTCGGATCTGATCCAAATGATTATGTTATGTCCAGCGAAGGATTAGATGCTATAATGTCACAATTGTTATGGAATTCTGACAATGATGGTCCGCCTCCTCTTGCACAAGAAATTATAGAAAATTTGCCAGAGGTTACAATCAGTGAAGAGCAAGTATTTTCTAAATTGCAATGCTCGGTTTGTTGGGAAATTTACAATTTAGGTATAAATGTTTATAATTTATTTTTTAAACCAATGTATATTCTTATTTTCTCTTAGGATCTGTAACTGTAAAGCATTATTCATATTTTATTATAGATGAAAAAGTTCGACAGTTGAAATGTGGCCATCTCTATCATCAATTGTGTATATCCCCATGGCTACAATTACATGCAACGTGTCCTATTTGTCGACAAAGTCTTGCTCCGCCAGAAAATAATGAAAGTGAACCGAGGAGTAGAGGATCGAGAGAGCCCAGTACTAATAATCCACAACCATCAGCCACTCAATGTAAGTCAACGTTTGAATTATATCAAAAAGTAGGGATTAAATAATTAATGCATTATTCATATACATTTAAATTCTTGACTGCACAATTTTTAATAATCAACATAACATATTTACTAGTATTTTGTCTAATATATATACAGTAGAACCTCGATTATCTTGACTAATTGGGGATGAAAGTAGTTCGGATAACAAAAAATCCGGATAATCGAAAAAAATCATAACTGACAGGGAGAGACAGGGAAAGTATGAATATTTTTTATTCGTCTAAATTTACATACACACATAATAAATTATTTTTATTAAAAAAAATCAAGTACCGATTTTTGCTTAAAGCTTTCTTTTAGAAGCTGCCAAATTGCGAATATTCTTAAGATATATAAGATGTCCTGATTTACATTCTTCTTGCTTCTCAAGCCATTTCATGGCGACATCTAAACACTGAAAAGTTTCAGAATGTGTAGGACCAATAACTCTTCCTTCTGGATCTTGTTTTTCAGAGGCGGCAGATATTTCTTCAATTATTTCCTCATCATTTAAAATTTGAAATCCAAGATCGTAATTTAATCACTTGATTGCGTATTAAAGACTAGTGATCTATTTTTTATTGTACACAAAATGCATGATATTTTACACCTGATGTTCGTCAAACCGGTCAAACAAGAGGCGATGGGTTTTCCCTCTTTATGTGACGATCTCCGAATAGTCGACAATAACGTAGATAAACATCCGGATAATCGAGGTTCGGATAATAGAGGTTCTACTGTATATGGTATATTTATCAAACTCTGTAAATAATCACCAATGTATAGCTAAAAAAGTAATGATTCTTTATTATTATGTCGTGTGATATATTTTTAGATCCAATTGTGCCACCAAATCTAGCTTCTATCTTCTTGCGTGCGTGTGCTCCACTTGCTGGTCCTATTCCACAAGGAGCTAATGTTCGTGGAATGGCTGCACATACACTTCCTAGACATCCATCAACGAATACTCCGGTAGCATATCGTCTACCGCAGGACGATGATCCAGAAGAGGACACTGATGTATCCGAAGATACCGCAACAAATGATAATGTAACACCTGCTACAGCTAACGAACCGACTAATCCTACAAGTCAAGGTCCTACCAATACCCGTCGACATATAGCTTCTTTTAGTCCGGGTCATATTGTTTTAATGTCATCTACTCCGAGAGGACCGCTGGAGAATAATAGTTTAACAGATTATATTACAATTTGGAGCTCAGGTCCAATATCATCATCCACAGTCAGTTCGACAACATCTGATACCATCCGTACAAACTTGGATATGGACTTAGACTGACTCAACAAATTCATGTTGCTCTTAATGGGTTATTTGTAAATTTATAATCTTTTAAAATCTATGACTCATTAGTGAGGCTTTCTAAAATATTACATGTGAATTTGTTTCTAGAGAACATCACATCATTGTATTTAATAGAAGTTGGCATACACATTTGTATGTTTTAAAATGCATATACTACATTTTACTTTGGAAGTTATTGTATTTATGCCAATACGAAATTTGTTGAATTTTTAATAGCACTTATTTAATTCAACCCCAAATCTAATTGATGTCATCCCAGTTATGTGTTTTCATTATTTTTTTTTTAAATATTTAAATAGTACTTTTTTGTTTACTTCTAATAGATGTGCTATTCATTGTACAGAGTATAAAATGCTTTTACATAAACTCATTAAACAATAAAAACAATAGTTTGCTATAGATATATGTGAAAATTACATTAATGGATGTTTTTAAATTTATTTATGCAATCACAATAAGTTTAGAGGATGCTGTTTCAAATAGTAAATATTTTTAATTTCAGTAATTTTTTAAAAATTGGGTTGTAAAGCGAATAACTAAAGTGATATTGATCAGAAGATCTGTCCTCGTGTCTCAGATACTTTATGGCACTTTTGTGTATTTTTTAAAGATATTTAACGGTGCCAGTTCTTTAACATTTAAATGATAGCCTATTGTAGTAACGGTGAACCTGTAACATTGTGACTGCGAATAATATTCATTCTTGGATTGACAGAAATAATGCAATAACCTTATTATCGGCAGCGTAACTAACACGCGCTTTGCAAACTTTAAATATCTTTTATATGCAGATTTAAAATACAGTGCATTTCAGTGTTTGAAGGAAATATTTCATCATCCAGAAGATGTGTTTCAGAAAGCACTAAATCCAATTTGATTATATTATTATATTCTAAGAAGCTCGGTTTTCAAAACTTTAGATATAGAATATGAAATGATTTTAAAGATCTAGACTTAACATCTTACGCCTCATTTTGACTTGACTGTCTAAGAGAGACTTGGACAATTTGCACTGATGGATAGTTACGCTGCTGAATATTTATGACACAGTTTGTTTTTTCAAGTTTGAACATATATCATGGCAAGCTGGTTCGCCAAAATCAGTTTATTACAATTAACTGTAATATGTTATTCGTGTTATATGGTGAATGGACAAAATGAAAGTTATTCATTAATGCTGAATATTAATTAGCGTGTAAAGTATACACTGTAGAGTAACACTATGAAACTATGTCTATACAAAGATTTCAGTAGTGGTTTTTCTGTATATGATAATCTGCATATATTTATTATTTTAATACAATTATTTTATTTTAGAAAACATCACCCGTTTTTTAATTGTCCCACTGCTTTTTTCTTCTATTTTCACTAGTAATTTTTACAAAAGTATATCATTGTACTTTTATAGTCACATTTTAATAATAAGACATGTTCCGATGTCCAACATTGTGATACATAGCTGTTGTTTTTAACATTCTAATAATACACTTGCATATTAACGCTATGTAAATTAGAATTAAAATCTATATAGTATGAACATTAAGTCGGGCGAACAAAGTTTATATGATTTGCACAAGTTGAGAAATTCTTAAATGATATCCAATAACGTATTTCAGTCTGATATTTGGTTTTTAAATTTTGTGCTATTTCATGTCATAGCCGCGTTTAGAAAGCCTGTATTAACATATTTTTGTTGTTAAAAGAATTGGCATTGAATGAAAATATTTTTTATAGATTGCAGCAACATCTTTTTATTTAAAAATGAAACAAAACCAATCTCAGAACAACAAGTTTGAAATATTGTAATTTAATTTTTATTTGATTCTTAACGTGATTTCTGTGAGACTGATAGAAACATGAAATGAATCATATTATTTTATAAAGTAATTATGAAAGAGTACGCTGAAAACTAAATGTCCTATAAACGAGTGCCGATGATGATGATGAAAGTGGTATGAGTCATGTTAATAAATTTGAGATAAATCGATGCTCGGAGATGTATACTAAAAATACTCCTTAAAAAGACATCTGTGTCAATCGAAAATGTGATATGTAAAATGACTCATATTTCGTTATTTTTGACTAATTCCAACAACATAAATGTTGATATGTTATTAGCGCCCACAACTATCCATCTAGATCTTGACATTTTTCATCTTAAATCAATAGTTCAGCTACAAATTTTGTGTATTAAAAATATATATATTTATTCCTTAAAATATAAATATGTAAATTAAAGTGTTGTTAATATTATTTCTCGAGTGTTTGATGTACTTGGTTAATTTATTTTTGTTTGTATTTTAATAGCTTTAAAAAAAAATCCAACTCTTATTTATGGTAACGTTGAGATTTGTATTATAAAAGAGCAAAAATGATCTTGTGAAAGCTTCATAATTGAAAAATTATTACAAAACATCGTTATGATGAATTTGCACGTTGAAATAGAATTTTATTTAATGAAAATATTTTCTTACGTATTTATTAATTTAAAGTAAGGATTTTGAGAACTGTCTTTAACATAAGTAATATAATATAAATTCTTTGTTCTGATTATCAGCTTTTCACATTCCAGCTTGTATTATTTAGAGATGGATTTAAAAAAGTAAAAAAATACCAACCTGTACATACAATATAATGTATTAGTATTTAAAGAAATACCCTTATATATATTTTTTTAAATTAATACCACAAACAGGGTATTTTAATACACAAACCATATTTTGATTTGAACTATTGATCCAGTGATTACTAGAGAGGACGAGCTCAAAATTTAAGACTTTGTAAAACTGGCCGTAAAATATGGATTGTGTTTTAAACATCCGACTGTATTGTTTATTCCTTTTTATCGTTGATGGAAAAAAAAGTAATTTTAATGCTTTTAACGTATAATGCAGCTTTTTTAAATGAAAATTGTCTATAAAATAATTGTTATAAACATATATTTTAGTCATTGTGTATATTTAATGATTTTAATCTCCTCTAATATAGCCATTGTTGGAGAGGAGTGGCTGTTATGTCTCGGGATGACTGGAGTCTTCACATTAATAATATTTTAATTTATTAAAAGAAATATGTTTGACATTGTTTTTTATTATTATTTTTTAATATAATACATGTAGATTGGTGATGCATTAGAATTTCATTATATCAGAGCTTAACACACTACATACGGGGAAATTTTGCAAGAATTTGTCCATAATTTAAACAAATCCTAATAAGAAATAGAAAAAATATGGCATAATGTGGTTATGTGTTACGTATGGGAAGCATATTTTTATGAATTACTAATGAGGATTTGCTGAAACTATTTTTTTAAATTGAGCGCCATACCAATACACAGAGTGACAAAATACTGTGAGCAGATGCGTCCAAATTTACCCGTATGTAAGGTGTTAAGGGACGTTTCTACGTTGTTGGGTCTAAAAGAGATCGGTTTTTTATGCGAAAAGTATTAAATATAGAATGTTGATATTTAGTATGTTGACTAGGCGATCTTTATTGAACATAAAAATATTTTCCAAAGTTTGACAACATATAGTAGTGGGAATGGGGGGAGCTACGTATGTCGATGGACAAGCGATGACATTCTTCACCATGAAAGTCCTGAGTTCTGGGAAAAAATATTAAAAAATTAAAAAAAAGCGAGCGATTGAAGAAAAATTTGTGTATTTACCAAATTTTTTTGTAGTTTTTTGTTCATTAAAAAAAAACGTTTGAATATATTTTGATAATTGTAATCTATACGATGAAGACGTTTATTATACGCGCGCCTGCTAAATTTCATAAAGAATACTCATCTAGGGCGTGTGGGAGCATTTCCATGAGCTTGGAAAAAGTAGTTTCGAGAAATACGCGTTTAAAGTCTCTTCTTAGCTTCTCCACGTTGGCCTATAACATTGCGAATTTCATTGTTTGAACCGACAAGATAGAAACGTCCCTTAAGAATTAACGAAGAAACGTGACATTCGTTGTTAAATTGTATTTATTTAATTGATGTTTTAGTGGCATATTTGAGTCGTGCACTATCGTCCTTAACTTTAAAAGTGCCTCATTCAGATACAACATTTCAAAGGGTCAGTCCTCTCGAATGCAGACCGAATAATATATTAAAATCAATGACGATATCGTTTATATGCTCATTATTTATTTTGCAATGATTTGTACATGCTTGTATGTAAAATATATATACATATATATAACTTTTTTAGATACGGACGAATGTTTAAATTGTATGTTTGTGTATGTATGCACGTTCCATCCGGTTGAAATGCTGAATTTATAAAGGTTGATAAATCGTGCGATTTATGTATAGAATCAAATTGTCGACGTGTAAAGGTTGTTGTGGACTATGAAAATGGTGAGTAATAAATATTAAAAAAATAAATGAGTTGTACATAGACATGTCTTCTTATTAAGCCGTGAAGCGACATGTAAATATTTATTCATTGAAATATGAATTGATAAGATGTTGGTTGCGCTAGATCAAATTTATCAATTTCCAATGTATTTCGGATGTGTACGTCTTGAGATCCATTGAAATTAATTTGTTATTTTTCTAGAATTCTCTGGGTTGAATAAAAGCGTTTGCATTGCGAAAAATTATAGCGAGCTCGGCAACTGCGGATCAATCAAGGATATATATGTATAGGATTATAAATGTAAAAATTAGATGCGATTTATGAATCGCATTCAAAATTATGATATTGTACGATCTTATATTGAATGAGTTTATTGGCTTTTTATGAGATAACATTTATTGGAAATGAGAAATGTACGATTCTTAAATTTATAAGTTGTTACATAATCAACTTATGGTATTGTTAAATTGTGAATACCGTAGAATGACAATAGTGTTTCTTTATACATTATTTAAAAGTAGTGTTTACATTCTACTTGGTGTATCTTTAAGAATAAACATACATGAATTTGTGTCACAAATTATTGTTTAATAATGAATTACCATAATTTACCCACAGAATGAATTTTCAAAGCTGATCTTCCGATGATATAACAAATGGAATAACAATAATACATTGCTATATTAACGTCGTCGTGGAAAGGACATGATTTAATCAATTATTCATTCAAAAATAATAAAAAAATTGAATGCGAATAATATATGCATTTGAAGAAGCAATATTTAAATTATGGTTGTATTTCTTGCTTAATATTATATATATAATTGAATTTAAAAAATTAATTAATTGCAGTTTTTAAAGTGCATGTGGTGCCATCTGTTGGTATTTTTAAGTACTTTGAAATTGCACAAACACATACATGTGTATTTTTAAATGAATTTGCTTTTAATAATGGATTTATCTTTAAAGGATAATCGATTTGCAAAGTCGGCCATCGTTTTAAATTAAATTGGAACGCCCCGGGCATCTCTCCGAAAAGGCTTCGACCGATGTGTTCTACCTGTGACATATGGTTGTGAAGTATTTTTAATGGATCCTGGATAGTGGATCGTCGCTTCGGATTAGAATCGAAAGGATTTGAATTTTTGGACGATTTCGGACGAGTTTTAATTATCAAGATACGAATCGAGTCGGCGGAAGGGTTGTGTAATTCGATGGAGCATATTCTTCGGCAGGTATCCATTAGCATGGGCAGATGGTTGATGAAGGACTCGTTTTATTATGCAAATGGTTGATACGCATTGTGGTGCGTTTCGAAAGCATTCCTGTTGCGGCTCTCCAGAATGTCGGCCAAATAACCAGATGATGCATGCAGCACCTGCCCTCGGTAATAAGAGAGGAAAAAAGCGTAAATAAATAAATACGTCTGGGCGAAACAATGAACGTCGGCCCTGCCAGCTGCTTCTTGAGGAGGACTTGCACCATTGAGGCTTTACAATGCGCCAGCACGGCATCTCTGCGCAATGAAAGCGCTCAAGGAATCGATCAAAATAGGTTTGTTTTTTGTGGCAGAAGAGATTCCCATCGATCCGGTCCGACCGGATTTCTTAAAAGACCTGACCGAGACCATTGCGAAAAGTGTCGCTGAATGGATTCAATGCAATTTTGATTTTATAAAATCGCATGTGACAAGCAAAATGAGTCGTCTGGCTCAAACTCGCTAGGCGGGTTTCAAATTCACGCAATAAAATATCCGCATGTAAAGCAATGGGGTTGAAGTAGACCCCATGGCGCTGTGCCGCAATTAGATCGGCTCGCACTTAAAACATACTTTTTGATTTTGAACAAAGATATATTTGTGCACCAAAACACCGTGAACATGGGCAGATCTACATGTCCGAAATATCACAATCGGAGTTTGAATCATATTTTTTATCAAATTCGCTGATTCCAAAGCTACATTTCATTTAATTTTCTCACTAGTAAGATATATTTGATCAACGCGCGTTATAAATGCGAAATATTGCACAAGCGCAAAAATCATCCAAAGCGTTGATGCATTACTTATTTTCCATTCATCAGCGGAAATTGTTTATTTAGATTAAGCTGCGTTTGTGTAATATATAATAAAATATGTACGCTACTGGTGTGGTGACTAATTTATGCTACGTATACAAAAGTGGCGGCACAGTGCACGTGCTTAATGTCTCTATGATGTGCGACATGATCGTAAAAGTAGAAACCATTATCCCTCTCTTTCCGATCTACTGCCGCTTGAAGTTTCACTTTTTGTGACGTTCTAGCCAATTTGCTCTACCGCGCAATTTGATACTTTATATATTGGATCAGGGCCGTAACAAGGGGGTGGCAAAGCAGGCGCCCGCCACGAGCACAACTGGGCTTGGGGTGTAAAACACAGAATACCTTTAATTTTACTTGATTATTCTACTTTACATGTATCAACACTGATTGACTCTGTCCGTTTTTATAATATATACTATGTTGTCTAATACCTCTTTTCTTCGTTATTGTTATGTTAAGGTATGGCATCTGATCGCGAGCCGCTCATTCGTCATATCAGCGGTCCGAAAAGCGGACCGATTGAGCATATAAAATTTATGACCGCTCCGCCTTTTTTTAGATCATTTTGCGACATTTTCTATATCTGTACGATCAAAGAAGCAACGTAGCGTCTATAGACACATTCTATCATAATATTTTTTTTACAACAGTATCCGCCATCTATACGTTGGGTCGGGTACTTTTGGGACTATTTATATATTGTTTTAAAACATATTTTATAGTATTAGTTAACTTTAAAAAATAAATTGGGTTTCCGGGGGCGTTAAGTTAGATACTTTTCACGGGCGCTTCATGTCCTAGTTATGGCTCTGTATTGAATATATCCACTTTTAATTCAAAATTTTGATGAACAATGAATTAATTTTAAGATATTGATGAACGTTTGGAATTCATCATTGTTATTCTAAATCTAAATGATTTTTGATCGAATACATAGTTTTCTTATATGACACATTCATCTCAAGTAATTGCGACGAGTATTCTCGTTTAAAGCTGCAATATTTAATGTGTGAAAGATCCAAATAATGTAGGATGTTGTCGATATTGAGCTCGTTTTAAATGACCTTTATAATATTTTATTAATTCCGAAAATGAGTAAAATGCATTGTATAAGTTGGCTTTTATCGAGTTGCATTGCTATGCATATGTGAGGCGCGTGCACAAGGTGCAATCTGCAGCGCAACGCACCACGCACGTGAGAACTAAGGTGTTGTGTTGCGCACGAACATTTATTTGTGCGGAATTGAACACAGGAAATGCCTTATCAACGCGAGATTTTTTGTTTCCTCGCCCATAATACATTTATAATTCTGCTACGTTATTGATTAATCCGGTTTTTTGCACCGAACCCTATTTTTTTATTTTTAGCATCGTATAGCGTCACGTCTAGACCCCGCAAAATCTAGACGCACAGTGGGCTTTATTCTTCTGGGAAGGTCCATTTTTTGCCGAGTCGAAGAACTCGGAAGTACAGCATATATCCTGGATGTTTTGTACGATGTATCACATTTAGTCGAATTGCGAAGACGAAGGTAATGATGCTTTATGTCGCTCATTCGCCGTTGTCCGAGTGTTGATATATTGGTCATCTTCGTCAAGGTGGAAAGGCAGCACCACGCTGATCCTGCAGTCGAGCTCGCTAATGGCGGAAAGGTGTTTCGGCTTGCAGCTGTTGTGGCACCTGCCATTTTTTATTGCCCCAAAATTATTTTTTCTCATGCGTGTTATTGTGGCCGGTCGGGTCGGCACGGGTCTGCCCACGGGATATAAACATCCTTATCATCATCATCAAGGCACTCATTCACCAGACCAGCCTGGAATATCAGACCGACTAGCGAGTCTGACGCTCCTTCATCGAACCGCATCTTGCACCACGAATCTTCTTTTTTCCGAAAGGATATCGATTCGATTCAAAGATTCGAACGGTCCAAACAGAACAAAACGAAGCATACTACAAAGAGCTCAAATGCAGCAAAACAAAATGCGTCTCGACATCCTTGAGCCATTGACCAGTGATATCCATTGTCAACATGACGACTCTTGAATGTCAAAGAGCATGTATCATAATTATATCATTGACGACGCCGAATCAAATTATAAGAATACAATTCAAATATACATACGACTGAATGCGTTAAATCAACAGGTTTTATACCATTTGTCCCATTAGAGCATTGACATCTGCAAAACAACAGTAGATGTCCTACTTATTGGCTTAAATAATTTCTTTTTTATTTCAGTCTTATCCTGTTTTAATTAGGATCGGCTTTCGTTAAGCATAAAGCGTCCTTGATTTATCCATCTCGGATTTGTCAATCTTATGTTATTAATCACATAATTATAAATATTAGACCTTTATATTGGAAAAATTCAAAGCTATCTAAAAATTGGCCTTGATATTAGCAAAAAATATATATCTTTACACTTAAAACTTTTTTTGTGCGGTTGATGCGTTTCGTGGAAAATCGCACAAAAAAAGCTACGACTTACATATAATAGAAAAAGTAAAGATGCATTCTATGGATATTAAAAACCGCATAACTTTGAATCTTCCATATAAAATATATCCAAAATCGCATAAAAAAAGATAAGAAAACAGGAAAACAATAAGGGAATTAAAAAATAACATTTTTGGTAACCCACTGTCAATGTCATCATTGTTCTGTGTAGATTTTCTCGTTCATTTTTTCATTTCTTCAGTCATTTTTTGGCCTTAAAAAAACGCGTTAAAAGATTTCATTATGGTAGGACCGGCCAAGTTGCCGCTTCACCAAAATAGCTATAACTCCGTAAGTCGTTGGAATTTTGGAAATTCCTTTGGATAATATATTTTTAATAGTCAAAACATTGAAAAAAATGCAAAGAAAACGAAATTAATTTTAGCAAAAATCTAATTCAGCGATAGCAGATGCAATATGATTTACACAGTCCCAAATTATAATTTTTTTCCAAATTTCGGTCAGTGTTGATGATTTATTTCGCATTTTATCCAAAATATCTCGATAAATGAAATATATATATTTTTTAAATAAATCGCATAACTTCGAAATTGCACAAAAAGAGTGTATTGCACCAATAAATAATTTATATTTTATTTGACAACTGTCATTTATGCATCCGTAGGAACAATCAATTCAGATTAATTGAATAGTAACATATTGGGGCGCTCGAATGACTTTTCGAATACCGCGTTGCCTTCGTCACTATGGCTGTTGCGGATTGCCGCGTTGTTCGGCTGCAGAAATCGCACTGGGGGGGTCACTTAGTATAGGACATTCCATACCATTAGCTTCGATGATGGTTTCGATCTAGATGAACGGGAGATATTTCCTTTTGAAGGGGACGTGGTTCTTTATGTTGAACGACGGTTCATTTCTTCTACGCGATGTGCAAAAAGTTGGCTCAAAGTACGAAGGGAAAACAAATTTAAATAGTCTTAACGACAATTCATACAGCAAGCTTTATTCTACTAAAATATTTATGGCGAATGATTGTTTCTGTATTTTGATATAAATCTTTGAATGGATTTCACGTTGCTTCGCGACATAACACCATAATAGCAAATTTATAAATACAAAGTTTTTTAGTATTCTCCCATAAAATATAATAATCATCAACCCTCTGATTAAAATTGACATGTATTAATAGCTTTTGACAATAGAAAATCTTTCAGCATCGACTCCAGATGTTCTAATTTTTAATGTAGCGGAATAAATTGTCTAATTGACCGTCGAAAAAGGTGTATTGAATCGATTGCTTTTCCTTGTGCATAAGATCGTGGTTCCATTAAAAATACTACAATTTTGCAACATGTACTTGCAAATATTTCAAGTCGACGCCCCACATGAGAAAAGTCAAGGTTTTTGGCATAAATTATTTATGAGATGAGGGTGGTCTTGAATTTACGATAGCCCCCGTGACATTGTAGCCATTTTTTCCTTGGCGAAAATATGGCGAGAATTGAAGCTTTTGAAGGGTCAAATTCGATTGGTTTAAATGCGTCAAATTACAAATGTACAGAATTCTTTAAATAGACGTCGAAGTCGCTGAATAAAGGTCGAGGTTCAAATGTCCATGGGGTAAAGAACGCGTTACAGACGAATTTTCCCAACAATGGCGACGCAATATTCGGTACGAAAGGCCGGAAGACATTATCCTCGACAAAACGATGACTCAACGAATTCGCGCAATGCGAAAACGTATGCTTTCACCTGCAGATACAAAAAAACACATAAATTTCGTATGATCGTTTTGGGAGCGAAGCGTATGAAATGGCAATGGACAGGTCATGCACCCAGACGAATGGACGATCCATATAATCTTGTATTTTTTTTTCTCCTTCAACGACAATATTCTAATCACCACTGTCGATAAATACAATTGGTGCAATAATTGCATCATCTACATAAACCAATTAATGAATTTTATCACTACGATTTGTATTCCCAATGAAAATTTCTTTATAATACAATAACACCGGTAAACTCGTCTATTTTTATCGATTGAAACAGTCGAGGCATTCAACATAGATGTCAGGCAAATGACATTTCTGATTACATTAAAATTAATCCAGAAATATCAAGCGACCATTCTCTAATAATATTTATTCTCTTTGATCCAGTGAGATATATAATATTTAAATACTCCAACGTCTTGCGTAATTAAACCATTATTGAATTTTTAAGCATGTAGATATATTTGTATGCGATGGAGACACTGCGTCAATCGGATAAAATGCACCTAAATGCATCCAGATAATAAATGTCACTACGGAAATATCTATAAATAGGCAAAGAGTGGTGTGGCCAACTGCTTCTCACACGCTCCGTATACACACATACAAAACCATGCCAACATAAACACACTAAAAGCCATTCATATGCAGGTATATTCAAAGACATGCTGTTATGTATAATATTCATAAATGATAAACAATGGTGTAGCATAAATGATAAATAATTCATAGCGGAATATAAATCTTAGCATCTATAGCAATAATTTGGCCAATCGTTCATAGATTCCATCAAATTAGTTGTACGTATTCTTATTCATTTTTTATCCCCCCTATTAGTTCTGGATAATAGAATGCTTGAATAATATTTGGAATGTATGTATAGCAGCAAAATTATTGAAATGCTACGTGAAGGTGAAGCCTTTAGGCGTAAAACCCTAGACGGCTTCTCGCGGGTTCGTTCGCTATCGGATCGCATACGTACGAAAAGTAAGAATAAGATGATCGGACAATAATGTACATACAACGATAGACAGCGATTATTGCAGATTTTTTGCTTTTGATTTATTTTATAAACCATAAGGGCGCATTAAAACCATTTATAATATTTCATACAATGTGATGCAAAAAATGAAGATGATTTTATTTCACTTCTGATATTTTTATCGTAATATTTTTGTACGAAAAATGCTATAGCTCTATTGCTGAAACATCAAATCTCGCTTTCATCTTAGACTCTGGTTCTGATGAATTTATTGGGGTTTCTGTAAATGCAATACGAAACTTCAGGGCTTCAAGATTTTCGATCACCGATAATAGTTCACTATGAGAATATGTTATCAATAATGATGATTATATACCAAATATACATTTTTATTTGGGTAAAGATCAAAAGGATCTCAGATTCCACGTAAACGTAAAGTTTATCTTTTATACTTTTAAGTTAACATAAAGATGCATTTATATCAATTTAGACAATTTTAATACAATTTAAAAGATCAAGCAATTGGAATTACAAATCCTTGCTGAGCGGCAACACAATATATTTTATGGCTAGGAAAGAAGTCGGCCCTATTATTTATGCCGCGCTAATATGAAGTCTCCCGAGCATGTTATCCCATATCGATGTAATGGAAAGGCTATTTTCATCAGGTCCGAAGGCTTTGTCTCGTGACGAGGGTATGGATGGGGGCCCTCCGCGAATTTTCCCCATCGGCAGGAATTAATATCGGAAGGGTCGGAAAAATCTCTCACCACACGACTGGGATATATAGACGGGATGAAAATGTTTCAATTAGTGTTTACTACATCTGCGAGGCTTGTTTAAGCGAGAAGTCCAACCCTAGTCTAATCAGAAGTGGAAGCAAAGTTTAAAATGATTTATTGTGCGTGGTGTGAGGAAGGTGGGCTTGAAATATAAGAGCCTGCGGCCATATCGACAGCGCCGGGGACGTTGTGGTTATCATGGCTGCTGAAGGGTTGTGCACGGAAAAACTATGTAGTGTGACCGCATCTAGCGTTTGCAACTTTGAGGCTTAGGCTTTGAATCGAACTTGATTTAATTAATAGTGTGATGTTTGCCACCCAAGCTTCGGATTAATCTCTATGAGAGTTAGTTATTTTTATGCTGTGTAAATCCAAATTCAATCGATACAATTCGACAAGAAAATGCTCAAATTGAAAGAAAACAGCTAACATGAAATAGCATTTGAGTCTCGACAAAATGCTGTATAAATCTATATATTTATATTCTTTTAACACTTCACCTAAAATGCCTAACATGAAAAGATTACGCGCTCTAGAAAGACATTAATATTTACCGACGGCAAATTGTTTACTGTTCTCAGCTCTATTAACAAGACAGATGTCTGATAATAAACAATTAGGTACAAACCCTTAGGTAGGTACCATTTAATACAAATGAGCTTATTCGTCGGTACCATAAAGCTGCAACATTTTTATCAGTTGAACTAACTTGTCACATTAATATTATTTAAAGAAGTGCATCCTACGGGTTATATTATGAAATGTAATCTCGACACAACCTAAAATATCAATTTAACCTGACTGGATTTTAAATCCTCATACAGCCAGGCTTAAATTTAATTTAAAGTACAATATAAAGTACTCAATCTACAATATAACACATCACTCAATAAGTTCGTAGGATGAAAAAATAGTTTGGACCGATCGTAAATTGATATTACGTGAGAAAGCTGATACCTTAAAGATATCAAAAGGTAGTGTATTCACCATTTTGCATCAACATTTGTCCATAAGAAAGATCTGTTCGATATGTTCGACAGATTTGCTCACAGTCGATCAAAAATAATAACGCATCGACAATTCAGAGCGCTGTTTGGAACTGTTTCAGCGCAATAAAAACGATGTTTTCATGCAGTTTGTGATAATGGATGAAACATGAATTTATCACTACACTCCAGAGTCAAATCGGCAGTCAGCTGAATAGACTACAACCAGCGAAAGCCACCCAAAGTGACCAAAAGCACAAATGTCAGTTGATATGATTTTGGCCTCCACATTTTGGGATGCGCGTGGTATTTTATTTATCGATAAATTTTAGAAAAGAAGAAAAACCAATATCGTTCATTGTTGGTGCGTTTGATGGAAAAAAATGGTGAAAAAACGACTCCAAATGAAGAAGAAAAACGTCTAAAGTGAAAAAATCCTACGAACTTATTGAGAAATTCCATAAACATTCGTGATACATCCATAATATAATCCTTAATAATTATAATTATCTGGAATTCAGAGAAGAGAAATAAAATTGATGAAAGAACGATCCAAATTCAACTTAAGCCAAGTTGCTAATCGTATTGAAATAATAGCGATACAAAACGAAAAGTTCTACTGTTGAAGTTATAGTCGAAATCTAAATTACAGAACAGATTTTTCTTTTTTTCTTAGATCAACGAGTGCTCATGAAATCAACAGATTGTTATTTAAGTGCAGCAATCTATATATGTTCAATACAAATACAGCAATCATACACACTATACTAAAATTTGATTAGGCTAATTCATTTTCAGTTAGTAACACTTGACTTGGCGAAATTTAACTATTCCGTCCAACTCATATTTAATTCTAATCAAGAGCACAAAAGCGGATTTAAACTTTATCTATATGATATTTTTGCGTTTATAAGATTCCTTATGCGAAATTCTTATTCTTTGACGTCTTAAGGCATCCTCTACCCTCGACTATCTTATCATAATATTTTCAGTCATCAAAGTAAATTGAAAGTTCTCCCTGACCAAGGTAAGGCTTTTGATTTTTTTACAGGATATTGAAAATATCGCCTAAGGTTGTGTTTTTTGCATCCTTTTTACGCTCCATGATTAAATAATTCATCAACATCAAAGATTATCGTCGTCAGAATGCTAACTGCTTAAATGCTTAAACTATTGCTTTCGATACGTGTTGAGGATTTCTCTGATCTAAATTTAAACTACGAATCGTCCTAATAAATATAAATGCGTCAAACTTCGACATGAATATCAATATTGATCTTTAATTGATATATTTAACACATTTTATCAAATGACGCAGATATTGTCGACATATCTACCCTTGTTTGCACCTTCGTGCGAACTCAATTTTTGTATATCGAGTGACCAGCTCATTTTAAAAGGCCAAATGAAGCTTTTAGTGGACGTTATCGAGTTGTTTTATTCGCCAATATTGAATAAAACCTCAATAACAATGCAGAATTTTCTGTTCGTGTTTAACTATCAATACGCTTAAAGTATATGTAGTCGAGTTTTTGAATTAGTAAAATGTCAAATGTCTCATTTATTTGAAAACATAAATAAGAGCTTCGATTGCTCTCTTTATTATTGAAAGAGCAGCTGTAATATATTTTTTTGAACTTATAAAAAGCAAGCAATCGTTCATTAGAATGATGGATGAGCATTATGACGTATCTATACAGTCTTTGGAAATTTCAATGAGAAATGAAGCTACATATTTGTATTAGTGCATAGTAAGTCGTCTTGGGATGCTCAGAATTAACATTTTCGAAAAATTGATCATCATTAAGTGAATATCTATGTATTTTTTTAAAATTTTGTATTGTTATTTGACATTTTTTTGTGCTCAGTATAAAATGTCTAAACTCGACACCGACGAAGTCTATATTAGGCATTTTATGCTCCTTTTTTTGACCTTGACGAGAATGCCATTGAAACATCCAAAATGATTAATGATCTTTACGGAGAAATGTTAACAACCGACCGATGTCAAAGCTGAATCCGAATGCTTAAATCAGGAAATGAAAGCTTGAAGGATGCACCGAAATCTGGATTGAATCAGATCCATAAATATAGACAATATTACAAAATCACTCAAACCTTATTACCAAGGCAAATTGAACGAACATTGGGAAAGCATGAATTTTCCACAACTAACGAAAAAACTAAATAAATTAGGATTGATAACTTTTTCTGGGACAATTCCGAGACGTATTGCCCAAAATTGAAATAAATTTAAAATATAAAATGCCTAGTTTTCGAACTTTGACGGACGTTCAACGAAATAAGAAGTCATGTACGAGAGAAATAACTATTTTAGGGTGTAGATGATATTGGTTGATAGCTTTCTCAGATTTTCAATTCCAAAACAATTCTTCTTAATCTGAAATAATTGGCAACCCTAAGATGAATATAATACATGAAATTTCTTCCTATCAATATTCTTCAAATTCAGGATTTAAAAATAGTGAATATTTGAAAAGGATACATCGATTTCAATCTCTAAACCCGGCATAAACTTGAAAAAAATTATTATTTGTTGTGCTTGATATTTTAAGGGGAGCAATCCCTTTATAACGTTAAAAAAATGTTTTTTTATTACGTATTTCGAAAGTATAATATATTGAGAGTATAATATAAAATAAAAAAATCTGAAATATTTACGAAGTTATAGCGCATAATCAGGAGCACGCCGGAACCGCTGTGAACTAGGAAGTTAGGTCAGGTAGGAGCATTTGGAGCTGAGCAACTTTAGTTTTATTATAGGAGATATTCCTAAAAATATTTTAAGCAAAATTATCGTTATATTGCACTAATATATCTCTAACTGAAGGTATGCAAAATTAAAGTTGATCGATGTCAGCTCGAAGTCAAGTTTTGCTCGATATTTTATCGTGTGTGGTTGAATTTTCGAAGCAAAAATGTCAAAATATCTTAATAAAAGAACGAAAGGTAGAGAATTTCGAGGAATTTAAAAAAAAGACATTATCATGGGAACCCGACTGGAGTCAAAAGCTGGTGCAAATGGCAGAAAACCATTGCTTTAAAAAATATCCAAAGCTTGAAGACCTGACTCCATTTCTTGGCCAAGAGATAAAACAGCATCTCTTACCAATTTGTAAAGATTTGTCCAGGGATGAATTACTTCAAAGATGCTTAGGTGGTCTAACCCAAAATGATAATGAATGTTTTAGCTCGACGGTTTGGCGACTGGCTCCAAAGCATCTGCAATCTGGTGTAAAAATCATTGAAATATTAACATACATTGCTGCTGGGATATTTAATAACGACTATAACTTTATTTTGAAGATGATGAATACATTAAATATAATTATTGTCACCTACTGTTAAGTTTTTGCTGAAAATACCGATGAAACGCGGGTAGCGAAGTAGAACCGTAAGAGTCTTTCTAAGACAAAAGCAGCTCCTATAGCCCGAAAACAACAGTTAGTCGAAGATAGAATATTCGAATATTCGATATTCGAATATATTTGCCCGTTTTCCAATATTCGTATATTCGAATATTTGTAAAATTAATCGAATATTATTCGTTATATATTTTTTAAGAAAATTGCTCGATGTTCTTCTGCCAATCGAAATAGCAACAAAGAAATGCAAAAAACTGCCAAGTTTATTGAAACTATTTTATTGAATTTATGTAAATTTTATTAAAAAACTATTCAAAAATATCGATCATGCCAAAAATTTTAGATACCGTCGATAAAACCAAACTCAATGACAACTGAGAGGGTTTTTTCAACAGCAGGCTCAATAAAAATGAAATTACGGTCAAGCTTAAAAGTAGAACGTTCAATGCACTTTTTTTTTTTTAAAATATGTATTGCTGAAAAGTAAATAAAATTCTGATCCTTTTGATTTCGCTGAAACCAAAAACCTCAAAATTTCACTTGATTTCTAGCCTTTGTCTACGAAAAAAAGCGTTGCGCAACAGAAGATGATACTTTTCGCCCTCTTTGTGTGATGAGATCAAGAACCTTCCTTCCTGAGGGAATAAATGTATTTCTAATGAAGGGAACTTTATAGAAAAATATGATGCTCCATTTATATTTTTATATAATAACACTAATGAAAAATTCCGGGTTATATTTGAATCACCCTCGTCTACATATATAAAATATTCGAATACTCGAATATTCGAATAGTTTACCAATTTCACATTCGATATTCGAATAATTGATTTTACGAATATTTGGGACCCCCAGTCGAAGATGATCAACTTTTTGAGAAAGCTTAAGATTTATTATATGCACCTGGAATCATAGATTGATTGATAAAAATTCCGGGTTATATTTGAATCACCCTCGTCTACATATATAAAATATTCGAATACTCGAATATTCGAATAGTTTACCAATTTCACATTCGATATTCGAATAATTGATTTTACGAATATTTGGGACCCCCAGTCGAAGATGATCAACTTTTTGAGAAAGCTTAAGATTTATTATATGCACCTGGAATCATAGATTGATTGATAAGTCACTAAAATTGATAGTTTTATCGCATTGAAACTTTAAACGAGATTATCTCGAAAATGTATTTTCAAAATGTTCGCCAATTGTAGCTTAAAAAGTTGTCGATCGATCTAACTGAAATTTTGTGATGTTTCTCACTATAATATTATCTATTCAACTAAGTTAAAGTTTTAAAGTTTTTGCGCAAATAAATATTTTTTTGGGATAAAAATTATCAAGAAAATGGTAAAAAATATGAAAATTTAACTAAAAAGCCTAATAAATTTTTATTTCTATACTTTTTTAAATTTTTATAGCTTAGTTGACTGCCTATACATATTAAAAATCAAAAAATATTTCCATTTTCGATTTCAGTTCAACAGGAAATCTTCGACAAGTGGCGAGCCGTTTGATATCACGAGAAAAGGCGCCTCATGAAATATCTTATAACTCCGCTATTTTGTTTTTGATCTTAAAAAAATAAAATAAATTAGCAATTTAAGATTGTAGTAAAATAATGTCAAAAATTTAAAATGATACGATTATTTTATCACCATTAAAAAAAATCATGAAAACTGACTAATTCACGTTGTTATGCAACAAAAACATCAAGGAATTAGGTCGGGAAACTTTATCACATCCTTCAGATACACACAAAATAACGATTATAATTTGCTCATGATTTTGGAATATATCATTCGGGGATTAATGATTTCAAAATGAAGATGAAACTAGCAACCACTTTCATACATTCTATCGTTTTAATTAAAAAGCAGAATTATTTTTGAGAATTAAGGAAATCAATTTCCTTCGAATCGTTATGTTTTTCATTACGGTTTTTGTTCCTGTTCAGTTCTAATAATTTATATCGGTTCGGTCATGGTTTTCATTCTGGGATAAATAACAGTTTTTCCAGTTTTCGGTTTTCCATTCAGCTCTAAATTATTCATTTTTAATGTATTAGAGTTAATATTATTAAATGAATACAAACCGCACAAAAATGGCGAAGGCCACTTATTATATCAACACAAAAATAAAAAAAACCGTCTTTCGCGTAAGACGTGTGCCGAACCGATAAAACGATATTTTCGAATCGGTTCAGTGACCGTTTTCGTTCCGGCAAAAATAACGATTTTACCGGTTCCGTAGTTCGATGCTCTGAAATTTAACACACAATGCACTAACATATATATCTTTCAATTTTAAAGATTTAAAAAAACTTATTATTTTCGATGTCAAATTTTCGCTGCTACGATTTCCGATGCCATGAAAAACTATTTTCAATATTTACTATGTAAAATTGTGCAGAAAAAAAATGCATAAAACTGGGTTTTACAAGTACTAAAATGTAACGGAGATGCAAAAATTCAGCATAAATCCCAAGGAAACAAATATTTAGAGGATGCAATTTCTAGCTATAACTGAACGTTTTTGTTTGCTTGTTATCATAGCAATTTAAAGATTTTCCAAAATGATTGATTATAAGTCCAACATTTGAACCATGGGATCAAATGCAGATCTTTTATAATGTAAAAGGCGATTTTGCTTATGACATATATGATCTGAAGAATAAATATTTCAGTGATGCGGTGACAATCCAAATCTCTACAATCGAGACACGCATAAAAACTAAATAGTCATGTTTATTGCTTCTATTGCCCTTCAAACTCCTTTTTTATTGCTTTTATTGCGCCTTATTTCCTTTTGCATTAGGCCATTACCGCAATAAATAGCGTCATGCCCAAGAGTGAGACCCAACATAATTTGGATCGATCCTTCTTCTGGCTGCGGTGCGAACCATTAGGGGAAGTGATTGGATTTAGCAACGATCGCGGTTTAAAGAGTAATGGAAAAATCAGACGGCGTGGTCGTGTCTGGCCTGAAGTTGAGGCATTGACCTTATCCCCTGTTTTGCCATACGATTGTTGTCTGTGACGGGATCGCTTCCCTCCACGTCTGGACCGGTTACCATGGGCTCGAGGGTTGACAGCCCTTCTTCTAGGGGTGTCTCACCCAGTTGCCGGGGGTAGTCCTCAAAGTATACGCCGCTTTTACATCGCGGAATAAATATTTGATGAGTAATCTCATCAATATAACACCTTGACGCAAGTAATTATTCATCCGCTTGCTTTTCAAAAGCTGCACCGAGCTGTGTTACCATTTTTTTACGATTGAAATCTTTAAATCTATATTGAAATTTTATGCCATTTAAATCATTACTTGACTCTGATATTTAAGTAAATTTGTTATTAATTATTTATTTCTGATAAATTTACATCGCGGCTCAGCCTCTGTATAATCTTCATCGTTATATAAGAGTCAAAAGCGGACCAATTCTAAGACCTTCTCAATGTCTATTCAAGGTCATACTATTCAAGTTTTTATTTATGAACGTCCACCTAATGACCCACCGAATGAATGTGTCAAATGTCACTTTGTTTGATGACCTTATCAATTGAATAGCCTTATTTCAACGTAGAAATGATCTTCTTCATTTTCCGCTATCGTAGGTAGACAACGACGATAGACGATGGTTTGAAGCCCTCTTTTGTGTTAAAATACGAAATATCTTCGATGTGTCAGAAAGTTTTGCAATGCCAATATACTATATACTATTTTGCTGATTTTGAAGCATTTGTGAAGAAATCGGACTACCATTGACAATGAAAAAATAGATACGCCGAATTAAATCAATTGCTTCTAAAATATCATCAGATTTTAAAACCCCACAGTGCTAATGAACTATAGCCATTTAATTTATTTGTGTTTTTGAATCTAATATTTATCATTTATCAAATGCATGTAAAACACTCTTTTAAATCGTATAATAAATGAGTTTAATGGATCCAAATGGAACCCAAGCACATATAATGTACATATATGGATTTTATTTTAATTGGCCTTTAAGCTTTCAAGCATCTATAAAAATGATGCCATTTAACATAGTTGAAGATTAATAATTTTCTATTAAAATGCCTTTTAATCGGAATAGTTTAAGAAGCCATGCTTGATAGAATGTTGAAATACGGAGATGAAATGAAAGTTCAAGAGCAAGCCCCCTATTTGCTATGAGAGTCACCGCTCTCGATATATACACATACTTATTGCAAAATAAATTAAAATTTTGCATTTAATGTCGCACCCCTCATTTACGACAGATCAAGTAAATATTTGTTTGTTGGGTATGAAAGAAATCCAATTATAAATAAGATTGAAACGTTGTTCTCGCGGATAATTTGTCAGGTAAACACTCTTTAATTGCTAACAGACGTTCGAACTGATGAAGGAACACTAATTTAAGAAATATGAACTTCGGGGCGGTTAACACGTATCGTGCCAAGGACATTTTTCAAAAATGACCCACCAGGCCATCATACAAATTTATGTCTATATTATATATTTATATATAAGGATTATAAATTGTGGTCGAAATTTAAAAAAAAAATTAAATAGAACCTATTTTAGGCCATCAGTCACCGGTGCCCGACGCGGCCTGTGTGGTCCATATGGGATGCAACGCATATTTTTTTTTTTTTTTTTTTGTACATATCTTTTTGAATAATACATTGTAATGATACATGATGGTTTATATATTTTTTGGATAGATTACATCTTATTTGTGGTATCAATCACTGACGGTTGATGTAGCGTATTACTTCGCGTACAGATTATTTATTCTATGATTCAAATTTACTTTTTCATTATGAAAAACACAAAAGTCAAACGGCACATAACTATTCAGATATATTTTTTGATATGTCTATATTGTAACAAATTACATCGACCTTTTTTTATTACATGAAATATGTCATCTGTGACAAGTTTATTTTAACGATGAATGGAATTAAATGTTTGAAAAGATTTTAGTCTAAGACAATGCAATTGAGAAGACTCTTTTTTATTGCTTTTTAGAACATTTATTTTAAATACTATAAACAATAGAGAAGATAATTCCATTTTTTCACTATTTATTCAATAGAAACGATTGTTTTTACTTTTTTCTGTTCATCCCCCAAAATAAAGAGACGTTTTCTATTGGTCTTATTCTAACCAATATTATTGGTTCAAAATATCATGCTTTCAAAGTATAAGTCATACTTAGGCCTGATCCACACTATGATGCCGTTGACGGTTAGATCTCGCTCCGGTCTCGGTCCGATCAAATATTCTTACACAAGAAACAATCAGAGTATTCACACTATCGGATCGTTCCAATCCCGTTTTTTGTATGAAAATATTTGACGGGACCCAGACCGAGATCGAACTGTTACCGGCACCATAGTGTGGATCGGGCCTTACTCTTTGCACATGACTTATTGGCATATTGATCACGGTTCATTTAATGTCAATCAAATCGATATGCTGATCAAGTGATTGAAGGAATAACTCAACGAATATCATCCAGATCACGTTCTTGATCGCCGACAAATAAGTTGGAAATGAAGAGGTTTTTTGATTTAATTATTTGGATCGTCAAACTACACAGTATTTATTTATATTGGAGCAAAGACATTCATTTCAGGCAGAAATTTCCACAAAGTATAATGATTTTGCTCCAAATGATACATTTTGCGGATAATTCCACTGCAAACCCAGAAGATCGGTTAGCAAAAATTCACAATATTTTCGATGATCTCAATATCAGTTATAAAAAATATTATGAACCACAAGAATATGTCTGTGTTGACGAAAGCATGATACCTTTTCGAGGAAGAATCTCTTTTCGGCAATATATGAAATCCAAAAAACGGCATCATCTATCATTGCAAGACGATCGCGCCATGAACTTTTGAAAAAAAGATGATTCATCTCGAAATGTTCGTCGTTGCTGCACCAGGTGCTATAAATTAAATTGCAACATTGGAAGAAAATTTGCAAGGAATAAAACCAAACAGGTTGTAACGTATTGTGGGGGGTGTAATGGTTTTCAACATCTATGTTTAGCGTGTTTCAATATAGTACATAGAAATATTTAATTCATTTATACAGTATCTTATACATAGAGCCTATTTTTTTAATAATATATTATTTTAAATTTATTATTCTATTGTTTTGTATTATAAAAATAGCAAATAATGTTCATGATCTAATGTGTGTGTCGAAAAAAAAGAGTTAAAAAGTTTTAGGTCAAAAAAGAGTTAAAGAAACTTTTTTAACTCTTTTTTAACCTAAAACGTATTTATAACATGATAAAATATGCATACATTCATCTAAATTAGTATATTGTAAATGTTTAATTATAAAAATCTCGTAGAAGAAGAACATGGAATATACCTACCGTTTTTTTGGATATGGTTTTTTAAAAAAAAAAGTTCGGGTGTTCCGCTTGTTCAGGAACACCATGTCTATCAGATTATATATTAAAAACTGTTAAATGTGTAACTGACGGCGCACAGAGACTATTTTACTAAATCGAGTGCCATCAGTCACCGGTGCCTGCCACGGCGCACTGGTAACAATCGTCATCGGGCACCGGTGCCCGACGCGGCACGATACGTGTTAAAGACGTCTAAAAATCCATATAAGGTCAATTGGGGTTGTTGTGCACATGGACGTCGATACCGAATTTGTTTTCCCCGATTAAATCTTCGATTCGACTCATTTGGCATCCGAAAATAAGCTCCGATGATACAATATATATTTTGCAAATGTCGGATGATTCGGTTATCTTTAAAGTCTCAACATCCATTTTCCGGTATCTCTCCAAGCGTATGGGGTTTATAAAGTTCGCGGACAGTTATTGCGTTTCGCGAATCAAATAAAAGTCATCATCTGACGCGTGAGGAGAAACACAACCCCAATTCTGGTGGTAAAAAAATATTCCAATTTCATCTTTCCTCCATAACCCACCTCAAAACATTCGGGAGGAAAACTAATACTCGGAGTAATGCGCACGTTTTTATTTGGTGAACTTAAAAGCACCACAATGAATGAATAGCTTTAATTCGTTGCATACTGAATGAATTTATGCATAAATTTATATTAAAAATCATGCTGGGAATATTGCGAATGATATCGCAGACAATCATATTTGGGAAACTGGAAAATAATCAATTTTCTTGTACAAATGAAAGACGTTTATCAATCACTTAAACCTAATCTATACATATTTTTAACAAATTTCGATATTTTTTGGAACGCAAAGACTGTTTTTGTAAAAAATTCAAATTTGGATAACGCGGATTTGTATTACACGACATTTTTATGGAACCATATTACCGTGTATACGAGTCCCAGATGTATTATTTTTGTATTATTGACGTTTGTTTTCATTGTTGACAGTATATTATATTACTGCAGTTCAATCAATTCAAAGGGTCCTTTTTCATTGCTAATAATGGCTTATGGGCATGAAGAAAGCCATCGATTATTTTTCATAGAATCATTGTAAAATACATAATTTTTTATCACGAGTCACAATTTTGATCCAAATTTGCAATACAAAAGCCAGTAAAACCAGTCAGTAATCAGCCAATAATGGTGAAGTCGAAAATAGAAACTTAAGGGATGAACCGAGAACGGGAAGACTGGAATCACTAGAATTTAACTGGGAAGTATACCGCCTTTCTTATTCACCGGAATTTGCTCCAACGGATTTCTATCTTTTCAGGCTCATGGAGAGAAAAATGATTCAAAAATGCAGCTGAAGTGGAAATGCATTTAAAATATTTTTTGCTTCTAAGCCGAAAAGCATTTTAAAAAATGACCTTTTTTTAAAGTAAATTTTCGAATACTTTCGGGTCCCCCTAATATTTATTTTATACATCATGCAAAAAAGCCCAGTGAATTTCAGAAATGTGAAATCCGAAGAAGGTATGCAGACTAAATCCTCAACAACCACAAATAGAGAAGAATGTCTGATTTACAGGAGATTCTTAGAGGTGGCCAATGCCAGTTTTGTGTTGCAGCGCCCTTGAAGGTAGAATATGGACTAATTATATAACATCCATGTTTGCAGTTGACTTTCTATATTTAAATCCAAATGATATACAGCAAAAGATGTATGAATCAGAATCTAAATAAACATTGTCGTCACATTCTTGGTTATTGTGACGGATGGGAATTTCCGTCATCATTTTGCGAGGTTAGACTCGAATCCCGAGAACTAAATTATTACTAACGCTTCCTAAATTGGATTTATATTCATACAAGATGGAGCCGAATTGTAATTATCGGGATGGTATATTTTTGGTTCTGAACTTCCTCGTTTTTGTGGAGCACATCGAGCGATCAAATTGGAAAAATACTCAAAAATACTTGGAATGACGCGATGACGAAGCGATCGCGAATTCGACGCATTAAATTCGATCGATCTTATTCAAATTTGCATGCGATTAAAGTGAATGCATGTGAGGATTTAGGATTGCGTGAAAGAAATCACAGGAGATGAACTAATTAGCATATTGAATCCCAAATCGGCGATTTAAAGAAGCCAACTTTAATGACTGCAAATAATTTGAATGTTCTTCGTCAAAGATTGATTTTTAAAATATAAATATAGTGATCTTAAATTATTCCAAATTATTCCAAAATATTTAACCATTAAAAAAAGAGCAGTTGCTTTAAAAGCAATCAATGTCTAAGCTTTCATATATTTTATAAAGTACTAGGATTGATACATAAGCTTTCATCTCCATATTTTTGCTGCTCTATTTTTGGTAATAGTTCCATCTTTTCGCTGTTTTATGTTTCTTGTTATATTGCAGAATGAAGTCTAGTAAAAAACATCTTCGTTATTGCATGCTATTCGTGCTTAAATTGGGAAACACGCATCAGATCAGCAAATCAATGGATCTTGCAAAGCCTACGGGTGAAACGCTATGGGATCGTCTACGATAAAGGATTACTTTTCGATGTTGAAAAAAAGGCAATTTTAAGTTGGAAGATAAACCCAGAAGCGATATACCAAAGAAAAATAAAGATGATATTGTTCAAGCATTAATAGATAAGGGTGACATTCGATCAATATGGTAAAACGGCTAAAAATTGATCGCATAAAGAAGCATATTGTAGCATAAAGAAGAAAACATTTTACATTTGCAAGAAAAAATGTTAATTTGGAACCTGGATGGGAAGTTTTGAGCTTATCTTCAATATATTCTCCAGATCCCAGCAGACATTGTCTAGTCAATAATTAATGATTTTTTTAATAATTTTTAAATTTTTTTTAAGGGGATCTAAATGTTGCCTAAAATTGGTTTACATTGACGAACTGATTTTTTTACATGGTTATTTTGTTTAATTTTGCTCAAATTTGTATTTTTATATGCATCGATTTGCGGAATTTATTATTATATAGATTCCATCCCAAAGTTTTACATTATAAATATGATTTTTAAGCGAATTTTTTATCGTTATGAATTCCATTGTGCTAAATGAAAACGTCGGTAATGGTATGGTGAAACGTTTTTAAATTTATTTTTAAATAATTATAGAAGCTTTTTCACAATCAAGCTTGCAAGTCAACGTCCTAGTGACGATATCTCATTCCTGGGCGATAAATCCACAACTAATCCCAGCAGCTTGCTACAACGTGATAGATTCTGCGGCCTTCCCTGGATGGTGTACCAAGCTGAAGACTAATCTTCTACCATTTCCCTTCTGTATATATTATTTGGAAGCACCCAATGAAAAATTTGCAGAATTTCGAAATAAAAACAATATGTATAGAGATTCTTTGATTCTGAATATATTTCGCATGAAACAAAATATTTATTTGCTCATTTCAAAATTAATTTGTTTCCCTGAATTAGTATATTTATACACGTCATAATATGGCCCAATCACATCACCTCGGGTGTTTTACGGACAATCATGTAAATTTCGTTGAATTATTTACATAATCGATGAAAAAACGTAATTACCTCAACCCCTCTGCTATCTGTCATGGAGATGAGAATCCAGACAAACATTTCCAAGGATATGGGGGGTTGCTTGGTGACGGTCAAGGAGCTTTCAATGTTAAACTACAGCGTCGTTTCCGAAGGGCGTTATGATTGGAAATATATACCTATGTTGATACATCTGCTTATATAATTTATTATTTTATTTGTATTCCCTAATAAATAAGCCATTTTTAATAGTACATGTATAAGACTATTCATGACTAATTTGTCTAGTATTGATAATTAAAGAAGTATTCAAAAATATATCATAATTTCGTTTCCATAAGTCCATTTGTTTAATATAAAAAATAACTTGAATGCCAAAGAATTTTATTTATTTAAGAAAAGATAAAAATACAATTTTTATATTTTCGTCAGTTTCGTCTAAATAGTCTATTTAAGCTCAGCCTCCATACTCTTTGGAGGTATCGTCATCAGATATTCCAATGCTAGTTCGAGTTGATGACCGCGTGAGCCCCCATTTTCCTATAACACCATCAATGTGACTGATAAAATTTCTATCTGCTGAGACACGGACTAAAACTCGCAAAATTCCCGATTTCCCGACAAATTATTTATTTCCGTCGCTGCAGATGAATACTTATATACTATAATACTTTGATGTGATTCGTAATTATATTAGGGAGGAATGCAAAGCTTCTGAACCACGTATCTATTATATTTCATATCGATATTCCCATTATTAGATTCGAGGTGTAGTAAATACATCACCGGTAGGGAAAGGTTAATATAACAATTTGAAAAACATATATGTACTCTATATATGTATACATAGATTAGATAGTTACTGCCCTTAGGCGTCGCCTAAGCTCACCGATTAATAGTTACGCAACTGTTTCCAAGTGTCCAGATTTCATTCGGGAATGTCTTAGTAGCCTTTATCGTGTTGATGAAGTATACGATTTCTGTTAGATACGAATTTCAATCCCGAATTTTTCGGAATAACGTTTACTAATCCCGGGATTCATAAGCACCTAAAACTGTCCGTGATCCCGGAATCCCGGGATTGGATTCCCTAATTAGGACTGACTAGATCTATAGATTACTAGATCATGTGCAAAACACCTTGTATATATTGAAGATAGATACAAATAAGTCACTTATTGGTAGTCTTGCTCAATTTCTGTCCAAGAACTAGTCCACTATACGAATACATTTTCAATTTAAAACCAAAATTAAGATATCAAACGCAATTATTTATGTGCGAAAATCTTTATTTTCAATTGAAAAAGTGTTTTTATATTCACGCTGAGCGATACGTCGATGCGGGTGGTGGCAGATGTAACTATAATACATAGAGACTTACTATTAACGTAATGTTCTTGAAGAAAAAAAAATCATTATAAACTAGTGTAAAACATTGGTTAATAAATACGCTAATTGGCGTATGATTAATTAGGAATGAAATCAGTTTCATTGTTGAATTTTTGATGATTTACACCTGATAATGCAATAATAGACGAATATTTTAAACTGATTTTGCAACTAGTCTTTCATCGATCGTATTACATAAGATATTAAAAATAGGTAAATATGAATAAAGTTAATAAAAGTAAGGCCCTTGAGCCACCAAAGTATGGAGATGCCTTGTAAATTCGAATTTTATTCATATTTACAATCTTCGTCTCCAAGATGGCTGTTTTGTAATGTACGTAATAATCAAATATAATATACATTGTGAAATTCAGAATGGAAGGAAAACACTCAAGTTTTGGTGGCTTTGATGAAAATTTTGATCAATGACCATTCGTGAAAATACAGACGTCATGATGCCTTCTCGTTCCTGGAAAAGGTTAAATGTTACGTGACTTTTCAGGCGTTTTATTATTAATAAGTAAATTGAATCTTGAGAAAAATTGTATATTTTATCAATGCTATTTTAACATGATCCATTGAAAATGTTATAAAGCATTTTTTTAAGGCGGTAGTGTCGATTTTATATCGCTCCGAACAAAGACCCTAGCAGAAGATAACGAAGACATTACTCTGGCTAGACTGCACTTTTTTTCAAATATAAAATATCAAGTTACATTTGCACATACCATCACAGATCTAATGAACAGCTTATTTCGAAAAATTGCAATATCAACTACAGTAGACTCTCAATTATCCGGGCTAATGCTGGAGAGAAAGGGTACGTATAACTAGAAAACACGAACAATCCAAACCATCAAATTTTTACTTGATTTCGAATATAATATACTCAATACAAATTTTTTCGTATTATTTATTAGAAAAAACCCTCACAGCTAAGCAGATATGTGGCCGTTAGTAGTTAGTAATAAGCGTTACCAAAATATATACAAATATGTTAAAAAAACAGTAGATTTTATTTGTTTTTGAGATTTCTAAATGTCTAATAATCAATTTAAATTTTCCTTAAAAAATACTCCCTGTAATTTAGCAATGTTTCAACACAATTCAACACCGTTTTATAACGAATGTAATCGTGTAAGTGGTTCAACTTCTTCACTTGTAGTGTCACTCTCATTTTCTTCCTCTGAGAAACAAAATAAACGATATCTGGATCGTCCATTCATACAAAACCTGGATCATTTTAATCATGATCGAACGTAAGCAACGGGTAAAATACGCAAGATCTTTGCCCCTAATGCGTGTTTGTTTGCGTTGTTTCTATATGTCGTCTGTCATATTGTTTCTATAGCGTAGTTCCTATCTCGACGCTATAGAAGAATTGACTGCATTTCAGATATATCATTTGCTTCATTCTCTTCAGAATGCATTAATCTGTTTCCATGTCAGGAATAATCTTTCTCCAGTATTTATGGCATTATTTTTGGCCAAGATTGTGTTATTCTAAGTATAGCATCCAATATGGTATTTTTTCCCCAGAAATTGATCAAGCTGTCATCTTCCTCAGCTAAAGTTTAGAGAAGATTATGACGATAAAGACGCTTCATTGATGCTATAACGCCTTGATTCATGAGCAGGGATTAGGGGAAAATATTTTGCAACCATAAGTCCATAGCTTGTTTTTAATATGCTTTCGTTCGAATGAGAAAACCAATATTCAAAAATCTCCCTGTTCATCGATGCTCTTTTCTGCCTATCCTCTTAAAGTTCCCTTAAAAGATCGAGGTTTATTTGCTTTCCCAATCGCCAAAAGTTTAATTTTATGACTTCCTGATGTGTTTCCAGTCTCATATTACCCCGGGTTCTTTTTCACAATTTTACACCCGTAGCGATATCTGCCTCGTGTAACGAACTTTCTTAAACTTCATTGTCCAGTTGTTTTAAGAACCAAGATAATTGAGACGTGAAAACAGGCGATTGTTTTAGTAGTTAAGACACAAACATCGTCCTTATTCAGGAGTTACCTCATTATCCAAGTATCAACACATTTTTCTAGTATTGTGTATGTTTTGTTGTGTGCGTCTCATAATTATATAAGAAAAAAAAATTAAAAGTAATTAATATTTTTCAGGCACGGATAATCCGCACCTTATATGTACCGTGTACACTGTATGTGCATACAGAACCCGCCAGATTAAGTGTTATTGTCACACTGCTGATAAAAACGCAGTAATATTTAGTTAATTGTGATTTTTAATATTTTTTTATATATAAATACAGAGACTTTATAAACGCGATCGAATACTCGTTTTTTTCTGAATTAAAATCTTACACCTTTTTTTGTGCGGTAGATGCGTTCCGCGGAAAATCGCATAACTTTGAAACAGCTATATAAAATATATCCAAAATCAGATTAGATTTTCTCTTTCCAACAATATACACTCAAATGATGTATATTGTTGATTTATTTCCTATTTTATCCAAAATATCTCGATACGTACTCCTTATGAAATAAAAAATGCTTTAAAAAACCCGCATAACATCGAAATCGCACAAAAAAAGTCGCACAAAAAAAAAGGTTTGAGTGTATATTGAAAATCAAGATTGAAACAAAGCAAATTATTTTAGATAAGTTGAATAGTGTTAATTATTGTGTTTGGTTGAATAATAAATTAATTAATAATTTGGAGCAGCAAGTGACAAGTGAACAAATAAGATTTGCTCAGGTCATGATTTGTTTCGCACATACCACCAATATTCGCTATCTATTCATATTTTAAAATCTTGAGAGAGTTTGAAATCATGCATAAATGTTTGTAGGCACAGTGCTAAAATTGGCATTATTTTAAATCGACAGATCTCGATTGGTAACACTTGGTCTGGCGGATCCTTTATTATTTCACTCATTGCTGATGTTTTCATAGGATATTTGCTCGATATATTGAATAAACAGAATGGTATATCTCTTTTAATACTATGACCACGTAAGGCGAACAAGGACATCAAAAATAAATAATACATATATGCGTGTCTGTTTGAGATAAGCCACGCCGCATAAAATAAGTGTTCGCATTCGAGGTAATATGAAAGAACGAACTAGGCAGGAATACACACGGCCCGTTTCAATTTTATTCATATTTCACATAATTCCATTGTCGACTGCTCCAGGTCTTTGTCTACTGCGACACGAGAGCATTTCAAAGGTAACTAGGATTAGATTGCATATTTGATGTCGGAAATACCGGCGAAAAATCAAATCACCCCATCTGATGAATGTATCGTCTACCATGTTTAGCGTTTGATGAAATTTATGATTTTGTACGAAACCAGATAGTGGATTTTTTTCTTAATGTTAGTGTGATATGCGACTTTATTGTGTATTTTCACGATTCTTATAAACTAAGTTCGAGTTCAATCGCATTAGGAATAAAAAGTCGCTTTGTACGCGTAAAGCTTTTAATATAGACCGACATCCAGACGAGGACAAAATTATTTTCCACCATATAAATGCCATGCTATATTTAAATGAAAATGTATAGTAATGCGGTTGTATTCATATTATAGTTTAAGCTCAAGAAATTATGAAGATGTGGATACGTCCTACCCTGAGATAAGATGATGCATATCACATTATATTGTATTATATATAACATTGCTGAAAACAAATACTCTGTTATTGGAAATCTCATTTTAAATGCTTCAACTGCTGCGACAGACCGCCAAATTTCATCACCCTTCTTAATAAACCTAAACGCTCCCCTATTTTTTGTTGTCGAACCGATGCCCCTCTGAAATACTATAACGCCCGGCAGGTGGTTGTTACCACCCACTTTAAGAACCACAGGTTTAGAGCCTCAATTATTGTTGATTTACTTCTTATTTCGAAGGTCTTTTCCTAGACAACAAATCCTCACTGTGATTTAATTGATTTGCTGTAGACCCCAGAAGCCTTATTATTGAGATGGCTTGTTGAAAATTTAAATTGTATTGTGATAGATAATTTTATTATATAAGCACGAGAAAAAATACGTAGGTTGATACATCCTTGATCAATCTTAATTATTAAAGGATGCTTAAGAATTATTATTAAGCTAATTTATAGTTGATAAGAAAATTTGGATTGAATAAAAATCTAGTTGAAAAAAGACATCTTAATTTTAATTATTAATAAGCTGCTTGCAATACAGATCTGTATAATATGAGTCATGTGTATTAGTAAGAGAGGAGCTTCATATAATTGGGGGTCTGAAAGCTTAAGCTGCCCTATGGATTCTACCCTGCCTTTAAGCTTAATGTACTGTCTAAAAATACCATACCCTTGATCAATCCATGATTTACAATTTTCAATTATTATAATAGATTTATTATTGCCTCTTTGACAAATTATAGATAATTGGATTTTAATAATAATCGATTAAAACCATTTATATTTCATTTTTAAAAATATTTTAAATTTTATTAAAAAAAACATATTTAAAATGCATTTGATAATTGCTGTTTTTTTTATAATAAAATTAATTTAAAAAAAATTAAAACTTGGTGTTTGATCTCAAAGGGATGATCGGTCGCTCACTTCTAACCGAGTTCGTTTTGCTGACTCAGTTGAGGTTAAATCCCTTATGGTATTCAATCACTAACCTCCGAGAAAGTTCACTTAGTTTTCTTAACCCCCAAGCATATTTCTAAATTAGCCCAATAGTTTTCATATTTTTAAAAAATATTTTGTCATAAAAAATCAAGGATTTCCCATGTAAAAGGAAATATACGAAGAAATATGCTCCGATTTTTTTTAGCGTTAATAAATTCGCTGAGGATTGGATTGTGTCACTATTAATTATTATTCAGATTGAATCGGAAAATAAGCGTTATGATAGCAAATTGTATAACCTTTTGTCTGAACATGGGGAACGGAACCAGACAGGGGGATGCAATGTAGCAATCAGTTCACCCTTCGACGTCTGCTCTTTGATGCAGACATCGCTAATTCTATGAACTCACTGCAAATATAAATGAATGTATGCCCATATGAAAATTAATAATTCGAAACATTGGGGTAGGATTCAGGCAGGAATATTTTCTGGTAAATTATCGAGATTTTTGAGGTCCATTTTCCTAATGAAATTCCAAACGAGAGGGTTAAGAGAGTATCCAATACAAAAGGTATCTCACACATGATATTGAAGGTAAAGGAAGCTACTAAAAAATTGATCAATTATTTATCATGTCGTAAAAGATTGGCTTAATAAGATTACAACAGGTGGCATCAGACATCGACATTAAAATGGACGAACGACTATTTCAACGGAAAATTATAAATTTTCAACGTAACTATATTTTTAACGTAAAACCCTCGTCCACTCAATCCCGCAATTATACCTAATTACTATTTGCACTAACGATATCAAACGTATCATTTGTCTCCAATTATGGTATGGGTTTCAAATTACGAGTCAACATAACATGAAGTATCTCATTTCTCTCTGAGCATCATTGAAGCTCATTTAGCTCCACGAGCTTTCGAGAAAAGCTTAGCTCTTATCTGGAAAAGCTCCAAGAATAGAAGCCAACCGGCAGCCTATTATTTTTCCCGCGGCAAAGCTACGCCATACGCACACGAGACGTTCATCAATACCGAATTAAATAAATATGAAGACGGGCATTCCCCTTATTTGACGTGTCCCATCCATGGGTCCCAGTATGTATCATTGCAACAGAATAATTCATGGTTCTGCCAGGGAGTGTTAGCAAATGCAGATTTGGTCTCAATAAATCATGAAGCTAGGCAGATCCATTAGACGGTAAAAACTTTGGATAAAAAACGGGCTCAATCCCCCCGGGCGCGCGTTTTTAATTTTTACGCCCTGTCCGTTGGTAAATTTGACGTGCATACCGGATTATTTTGAACAATTAAGCTCGCGTCTAGATTAAATTTGGAGGAACGATGGTTTTTAAAAGGCCGATGTTTAAAATTCAGATGCGCTTGCTACCATCTGACTTGGTTATATAACGGATGTAAAACTATAGGGAGCAAACATACATATTTATTTAAGACAGGTCAAACAAATTAGATCCATCCACTTGATCTATTTACTCTGATTTCTTGGATCTGAATGAGTAAATATTGAGGCAATTAATAAAGTCGGGTGGTAACATGCCTAAATATTCTTATATAAATAATTCTATTATCTAGCATAACCATATGGGGAAAACTACCACAAGTGTTTTCTCAAAAAGTCTCATATGTAGATCATCTATGGAACTTACTATGCCATACCTTAAGAAAATTAAATAAAGAAATATATTTTTAAATACAATAAAGCATCGATATATGCTTTATATTGAAATGTTCACATCAAGATATTATCTTGATGTGAACAATCTGAATGCATTTTCAAACTAGTCATCGAAGACATCGAAGACAATTTCTTCTACTTATTTTAGTGTCAATAACTACTATTGTTATGTATTTGAATTTATCAACGAAGAAAACACTTCCAAACGGTTCAAATTTAACCTTCGATTTTTTTTTAATTCCTAGAATTTTTTTTTAATTCCTGGAATTCCGTACTGCTCAATTCTTAGAAAAACAGCGAAATGCTCAAATTCCAAGAAATCCAAACTTCTCATTTCCGAGAAAATCAGCGTTTGACTATATGGATGTGGGTTGATTCAATCCGCGAACACGAACCCGACAGGAGGTACGAAATATTGGATACAGGTAAAAATTTATATCCAACTTTGCTTTGTTTAAAAACATATATGTATAAATATATAAAACATTCGAATACTCGAATGCTTTACCAATTTCATATTCAATATTCGAATAATTGATTTACGAATATTTGGGACCCCTAAGTGTGACCGTATGGTAACGATAACCACCCCTATTATATTTTACCTTCAATTTTGCGTGGATCATCATGTTATAAAATAAAACAAGCGTAACCGAGTGGTTACCTAAATACTTTGTACTTTTACATATTTTTTTTAAAAATATAATATTTCACCCAACGATTATTAATTAAAGACTTAAATCTAATACTTAAAGAAGACTTTCATCCCTTGCGGCTTTCAATTTAAAATCACCTAAGAATAGTCATTAAGGACTTGATATGCTGTTAAATTGGGTATTCTAAATTTATAATAATCTCCCAGGAATTTCTTTATCATATGAAATTATTTTTGGATCATATATCTAGGCTCAATATAGCCTGATCTATCTTTCGCATTTTGAGACAGCCGCATAATTATTTTTAGATTTGCCCAGGGCTAATAATAAAACGAAATATATGTATTTTTGTGCCTTTGTATCGTTTTGAGGCTTAATGCATATTTGGCATATTTTTACACATTTACAACGTTAGCATCATTTTGGCATCTCGATAGGTTAAGATTAAGAATTTCTTCTGCAAACCAATGTCAAATTCTCTCATGTGCATAAGTTGGTTATAAAAGTATCTAATATATCGCATGATGATTATTAAAAGCTTGGATTTTCTGGAAATTGTGCTGAAAATTGCTAGAAAATCGAGTATAAAGAAGGTTTAAATTAACATCTAAATGTACACAGAGCTTTAATAGCATGTATGTTCGTGTTTCAGAATGTCATAATAAAATTAGCATTGAAAACATTGTTGCTATCGCGCAATCAATTCAGCTGTAATTGTTGCTTTTCATGAAAATTTAATTTAGAATCTATTTAAGTTTTAGTTATATTCAAGTATTTTCAACTATAATAGTCAATTTTTACTTAATGATAGACGTAAATAAACGGTTGAGTTGAATTTTAATATAGCGAGCTTTTTTTAAAGGGTTCGTTTGTGTTTTAAACTGTTGGTAACCTCGTGTATTAATTAATGAACTCAAAGGTTTTAAGTTCAAATGTACAAGAAATTTTATTTAATGACCACATTTGTAAATTATACAAATGGTTTTATAATCATATTAAAGTAGCAGACAACAGCCTTCTGATAGAGTTAATTAAAAATAAAACATTTTTGCATACATTAAAATTGCCTGCCTGTTTACTAATTAAAATTTTGCTTATTCAGGATATTTGCTAAATTAGATGAAAATGATTAGACTCAATTATCCGCTTATTTATTTATAAAGCCTTATCAATGTTTATTAGTTTTTTCGATTGATTGTCATTTCTTATCTGAAAAATCTTCTCGCTGGGGATGTAAATGAGGACTTGAACTATAAAACTCAACTTTAAATAGTGATCGAAGCATCCGATATAAATAATAAAGTTATGGCTGCTGCATCAGCTCCCTCTCGGTACAGTCTAGCTGGGATGAGGTCTGCCGAGTGCTTCCTGGTTTTTTCAATCGAAGTGTCTGGCGGTCGCCATGGCAGCCTCATCCACCTCGCGCCTCTTTCCTGTTCGCCACCTGTCCTCCTTGACTCCCCTTTTCCCGGCGGGATTTCTCCCTACGACCCTCCAGCCCTCCCGTTGCGACACAATCGCTCAGTCTGCAAAAGGACCGCTGCATGATGCTCTACAAATAACTGTTTCCCATTTCCACCCTGAGCTGCCACTTTGGCTAGGGAGTAATTAGATTGCAAGCGCATACATACGGCGCGCAGCCAAAGGACCTCCTCTACTCTTTCATTAAAGGGCTAAAAGACCCCTCGGAATACTTTCAAAACATACACATGCATTACCAGTGATTCATATTTGGTCAATATTTTTAATTATTGAATAGAGCATCCCCTACGTGCAGTAGACGTCTGGAGTTTTACCCTTTTGTACCGTCTAAGTACGAAGCACTTGTATACGTATACATGCCAAATAATTACTACAAAATTTGATCTTTTTCAATCCGAATATAATTGATAATAGACAATAACGTATGAAATTATTAAATTAATAAATGATCCTCAATATCAGATCGACTGATTAATATAGTAAGATTTCATTTTAATCGACTTTTAGTATTTACAAATACATAGTTTTTCGATATAATCAATACATTCGGTCCATCTATTAACAAGTTTATCAATGAAAGTATAACTGCAAACAAAATTTCGATCGATACTCAAAGTAAGGCTGAAAATTTATGATATGAGACGTGAATCCATCACTATGAGCTTAATGATAAATGGCGGAATATGGAATAGGAACGCCTCAATCAAGCTGAAAAGCTGAAGCCTTAATAATGAAGATTAAACGGAAGAGACTGCAATCCAAGGCGTTGTGATCTTGCATGATAATGCACGTCCACATACCTTCACCCACACACTTAACACTTCGCTTTGAGGTATTAAAGCATCCTCCATATATTCCTAATCATGCTCCATTGGACCTTTGCCTATTTGATCCGCTGAAAGCCCTTTGAGAACAAAGATTCATCTATATTGAAGAACTGAATACTGCGATGTATTTATGCCTAAAATATTGTTGACAAATTGGTGAAAAATGAATCTATAAACAAATTGCAGATAAATTTTAATTCATCTTTGTGTGTGGAATTATACAGAGAACAGACAGACATACGTTCAATTTTAAATTGATATTTATAGTTACATAAACACACAAACATTGGATATATTATAAAGCAATTATGATTTATTTTTAACACATTTTAAGCGAATGCTGTCGCGTGTTAACTTACCTTTGAAGCGGAGAAAATTAGGTATCGCAATTAGGGTATATAGTGTTAGTTGTTATTCTTCAAATTACTGGAGAATATTCGTTCAATACTACAGTATTACTATATAATGTTAAATCAGTATAAAACATGGTGTGTTTCCCGCATTACAATACCAACCGCGAATAAGCCTAATATCAGGCGTACCGCTTAATGTGTGTTAATATCATTCAATTTTATAGCTAAGAATTTAATTATATCATCCGGTTTTTTAAATTGGCAGTTTTGGAATCCAAATGGATTTGTTGTGTTTATGCGTGTATTTTAAGAATATGCATGAATTAAACGCTGGACAATGGCGAACATAACACTGTCGTATTACCGCACACTGCAAACAGGTTGAGGCCGAACGGTGGTTGTTATTGCATGCAATCTTACATTCCATAATGGCATAAGTGTGAACGAAAAACCTATACAACTAACCCTAGAAACCTGTGCACGATTGTGTTGATCGATGGATGGTTGCTGATATGAATTATTCAACAAGTGTCGACTAAATATATAATATATCCAAATACGAGTATAAAACGCGTCTTTCCTACATGCTTAATAACAAAACAAATCTAAATTTTGCAAAATATTATGTAAGGCAACATAACAGGTAATCAAAATATTGGCGAGTTGTAGCAATGGAAGAAGGAGGGGACTGTCTGGGAAGGCAAGGAAATACCATTACCAATGAAAACTTATAACGACGATGCAATATTGCACGTGCATTTATATTAGGGTTTTTATTTTATTTTTCAATGATAAATTTATAGAAAATATATTTATGATCCTGAATTTTACGTAGGAGTTTGCAATCAATAGTTCTTCCTAAAATTACATCCAATTGTCCATATGTTTGGAAATTTTCGCAAGGCAATTATTCTGTTGTGTCTGCCTCCAGAATGTCCAATCTGCATGAATCCCGCGTATTGCTCCTCTATCAAAGCTCAATTAAATTTTAAATTCAAGTGGGGCCACGTTTATTTACATACCGGAAGTTCTCTCTTTCGCACCCCCGCCTCCTCACCCCTTCCGGCGGCACAACCTCCGCAACAGCCTTTCACTTGCATCCGGCGCGGCTGCATTCAGGATCGATGCGCCTCTATATTTACATTCAATGCATTTGAAGAATTATTTCATAATTTATTCGCATAAAGATGAAGCCATTGAATTCATTATGTACGACAAACGCTTCATTTAGTCGCTCTATTTACGAAATCTCGCGTGAATATATACGTAACTAAAGTTATGCACAGGTTCATTTGTACATCGGATGTTTGAATTAATTTTGTGGTCATTCAAGAGATATGCGTTTCCAGTCTCGTGCCAATTATTTTCGCTAATGTATGCATTTTAAGCAGATTAAAAATGCATTCAAATATATACAAACACAATTAGCAATACAAATATAGCCATTGAAGAAGATTTGAACCAACATTGTATGTAAAATAATACTTCATATTTACTTTATTGAAGGGCTAAAGCTTCTTCAAAGTAAATTCTGTGTTAGACGATGAAAGCAGCGAAGATCGACTATATCAAAAAAATGTATACCATTGCAATAAATAAATCACCAAGATTTTTAAAAAGTATAACTAAATCGATCAAAAAAGACATATATAACAAATAATGACAAATATTTGAAATTGAGTTCTCAACATTTCCTTATTATTCTACCAGCAATCAACTATTTTTGATGAAATTTCTATTCTTAGCGTTCCCACAGACAAATGAACATACAAGACCACGTCATTCCTTTACATAAACAATACACAAAAAATCGATGCATTTGCTCATGCTTTAAGCAAATGATAATTGGACAAAGACTCGTCACGAATAGGAAGCAATTAGATAAATTAACACTGTTGATAGCACAAAATATTCGGTCATTTATTTGCGGAAATCGAAATCATTATTAGTCGATAAATTTGGGCTAACGATCTATACAATCGTGCGATGTATGCGGGGAAGCTCTCCGTCTCTGTCTCCCAAGCTGCGCTACGTCTATCTCTGTCTCTGTCTGTCTCCGAGCTCAATGTACAAGAGTGTTCTTTCTGAAAAGTAGAGGGGGGATCCCAGGCCCTGGTATAGTGCTCCTTTAGGGGCTAAAAATATATCCTTTAAAGGAATTTCCAAAATTCCTATTATTTAGATGAAGTAATGTAATTTAGCAATAAATTTTAAATAACATACTGACGTTTGCCATATTTCTAGAATAGATTTCTTCCTTTCTATATTTACATCCTTTTTTGTGTTTATCAAAATTTCTCGATAATTTTGAGAAATTCGAGAAATTCTCATTTCTCGTTTCTCGAGAAATAAAAATCATCGAGAATCCCTACACACAAGGATGTATTAGATTGCAAATTTTATTACAGATAAGTTTAAAAAAAATATCATTTTCGACTTTAAGCATTGTCTTACGCTTCTCTTTGATTCATCCTCGTTTTATTGCACGAATAAGAGTACATTTTTCTTGCGTTTTATTCCAATTTTTTATGCATTTCTTTATTGTTTCCAATAAATTTAACTATGCCGAATGAAAAATATCCTCTGTCATAAAATAAAACCATTATATGGTCAATTTTATGACGTTTTTACGAAAAAAAGACGCAATTCTTTTTCACACTTAAGCTGTTATTTTATGTTTTACCGCGCTGCAACCTCTCGCAAATGCTGAAATTTGGCTCCTCTCCTGTAAAAACTTTATTTTATAGAATCTGCATGCAACAATGGAAAAGTTCAATTTATTATAGAACAGTTGGCTGAGAAAAGGCAGTTGGATTCGTCTGGATCCGATTGTATATAAAGTCGCAGATTTAATAATCGAACCAAAAATAATGCATATTTATAATAACTTAGAAATAAACAATGTGTGTTTTGATTTCGATTGCGGTATTATAAAACATTGATAACGCATACAAATACTTGATTTAATATAATACAAAGCAACCTTCCCATTGGCTTTCCCACAAAACAATATCATTATAATGTTTAATGATAACAATAAAATCTATTAAGTGTATAGAAACAATCGAGACCATATAAATGTCGAAGATAATGAAAAACTACTAATGCAAGAAGATCAATATTGGATGAAGTAAATTTGATGGAAATGGCTTTTAAGATTCAGACAGAAACTATGTAGTTTTTAAGCATTTGAAATGAAAATCCTTTTAGTAAATTACTAGAATCATAGATCAAATATTGAAGAAAATATTTCAGAAATACTTGACTCTATACAACGAAATTTATAAATTTGTCTCAGCCAAAAACAAATAATCGATAATAATAGATTTATTGCATAAAAATAAGCAAGAATTATTCTGGATGAAGAATGAATTAGTATCATTATTATGCAATGACAAACATGTTCCAAATCAGCGTTTTGATTGAAGAGCTTTAACGATTATATTAACAAAAAAGAAGATTCCTGATTCATAGGACATTTATTGGTATCTTCATTGAAATTATATATATATATATTAACTCCAAATATGAAGAAAGCCCTGTATATTACAATACATGGAGATCATCAACTGAATCAAGAGACTTCGGTTGATGATCATAAATTTTTTTCCTAACTTTGAGTTCCAGCAAAGGAAAGCTTTTTGCCATTATCAAATTTTGCAGAACTGTTTTTTTTTGTTGTTAAGAAATTATAATGTATTTGAAAATCCAAAATACTCAAAGGTATAGGAAGCTACTAAAAAATGCCAGATGATGAAGAGCTGAACAATATCTTATTGATTTGGGGGTAAATCGAATTCTTGTAATACAATTTTACAGTAAGATATTCAAAAGGTTTTAATATTTGCCCATAAATATCATCTCAATACTCTTTATAAAAGCACTCAATGTCTCATTCTATTGAGAATCCAAATTAATAGTACTTTTTCAATCCAATCTAGGATTCGTTCAAATCTATAAAAGCAAACATACAGATCGCATCGTCAAACAATTCTTTAGGTCTTTGAATAGAATTGTAAATATCTATCAAAATATTTTTATTGCGAGAACGCCACGTATTATAAAATTGGATTTTTTCACCGGGAAGAGGAATGCCTTAAGATAAGTCTAATGTTTTTCCCCCGATGTAATGGTGTTGAGTTTTTCACACAAATTGCTTCTTGTGCCATTTCATCGCCATCTCCCGACTGGTACCTGTGGATCAATTGACGTCGTTACTACCTTTCCACCCTTCCGGGTTGGTCGGGGGATGATGGGCTGTCGGTCGTGATGTTCGCATGATGTGGATGGCGAAAGCTCCAATAAATCAATGAATGTTAGGGGATGAGAACGGTACGGCTAGACTTGATTGAATTATTACTGCCTACCGTCTGGTCACCGGTATACCTCTGATTAAAATAGGGGCTTATTTAAATCAATCCAATTTAGCTTTATGCATCAACTAGACGCATGTAACAATCCTATTTTTAATTCATTTTAAAGGGGTAGTTTTTGAGCGTGCGATAAAGACATCCTAAATATTTTATCGTTACAACTACATAGCAACGATTGAGGAATTGTTTAGTGTGGAAAGACCACACTTTAGTCTTTCGTCATACTTAATTGTTTTTTTTTTAACAATGGTATAACACAAAAGACGATAGCATCTTCGTTTATCCAAAGAATCATAGAAATGATTCGACCTAAATTACATTTATCCCAAAACGATTGACCCGATTCTTCCCAATCAAATAAAGCTCGAAGTTTTTCCTACAATAAAATTAATAAGAATCCTTTATCACTCTGTTTTCATAACAAGAACATACATTCGCTATTATTATGGTTTCATTTCCGCACACACTGAATTTAACACGTTAACGTCCGTCAGATCATAAAATGGACATAATTGTAAGTGTGCAAAATAATCTGTAGTTTTATAACGCAATAAAGCGTTTTGGGAGCATTATTTTTTGTTCATAAAATATAAATTATAAGGGTTGTAATAAAATTGTTTTTTTATTGCGTACGTCACGCCGAAGTTGTTACTCAAAATACCCAAATAAAATATATTTTTGGATTTTATACTTTTCAAGACAAACGTATGTACGTTAAAGTATCGAATTTTATGATTTTTAAAAAGGTTATTTAGGATAATAACGGTAGTGAATTGAAAAATTACTATGGCCAATTTAATAGGCTTTAAATAATTGTCAATATCTTGTTGAAACCAAATTTATATTGTGTGTGTATAAACAAGCAATCTGCTGCAAGATTAGGGCGTTTTCAATGTCCATAATGGAAAAGGATGACATCCTTATCCTTTGTGTTATGCGTTCACCTACTCTTTCTCTTTCTATACTTTTACATAGAAAGCCACATATGTAAACGTATATAAAGAGATTTTCAAAGTCATCTCAACTCGATTGTGTGTGTTTACTTTTATATTGAGTAGATTTCCTCTGAAAGGTAGTGGAAAACTTCTCGATATGACCACTTTGATTTAACTGGATAGGCCTTTCTTAAGTGCATGGAACTCAGTTCCTTTTTTTTCTTGTAAGTCCTAAGATGCATCTTATCTCTGCCAATCAAGTTTTTACTCTAAGCTCCTAGTACGATAAGCTAAAAGTGAAATATTGTTGAATTAGTTTAAGGCGTCTTCTCACTTTAGGCGCCTCAAAAATAGGCTATTTTCGGGATTTTTTTTCGAGGATTTTCGCTAAAAATTATGGAATAAAATGGATCTTATGTAATAAACACATTATTTAAGTACATGAAAATTTTTGATGAAAGAAACAATTATTATAATAAAACAGTAGCATCGAAAAACCCGTGTAGAAATGTTATGCTCGTGGCTTGTTGATGGTATCTCCGAGATGGGTCATTTGAAACAAAAAAATAAAACAGTTTTAGATTTAGTATATCAGTGGCTATAGCGCATATCATCAGATTTTTGATATTCACGAAAATAACAAAATGGCGCACGTTTTTCGAAAAAGTAAAAAAAACGCGTTTTTTTTTGCAGTTTTTTGTAAAAAAAAAATACTTAAAATCAAAATTTCAAAAATCTGATAATATGCGCTATAGCCATAACTATGAAGAATATATCATTCAAATTTCATGACAATCGGCCGGATAGTTTCCGAAATTTCATCAACAAGCCACCGAAAAACCTTGTTTTGAGATAAACGCGTTTAAAGTTTTGGTTGCAGAAAAATTGCCCAGACACAGCTGTTGTAACACTCGTTGTTATTTTGGGTATTTCCTCCGAAGATCTTCATAAATCGGTTTCAAAACCTCGTGAACATCTTTAGCTAGAGCAGAAGGATGTTTAAAAGTTTCTATCTGATTGTTTTTCACCACTTTCTTGTACTTGCACCATGAGTCTGAACAATACGTATGCAGTCGGATGCTCTCAGGTAGTCACCTAACGGTCGCCCAAAAATGTTGTTAGACTCGTCTGATCTTTATGAAATTTCGATATAACATTTTTGAAGATATGTACTTTCAAAATTTAAAATAAAATAAAAATCGATTTTTTTAAATTTGTAAAGTGAGAAGACGCCTTAACCGTAAAGAAATGGAATAATACGTGAAAAATCATTATAAATTTAAATATTGCAACCTATCGCATAACTATTAATTATGTCCTCACATAGAGGAAGTTAATATAGAAGTGACTCGTTTGCTAAATTACACCCATGTAATCCCAATGCGATAATGAACACATTCATTCTTAAAATACGCATTAATAATCAAATAAATATAGCGTACAAAATTAGTATGTTTTCCAGCGTTCATTTATGAATCAATTACGTCATCAAATATTAACGAACCTAACTTTCTAAAATAAAGCCATCCCGCAAACAGACAACGAAAGCTTGGGTACCCTATTTATAATTCATACGTTCATTCGATCCGAGCAAAATTCATAGGGTTTGACTTGTATATAGTAAAAACGGAAGTTGAACTAACACAGCGGAAATAGCCGAACATCCCCGGTACATGGGGAGTAAAAGCTCTCTTATTATACAATCCGACATTTTATCGATCATGCATTAAACGAAAATAATAAAAATATGAACTTGCATATGGAAGGGGGGGGGGGTGGAGGTGATTAACAAATACTAAAAAATAAATTAAATAAATCATAAAAAATAACAAGACATTTCAGGCCGCCATAATGACACAGTGGCATAACGTTTCCATCAATCAAAACTTCACCGACCCCAAAAAAATTGACCTACATTTTCACACTTCGGAAACAACAGCTTTGAACTAAACAAACTCCAGAAAATCGATCCACGGTTTTATTACATCCAGGCATATTTTATTTAGATTAATCGATGCCAAAAGCAACACCAATCCCATCAATATTTCAGGACCAAATTCAATTAAGCGTGCTTGAAAATGCATATTCTGAAGCGATTTTCTTCAAGTCGCAATATAATTCGGCATTGTTTTAGACACCGCAACTTTCTTCCAGTGGATAGATTATTGTTATTAACATATTGCGGGTCGCATTTTAAAATTATAAGATTGACTGTCTTTGGCTTGGGGTTTCTATAATAATAAATGATTGTTGGCTTAAGTACGATATGTGAACTATTCCAAGTCCGTCTAGACGGCAGTTCAAACATGCTATTTATTCTGCAACAAACATTAGTTCTTTTTCCATCAGACGAACTTAAAAATAAATATTTATTAAACTGCAGCGACGATACTCTCCGAAATTGAAAACAAGATATAAAATATATATATACAATAAATAGCATTGAATTTGAACATGATTTCTTTTTGATTTTTGAGGGAAAATGTTGCGTATATCGTATGATTGTATAGATCTTTAACCCAAATTGATTGACTATAAATGATATATTTTCAAGTGTATTATTCATGTTTACTTGACGAAAAGACCAAATATTGTGTGCTATCTACAATGTTTATTTATTTAAATACAAGATTCATACACGCTCCTATGGTCCTGACAGATAAATAATATAAAATCTAAAATATAGCATCTAAGATTATGATTTTAAATAAGCTCACTACTCAAAGGGTTAATGATGATGATTCATTTAAAAAATTAAATCTCAAAATTTTAATCTCAAAAATATTTATAATATGCAATTTTTATATCTGGGTAAAATTAATGATATGATTTTATTAATAATTATTTTAAGAAAGAATCAACAGGTTATCAATTATCAATATTTGTATTGTTTCTTTGAAGTAAATATACGACTGTAGGATATGTAGACCCTCACTACTCTACAAGATGTATCAAGAAATTGCTTTGCTAGAGTAGTTGAACTATTGCATAAATCCCAAGGTGTTGCTTTCATTGAAGTGCTTCATGTTTATTTTTTACTATTGACATAGCTAATATATATTTTTTAATAATGCATTTAAATAAATGGGTTTTAAAATTTGGATTGGCTAACAAAATATTTTTTGAATGTGACTTTTTTTCATATTTATGCCCCAAATGATATACGGTATTAGTTCCGCCATTTTGAAAAGCCCGCCATCAATCCAAAACCCGCCAACCTAAGCACACGCGTAATATCTGCAGTGTGACATTTATGACGGTCGTCGGCTCGGAAGAAGGTTCGTTTATCGACCAAACTCCGAAGACGCATGTGTCCTCGAGTTTAAAATATAAATTGGAGGTTCGAGGAAATGCCGGGTTGCATGTGCAGGGGGTGGCGGCACCTAGGCGCATGGAGGCGCATGGGGGCGCATGGGGGCGCATGGGCGCAGGAGCGCGCAGTCACAACACGGGCAACGGCCCGGGGGCGGCGCCGCCCGCCGGATCAATGACCCGCGGCTGGCGGCAGCGCCTGCGCCCTCAGCCGCCGCAACCCCCCACACTCAGCAGCAACCCCTGTCGGCCCCCCCGTCACACGCACTACCTGCACATAATCCTAATCATACCATTTATGGACTATTTATTCTCAGCATTACGTGATTCAAACCAAAATGTCTCACACCGCCACATATTCGAATGCTTATTTTCATCCAGACTAGGAAGTATAAATACGTATTATCGACTTTCCTAAAATACTTCCCTAAAAACACCCCAAGAAAATACTGCAATGTCGCTTATTCGCGATCACTTCGCGCCATCTTACGGCCTAAATTTCAACTTCGCGATCGCACCATGATTACGCAAAAAATAATATTCTGCGGTCGAATTTATGTATTTTTATGCCATTGAATCATTTCAAAGCGATGTAAATATGACTTAAAAGATTGCATTTTGTTATAACATATTCTTGCAAATTTACAGACGACATTCGACCGAAGACTCCATTCAAATTTATACATTTAAACACATTTCAGTGCAGATTCTATAGATTTCATTATTAAGCATCAACGTATATCTTTATCGAATCATACAACTTCGATTAAACAATTATTTTGTCCCTTTTTTGTCTTTGTCGTGAAGTTTTACCATTGTGAATTTAAAAACCAACATCTAGCTTTTACGTTGTCTTTTTATATTAACAACATTCGGCAATAGCATTTGATCACACAGACTTTTCGATTATATAAATCAAATACTCTGAGAAACTTTAAGCTATGTCGATGGATTTCATGTTTGAGGGCAAGTCATGTAGCAATATTGGATGATGACTACTTACTACAAGTAATCACAGGCTTAAGATCGATTGGCAGCAGATACGTTTGAGGGCCCTGATTACGCTGGACTAATGGGTTTGGGGTGACTATGAACGTCTGAACTTGAGTGATTGGAAAGCGAAGACTCTGGATAATCGGAAATTAAGTTATACACTTATAAGCGACTATGGCATAAACGTACAATTTACAGATTGAAATTTATTTAGCATAGCAAAGTTCCTGTTGGAAGGTCATGGGTGATCATTTCCTTATTTTTTAAAATTAAATTTCACCAATTAACTTTTTAAGGACGAAACTTTTGCTAATAAATCGTCGACAAATTTAATATAGCCCGTCGAAGTGCTTCTCGCTTATTATTCACGAGGTGCGAAACTTTCCAAAAAGTAGCTCAGCCAAGTTCACTCTTCGAATCCTCTGAACCATGTGACTACAAAAAAAAATTAATCCCTCTGTCGGTTCCAAGCCGGTTCATTCTATACACCTTTCATAGTATGTTTCCCGTTAGACATCTCTCTCTAACGACATTTCTCACCTCTTTTATTCCTCCACCGAACCGCCCTCGAGCCTTCAACCGGGTGGAGTTCCTTCCCCATTGCCACCCACCACCCGCTACTCACGTCGTCTACAGCCCTACTACCGTAGTAACGCATAAACCGGTATGATTTTCCATAACAAAACTCGACTTAGGCAATGCTAAATATTGAAACGACGATTGATTTTTACGGTCACAAATTTAAGCCTTTCTAACAAATTCGTTCTTTGAAACCGGTCAAAGTTTAATCACAAATGGAGCCACCGACTTAGCGTACATCAAGGCATTTTTCCCCTAACATATTAGTAAATTAACCCTTATATTTCATTGCGTAAAAACTGCTTGTTTATGCCATCAATGAAGGGGTGTAAATCAACGTTAATCTTATTCGTACATCGCTGTTTTATACGAATAACGCACTGCCGTCATTATTGCTATGATTCACAAAAAATAAAATATGCCCTATTTACATATTATTGAAATCAATAGATGAGTTTCAAATATTACATTTGTGCTTGTTTTAGATAATATTTGAAGTTTATTCCAATAATTATATGTCATTTACATTTAAAATGCAAAATCAATATCGTTGCTGAAATGTACATTCAGCAATCTGAAAATAATGAATCTGCGATCATTATTCCAAATTTTAATTACAATGTTGACGATTATAATACTTGATCCGTAAATCCAAACAACGTTCATTTTTGATATCGATGCAATGCAATTTTTTGTGACATGGTTCTTTTCTATACGATTATCTCATTTTTTCGCAATTATTTATTTAAAAGTAAGTAAATTTAAACAGATAAATGAATTAGTCAAAGCTAGGCAATAAAACAAAAATGAAGTCAAATGACAGTAGAGATGACGAGCTAGAGGATCTTCCACTTACAGAACAGAAATAATTATAGATGAACTGGAAATTCCAACACACAGAAATCTGTCTTCTGGCAAACTGCTCGGAGTTCGTATATATTTGTATTTTTTTCGAACTTACAATGTGTGAAAATGCTTTAAAAAGTAGGTTGGAATTTATAAATACATTGAGGAACCATTACAGAATGCATTTTTGTATGTAAATGTATAAAACGTAATAAATATTTACCACAAGCAATACATACAATATTCACCGATTGCTGATGATCAATAGTAAATAAAAACAATTTTAATACATATTATACAATCAGCGTGTATCAAGACACGGTTCAAGAAACACGTGTTTTTATTAATGTTACGTGTCCATGGTTAAACACTCGAAAGTATCTTCATTGTGTAGCATATCACGCAATAAGTTCGTAGGATTTATTCACTTTAAACATTTTTCTTCTTCATTTTTTCGTAACTTCCATAAAAAATCCTACGGATTTATTAATATGGCATAATTCAAGGAAACACATGTTTTGTTACTGTTATGTAGAGACAGAGGCCCCCGAGACATAGAGCCCCGGAGCTATTGTCCGCCCTACATGTACTCTTCAGAATAGATGAACCATCCTGAAATGGAAGAAAAGACAGGGCGAATATGAAAGGGCGTTCGTTTTAATCAGATTTTTTGTTTAATCCAGAGAGGGGAACATATTTCCTGTGATCGATCGATCAATGCTTTTCATCTATTCTGCATGCATGTACCCAAGTTCATGCATGCGCACGTGCAGAAGGGCAAGAAAAAGGCATTGTTAATCAGGCGAATTGCGCCTACACAAATTAATATTGGCTTCATACAAGGGTGTTATTTCCTCCACGCTACAACATCATTACCGACAAAAACCTCAGGAGCATTTCTAGAATGAGAAGATCCTATAAATTGAATGACAATACGTTCAAATCATTAATAGAATCAGATCCTCGTCAAAGAATCGGAGAGAATATTTATCATATAGGTAAATTCAATAAACAAAGAATTTAGATTCTATACGAACTGTGGCTAATCGCACTAAAGCAACGACAATCTTTGCATCTCTCTTGTTCAAGTAAAAAATCATCTCGTTTTGTAGTAAATTGTGACTTACGATGAGAAGTGGTTACTGAATAATAGCGCCATGCTAAAAAATTAATAGCTTTTATTGAGTCAAGTGCCTCTTCTTACCCCAGACCCATCATTGGCAATGCAAATTTTGGGATTTCACCGAAGGAATACTTTTTTATATGCCTCATTTTTCAAAATTAATACGTTTTCTTGTTAATTAATTACAATGTTTGACATTTCTATGCAATTAATAAGTATAACATTGTTTCGCAAACTAGATTATCAATATGTCTTCCGCATTAACGGCAGTAAAGTTTTGAGGGTCGATTTTATCTGCAGAATGCTTCCATAACATTAATGTCCGCTTTTGAGTCCCCAGGACATTAAAGTGAAACTTTTCAGCTGAACGGCTACATTGTGGTCCTTTAATAAATCACTTTAAACTTTATATCGAGACGAAAAAAAATCTATATATAAATAAGGTTTTTTCAGACGATTAAATTATGTAGGCTCAAGCTTAATTTTCTCGGCGATGGTATCAGTACTTTTTTTGGTCCGCCATGATTTATATATTGTGACTCTTTTCAATACTTTTATTACCCTCGAAAGACTATTCATCTCGGACATTTATGTCTGAAAATAAAAACAGAACAAAACGCTTCATAAATGGCCTGAAAAGCACTGGGCGGAATTCAAAGTAAGAAAAGCTTAATGGGCGAAATTAATCTTGACACTAAGTTTCGAGAATTACGAGAAAAGCTCTTGTTATTTATTTTTCAACGAGAATGAATGCAAATGGAAATATTATTTTTTCGACTGTCCATTTCTTGTATAGCCCTCGAATCGAATTTCTTTGACGAAGATTAATGGATGTAATTTTTAAGTTTGTAAACACCTCCACTTTTTGGCATCTGAAATGAGACTACAATTTTAATCAAAGTAGACGAACATAAGAACAAATCGATTTCAATGCTAACAAATTATAACGCTAAAAAATCGATAGTAATTGATCTTATTTCATCCACATTGTTATCTTCAATGAATGAGAGTATTTTTTATTTTGTTTAATCAATCTTTCTTGCACATGCAGATTTGTGTTCACTTTTGTTCACGCACATGATGGATTGCATTTTACGAAATTTACTAATTGTTAAATATCAGAGGATGGAAACTCAGAGCGAAAAGTTGTGAAAAAATCAACAAATACAAAACTTGAAGAGTGTATTTTTATGTGGCTCATACAAAGACAATCAACTGGACAGTCAATATCTGGTCCATTACTGTGTGAAAAGCAATAATTTTTGATACAAAAAAAATGGAGATTCCAACATCAAAGCAAGTTCGGACTGGCTTGAAAAATTCAAAGGACGACATGGTCATCAGGAAATTTGATATTCATGGGATAAAGTTTTCTGTTATCACACCTTCAACAAATACATTAATTGACACATTGAAGCTATTTGTGGATTAAGGAAGGATTCGACGAATAGTTTATATACAATGCTAATGAGATTGGCTTAAATTGGATAAAACTACCCAGTAATTATTTAGCATCAAGAAGTGAAAATACTTCGCCCGGGTACAAAACTAGTAACGAACGTGTCACTATAATGGTGTGTGCAAATGCAGCAGGCAGACACAGACTGTCACTGCTTATATTTGGAAAATCGAAGAACCCCAGAATAAAATATCAATAGTATTCCGATTGAATATGATCATCAGAAAAAAGCCTAGATTAATGTTTTTAAGCGATGGTATGGAAAACTTCATAGATAAAAGAGAGAAAACGTTATTATTACTAGACAATGTATCTTCCCATCCATCTTTAGAAAATTTAAACCGGATCGCTTCCACAAAAAAATAAAATTATAAGATTGTTGCTACATCGCAGAAGATAGTTTGAATTCTTTAGATGTGTTTTTGAGAACAAATTTTTGAAAATACTATTCGTAAGTTTCAGTAACGTGGTAGAACCTAATATAGGAAACATTGCGGAAGCAATAGCACACTTTTCTATATGTGCTGATTGCGACGAAAAATATGAAACCGAATGGCTGCAATGCAAACGATCCTGGATTCCAAATTTTGAATGATGAGGAAATCATCATGAAGAAATATCTGCCTCGTAAGAACAAGGTCAAGAAGATATTGGTGCTACACATTCTGAAGATTTTCAGTGTTTAGATATCGCCATGAAATGACTTGAGAACCAAGAAGAGTGTAATTCAAGACGACTTATATGTCTTATTCGAGTATTCGCGATTTGGCCAAACCAAATGCACTTCGAGATATTTGACGGTTTGTAGCAATAAACAATCGTTGAGAAAAAAGGAGAGCGGGTATATCTTCTATCGGTGAAGGTGATATGTACTGGTTTATTTTCGTTTTTATGCACCACTTCTTGAGCCATTTTTTTTAAGTTGCTGAAATCATGCGGAAGTAATTAAGAGGCTATTAAAGGGTCGTCATGTGATGTTAGCAGAACCATGTCTTCGGCAAAAGTGGCAGTTGTTGTGGTTTCTGTTTTTGGAAGGTCGGCTGTGAGTAGGAAGTACAAAAGTGGTCCAAGTATACTAACTTGGGGGACGCCAGATTGTATGACATGCAATGCGGTGGCTTCATCCTGGTATTTTACATATAATTATCTGTTTGTAAGATAGCAGGAATCCAATGGCAGATGTTTCCTGATTTTAAAGAATACGCTTAGATGTCATATTTTGTCAAATAGTATCTCTGATAATATGAGTGCAAATGTTTCTCAATGTTTCTTCACATGTCTGACTTAAGTTTTTAATAATGATGTATTAGTAATTGTTGCAAAGTCAGTCGCTTATTGATGACCCTGCCATCGTCATTAATAGTTCCAGTATTTCCCCCTTTTATGAACCACGAAATCAGACTAAAATATGATTTGCAACTCTACTACTCGTATTAGTATCTCTACTACTGTATCCTAAATTCATAACAGATATTATAAATAGCACTTTATGGTCCGTTAACCCCTGGTACTACGAATTAAGTCCCGACGGTGCATGCTACAATCAACAGCAAGGTCGGTGACGCGTTGAACCATTTAGTTGTTCAGCCTTGCACTCGAACTTATATCAATCGCATAGACCTTATTATGTATATGCATACACATATATGAACCGCAATTGCTTTTACCTTGTATAATATCTGGGAAAAAATTACGAAGATTCTTTAGTGATTTTTATAATAACTCAATGAAAATGTATTATACTTACATGTGTAAATGTAGCCAAAAATATTGCGTAACTGAAATAGAAAGGCATCGGGGGCACATGGACGAAACCATGACCATGACTCTTGTTTGTTATGTTTGGCTCCAATTCGTTACCACGTGTCCCACACGATATTGTAGGTTATGGGGTTAAATACAGCACGAATGAAAGCATTTAAACTCAGCTGGGAAAGTTAATCTGCATGGGGTATAAATGTATTATTTATTATATCATTATTACATACATTTTTTGTTAATAACCAGTGAAAACTATTTCTCGAATTTAGTAATGATGTCAGATTAAAGCGATCATAAATAACTTAATTCGACATAAATAACAAGGTACATAAGAGATTTTTTATCAGCGCAGTGGATCTGCTTCTGCATATCTGCGTAAATGATAATAAAACATAACACATCACTCAATAAATTCGTAGGATATTATATATATATATATTTAAAGCCAAAATTGTTATATATTGTATATTGAGTGAGTGTTTTTTTTATGCATTGTTTATGTACTTAGGTTGTCCAATTATCTAAGAACTGAGAATGATTGATCAAACAGGAGCAATTTAAGCATTTATGTTGAATATAGCTTCCCCTAAGCAAACTGAATTAAATGCATCCATCCAATATTTGCTCTACAATTAAAGAAATTCCATTTCCAATTTTGCAACTCGTTACATTTAAGCTCCTAAATAGAGACGTTTAATGCTCGACAAATAGACGTTTGCATCCACCGATTTTCCTCGACAACAGAAAAAAAAGAACGTTTCAACCACGATCAAACGGAATTCCTCCGGTAATTATTCCCCACATTTTCATCGTATATTCTGAAAATGTGAAGAAAAAATAATATAGACAGAGTCACGCGATTTTCCAATTACGTTCAGGTAGATTTCACTTGAACGGAAAATTGTTCCTTTGACATCGCCTGATAGGGTAGTTAAAAAACACCGACTATGATTCATTTATTCTCGGTTCATTATCGCAATGATTTTTCACTTCAATTAATGTACCATAACACGAAAATGAAGGATGCTCGGAGATAATTGAAGTACTCGGTACAATTAATCGATTGCTTCTGGCGCGAACAAAAAGAACGTCTTGTAATAAATCGCCATGTATAGACGAGATTGGAACAATTAAGTAATCCTTTTATATTTTTCTACTCTCCCCCATAAATACGTGAGCCATAAATAGAAGCCATCCAATAAAGTGAAGACAATGAATTTACTCTTAAAGCAACCCTATGATCCATCTGTCCTTGACACTTATACGTGGTGGTGCACAATGCATATTTGCATTGAAATTTCATCAAATTTTAGAACAAATTTTAAGAGCGTCTTATGAAGAAAATTTATATTTCCAGCTGAAAAATATACAATGGAGACACTAAAAATTTGTGCCACTGCATCATATTCAACATCACCGCTGCAAGCACACAAGGATAATGATACCGCCAAATTTAGCATATGCAAAATATTGAGACGGGCAGCATATCGTCTAAATTGTTTAGTGCCGTATTAAAATAATTTTTAGATGGATGAATTGGTACGATGCTAAAATATCTATGGACGATCTCTAAGTCTTCTGCAATCTGCAGATAATATTACCATAATTTAAGATAAATAAAGGGATGCTGCAAACTGAAACGAAGGATCTAGAAAAGGATTTGCATTATCAGCTGAACTGAGAATACATTTAAGTAAAATAAATATACTCGAGGAATATTCTCTGAATGATGTTATTAAAATGAATGCAATAACATGATTGAAGAAATCGGGTCAAATATGAAAATTAATGTTATACTCTGTGATATAAGAATGATACTTAGATCCTTATTTACTTTCTTACTGATTACTTTCTGTCAGCTCCTATCAGCGTAAGACAATATTCAATTCGAGGCAGAGTCAATTGTAAATAAGCACTGTTGATAGCATACAAGACATCATTTGCTCTTGCTTTAGAAGAAATTGATAATCGAACAAAGACTCACTCAACAAGCAGCGACGTACTTGAAGCAATTAAATAAATAAACACTGTCGATAGCATACAATATTCCGTTATTTATTTGTGTAAATAAACAACAAACTTGAAATTGAAATCATTATTAGTTGATAAATTTGGGTTAACGATCTATACACTCGTGCAATGTATGCGGGAAAGCTCTCCGTCTCTGTCTCCCGAACTGCGCTACGTTCTCTCTCTATCTCTGTCTGTCTCCGAGCTCAGTTTAGTTTTAAAAAGTTCTCTAGATTATACCCTTTTAACAATATCCTACATTATTGATTAGGAATTGATTCGGGTGCCTGATTCTATTCCAAAACCACCAACAATAAAAAGGACTTTCTCTGTGCATGATATGTAAGTAGGAAATTTTTCATTATGTTCCTAAGTCTGATCACTCAAACACAAGTAGCATATTGTATATTGTCAACAATTAGGACGAATGTAAACTCATGTCTCGTATTTAATAATAAATTCTATCAATGTCTATTTGGATCATTCGTGTTAATGTTCAGATGTAATACTATCCTGTTACAATTTTACAGTGGCTTCTTTTAATTTTGTTGAAATAGTTCAATTTCTATGTAAAAGATGAAATTATCTATACAAGTAATAACGTTTTCCATACCTTTTGAAGATGTTTTACATAATGGAAAAAGTTTGTAAGTTGAGTAATTTGAAATTCGTTCAAAGTATCTACCATCTTATTGCACGCTATATAAGATAGCATCAAAGATACGACCGACAAACGATAGGGTCGTTGCAAAAATTATTTTCATCTTCGGATCAGATGACAGAAGCTCGTTGCAAAACTTGCAGAAGATATTCAGAATAATTTCATAGAACGTAATAACGCTAATTTGTTTTGCTGATCGCAGTGAGAGCAAGGTTCAAAGTAGCAAAGTGCTTAAATCCAGACTAATATTCTTATCAAGTAATGCAAAATGAGATCCAATGCAAGACTACTAAATGACTTTCATGAATATGAAAACTTAGTGAAAGATGGAGATCCAAAGGATGACTGCATCTCATCTCGTTAATTTCACAAAAGCGTAAATTTTCAACAAAGCAAATTTTTCAACGGAATATTCCTACACAAAATATCATGTATGATACTTTCGAATAACAAAATGCAATACAGGAAAAAATATTTGCGAATTTGATAACTATGATGCAATTATTGAAATACGTGTGATTCTGCATAGAGAGAGATGATACAATATGGATGAGCGAAATGCAAATGAAACCACTTAAAGTGGATGCTCCTCGATGGTTTATTTAATTAAGCATAGTCTCTATTTTGCCAGCAGGGATGATAATCAAACAATCCCCCTACATAGGTGTTGGTGACGCTTAAAAGAAACACCCCGATATTATGCAAAAGGTTTCCAGGACGCGCTTTCCAACAACGGGGAACCCTTCATTATGATTTATCGTAACTATTCCTGAATGTTTAAAATTAATAGCCCCCCCAAAATAATTTAAGCCAGAAAAGGTGTTCCGGCTAACATCCGGGACACATCCGGATGTCGCTCAAATTTAAATGGAAAATGTGGCGGCAGAAAATAAAAACAATTATGCCAAGCTCGTGTAATACTGGTGATTAAACTAATCTAAGACGTCTCACTAAATGTATCTTATTTACAATTTGAAGCATGTTTAATTCAACGATTTTATTAAGTTAAACGGTGGTGGCGTTTTGTGATAGATGTACAACATTAATTATATGTATTTATGAATGCCATTTAAAATTTTCCTGTGGAATTGTTATTTTTTTGTATTGAAGATCAATTTTCTATCACAAAAATGATATATTGCCAATCGAGGCAATGAGATACGATGAGGAAAATTCCAAATGTATTTGATATATTTCATATAAAATGCATTTTCGGCTCAAAAGGAAAGTTTTTCAAGAGGAAATTAAAATGTCGCTGATTTTATTTAAATACGATTAAACTTTATAATGGAATAATGAAATGGGGTGTGGTCATTGACTTTATCTGTATCCTCTCAATAGTATATACAGGGTGTTTTGCACATGGACTGACAAACATTTTTTGGGGGTTAAGGGAGTCATTTTGCTATGTTTCACACATAGGATCAATGATCTAAGTTTCAGTGTTGTCAAAAAATATTTTTTTTCAAAATCTTAATCTAAAACCACTGGATTTCTTTGTCTAGGGACGTGCAAAGGAATTAATTTACACGCCAGAGATTCCCATAAAGAAAATCCTAATTGAAAAAATGGTCACCGCCCTTGCAAAAATAAAAGAGGAAATGCTGCTTCAGACAACTAAAATTGAAGTAAGAAAGGGGTGTCATGCGTGAATACGAAGCAATGGTGGTCAATTTAAACAAATTTAATAAAAACGTCTTAAACATTCAAAGTATTTTCCTAACCCTGACCCTGGCAAACTGATACGTCCTCAAGTTTAACTACTTATTGAATGATTTGTATGATATGTAGCATATCGTTGGAAAGGCTATAATCTAGAAAAAGTTTTAAAACTAACTAAGTTCAAAATAGTTGTTAGTTTTTTATTTAAAGAATTTAGAAGTTGACATATCTCATTTGTTTGCACATTTTATGTGACTTTGGAAATTCATAAGCAATTTTCTTTAAACCGATTGCATAAAATAATGATTTATTTGGGTCAAAAATATGTTCCAAAATAAAAGTAAAACTGTTATTTCGTGCTATTACGACTACGATTTAAAGGTGAAATTTTGGGAACTTTTTCAAAATATTGAAAAAAATTCTATTTCGATAACCCCGACACTTAGGACATAAGATCCATGTATGAAACGTAGCAAATGACTCTCTTATTCTTTAAAAAAAATTGTCGGTCCATGTGCAAAACATCCCGTATTAACACCTGTATATTATTGAAAGTATTACCTTTTAATCATATTTAAATGTGTTTTATTATGAAATAATTAGAAATATGTAAACAATGGAAGATATCGTTAAAAGAAGATGGGAAAAATTTGGAAAATAAGGTGAGGAAAATTTGTACGCAAAAATTCATTCCATCCCGGGAAGACACTATAGAGATAACGAGGAACAAAGGAAAATAGGAAAATGTTTTTTTATATTTTTTAGAGCCTTACAAGAAAACAGGCTTGAATTTAAAGAATGGCAATGATATTTTTATATTAATTGTCAACTGTTAGTTAATTTTTTATGATTTGTTAATGTTTATTTAAAAAAAATAGTAATGTAATTTTCGTGTTGTTTTATAGGATGCAAAACTATAAAACAGGATGCATTGGATTTTTCATCATATTTTCCTTTTAACAAAAAATAATTGGTTTCGGGATCTCGAACATAACCTAAAACACAATGCAAATTTATGACAATATGCAGAGATAGTTGGAATTGCAATTGGTGAGGAAGCATGGGGTCGTGTCAGGGGAAATGCACCGGAGGTGAGGAAATGGTGTGTGCGTCTGGTGTCCGAATTGCACCGGATGTGAATGTTGCAGAGGTGGGTTTATTGACCCGGGCTGGTCCCGTTTCGCGGCGCCAAATCAAAGGCTGCAAGAGCGCATCGATTATCCTGGCCGGGCTGCAGGTCTACGACCCCGCCCGTGACCGCCCGCTACGCCGTAGCACGTGGGCCCCAGCCCGGGCCCCGCGCCCCGGGCCCGGCCCTTCCGCACCGGTCCTGCTCTTCTACGGATCTACTTGCAGCCAGCGATGACAAACTCCATAAAGCTACGCATCTCAACGCTACGTGATACGCGAATCTCTGTGTATATCACATTCTTTAGCAGAACTCCTTGAAGTGGAAAGGCGTTCTTCTTCTTTCTTTTTTGAAAGAAGGAAAGGACATTGAGTATTTAAGTATATTTTTTCAAGCATATTCCATAATGTCTACTGAAAAAAATTGTATATGAGCAAAGAAAATCGAGCAAATTCGTTGTAATTTGATAAGATTTCAGTGATGATAATACTTATATATATTTATAAACTATTATCATCATTCACCATTATATAACTTAAAAACCATAATGAGCTGTAGTTTTTTTGTTTTCTGAGGGTTGGCAATACTGAGTAGTAGAAGAAGATCTCTTGATAGAGCAAGCATCATAGGAATACGATAGTACGTAAACTCACAATGTAGTATCCAGTCACGTGAAAGATGTCGGTAAGAAATCCCGCCAAATGCGAACCACGTGCTGTGATCTGCTTGACTTGAATTGGAAAATAAGGATTTTCTGAGCTCTATTGTGATTGGAGATGAAACGTGAGTCAAAAATAAAGTCGCTATGTCAATTCCCCATCTGCTAAAAAAATCAAAACCAGTATTTTGTAGAAGAGCTGACGAAAAGAGTGTGTTTGTTACATGACAACGCTCTTCCTAACGCAACCTTGGCCACCAAGAAGCTCTTGAACTCATTTGGTTGGAATGTTTTGAATTACCCTCCGTATTTCCCCGACTTGACGCCTTCCGATTATCATCTTTTCACCTCTCTGAAGGTATACATGGGTGGAATTAAATTTTCAACCGACGAGCAGATGCAGAAATACAATAGGTTCAGAAGTAGGAGAAGGAGCTGGCGAGAAAGTCTCTTTCTCTAAAAAAAATATAAAAATCTAGTACACTTACTTTCTGAATATGCCTCGTATCATCAAGTCACTGACATATGAGTTTTATATTTGTATGACATTTCCTACTGAAGAATTCCTATTCAAAGCCTTAAGAAAGCCATCAATCGCTTAAATAATGAGAAGCATTAGACCAATGCGAAAACAATTCATCATTATTGTTAAAAACATAACATTAGCAGATCAAATATTTATTTCGCCGTAGATATCAAAGAAAAACGTCTAAACGTAGGAACAGAAATTTTCTTAGGTTCATTTAAATATCAACAAATTGATCAATTTGAATATGAGTTTGTTCGACATTTTTAAGTTGGGACTTACACCGCCTTTCGAATATATTTTTACTCTCATTCGATCATCGATTAAATTTCATGATATGATCAGAGTGACGGCATAAATAATTTCTCGACACCCACTCGTGTTATTATTTCTCCATGTAAAAAACGTTCAGGTTAAGTATTTCAATCGAACTAGAGCTCGAGGAGCGAGAATTTTCGGCCAATATCGGATGCATGATAAAAGTAAAAAATCCTTGGGGCAATAACAGGGCTAAATATATTCCATGAAATTTGGCATAAATCAACTCTGACCTTTCGGCGCCGAAAATATAATATAAATCGAAAATGGATGTGTATCAACTCGCTAATGCTAAATCAATATGAGAGGATAAGTGCTAAAATATATTTTTTAATACAAGCAGATATTGAATTTAAAGCATCATTAGATTTATTGGCGACGTTACTATGAAATTAATTAATTGCTAATTTTTTTTTGGATTTCAAATCATCATATATGAATGTGAAAATTGTCAATGAAAATAATTCTGTCGGATTTATAAGTTGTGGCAAATCTTTATCAGTACTTAAAATGTTGATACGAAATTGATAAATACATGACAAAGATATTTAATATTTTATTATTAAAATATCATAATTAAATATTAATGCTACTGTTATGATAGAGATGATTTAAAAAAGTTTGCTAACGACTGTTTCGATAGCTGAAAGTACATGCCCAGGCTGCAGCCCGTTTTTACGTCATGCGGCTGCGTTGGCTGCATTGCGATTCCCCGGCTGACTGGGATCGGGAGGCTTTCAGGGTGGTTCCTACTAGGAAGGCTTTGCCGGGAGCTTTTCAGATAAAAGATGGGGTGAGTGAGGGGTAGCCAACGGTGGTAGATCTGGGAAGCGTGCTTGTTTTCTTACTCGCAGCATCGATTCTGCGCACGATTTATGTACACGTGCCTATACAAACACTAACCGTTATAGAATTAAATTATTCACGCGAGATCATACACATTGTATCGATATGTACTCCAGAATAATTGCCTTAATATATTTCCCGATGAAATATAACATTTTTCATACGATAGCATCATATGTATGTACATTGCAACAATTTTTCCATGAACGAGCACACCGCTATAAACGAGACAAAAGCTGGATGCAATAATTCGTGATCTAAAGCGCTATCAAAGATGCTGCATGATCAAAATGGATCTTAAAACTTCGCATTTGAGACTCGCACGATGAGGGCGACGAGTGAAATTTATAAGGGTAAGGTTCAAAGCACTCGAAAAAATCGAGAGCCGGATGTGTACTTTGGCAAAGCAAAGGCTGAACTCTGTACCCACTGGGGAGACGCAGTTCACACTTTCAAAACCATATATCACAAAAATGCGACATAATGAGAAAATCCACTCAGAATGAAAATGAGCAAGCTATGAAAGCTAGAAGATGCTTTAAAGCCAAGAAAACCATTGGCAAATCTTGGATGCACGATCCAAAAGCTGGATACAAACAAAGAAAGCATATAGCATTTGAATTTAGATAGAAAAATAATATCAGGGTATCCGGAAAGCGACGGCAGAAATTATAAAAGTGTTATAAAATAATACGTACTCGTCTTTAATAAAATCTGTAATCAATATGAACAATTTCTCACTACCGTCTCAAGAAAGACTACTTGTCATTAACAACACTCCAATTACCCAATCTTGAATTTATGACACTCTCACTCTAATGACTCGTAAGTTGAACATTTATAAATGAAATTCAATGCAATCGATCGTAAGACGAGGTAAATGTTTGAATCTGATACTTAAATGTCGCCATTATTGTTTAAATATATTGAGAAAGTCTTAGACTATGCATTGATATCGTAGTTTAGATCCTCGACTCGTATTATAACGGTTTGGATTCAAATTCAGATTCTTATGAGTGACTGAATTTGCAACAATAATTAAAATAACGACAGTTTCCCTACTCACTCATAGATAGTCTAACTCAAATTTCCTTTTAAATAATCATAACCTTACTTTACTATATGTGAAGATCAAATGCGAGACCACCGTATGAAATATTCTAAGATATACTTTTTTATATAAACAATACACAATATGTAAAGGCAACCTGTAATTAATTTTGCAGTCAATGACTGAAGCTGAAATGACGTACATTGAGGCAAAAATATTGCAGACAAAGGCGAAAACCAACAATTGTGAGCGGAAATTTTGTACCAGGCAATCACACAGCAATGGCTGATAGGTCTTCATCAAATCGATTTTATACGAAATATTCTATTAAATTTCTGATTTTCATTCGAAATACCATGTCAAAATATTGATGATATTTTGAACCCCTTGAATTACTTTAGAAAAGTATAATTGCATCAATACTGAAAATAGTCTTGAAATAATACTATCCACGTTCTATGTCAGAGCTTCATAACCTTTTGTGTTCCATTTGTATACCAAAGTTATTTTTTGATATATTTTGAAATTATACAGTGCTGAGAAATGACATTTTAATATACAAAAATTACATATTAATATATATTTTTATAGAGGGTTTGTATGAAATAATAAATTATAAATTGCAATCGTAATTCTAATCAGTTCAGTGCGATCTTTGGCCTTGCTGAAAGCTCTTCATAGCATATTTTAATGAAAGCATCACTCTAATTGTAGTCTACTCCTGGTCTTAATTTTAAGAATGGAAAGTGCAGCTTCAAATAGGCTATTCAAAAATGGAGCAAATACTTCATCATTTTAAATACGAGTTTTTTTCAGTTTTATTCAAAATGATGTGAATTCGATGTGTTTTTGATAACCGTAATGCTGCATAGTTTCGCCAAACTATGATTACATTTTTAATATGCACTAGATGTCTTCCAGAAATAGTTTCAATATTGAGAAGAAAGCCATATTGTTATTGCATAGTTTCAAAATTCATTAGAATGCTTTTTATTGCTGTGTTCAATCATAACTTCTTTCATAACAATATCCAAATCGTCTGAAGCCTTCGCTTTAGGCTGGTGCTCTTTTCTTTTAAATAAAATCCTTTTATTCTAACTTCATTCTATTCCTTCACAAATAGCAGACATCTTCATCTTTTCATAATTGTATTTTGCAGGTTTAAAGCATCAGTTAAATTGAATGGATGTCATGTGTTTTGGGTTGGTCATAAACACAATGTAGTGTTATTTAATGAGCGTGGTATTTATATTAGATATCCTAATCAAATTGTTAATTTGAGAATGGGCAGGTCATGTGACAAGGCGAATGGACGATAAGTGGACGAAACCGTTATGAAATGTCGAAATGCATAGTATTCAGTGAAGGTAGATATGAATGAAAGGCCTTTGTCCTGGAGTGAACTTCGCGTCTTATATTTATTCATTGCATTAGTCAAAGAAGCTTTATTGGAGCTGCCATTGATCGAGCGTCATAATATTATCTTATCTAGGAATGATATCGATCATCGATCGATATTATAATTGGACATGATCATTAGTTAAATTTTCGCAAAAAATAAATTTAAGAAAAATGCATTTTTTGATATAAAAACTAAAAAAATCTTATTGTTGTGACAAAAGCGAAATGTGTATCGACATACATATAATGAGCGACGAGTTGGGCGAGGATCGTAAGATGGAGGTTTTGACCCAAAAAACGTAGATTGGGGGCGTTGACTAGCGTGAAGGGTGTACTGTAGTAGAGCTCCACGTGGAAGGCTTTCGGGGTCGCTCACGTGAATGGATGCGCGCGCAACACCGACGCGCCCCGACGACTCCCGCCGGTTACGCAACCGCCATTTTAATGGCGGACTGCTGATGCACTGCACCCCTGCTTTATGGTCCCTTTTACACACACCCACTATAACAACACAAATCTTTCGAAATACTGTTTACATTCACAAATTAAAGCATCCCGATTAAAAAAGAAATTGGGGTATTTTGGCAAATTTACGTTTTATGCAAAATCATCGGGTGTCGATTTAGAAATTTAGCAAACAATGGGGTCGCCCAAAATGGGTCAAAATGTGGATTTTTTCTGAATTTCATGCGAAAGTCTTTTGAGCCAGTTGTACATTGTTTAAATGGTTTCCATCGTCTTCCGAAGACGTTGATTGATGTTCTAAAATTCACTTCAAATTCATGAAAGCTACGCAACAACGGACGCCGCCTCGATACCGCAAAACAATTTTCCGACGTAAATTTTCATAAAATTCAAGCAAACGATTTAATTAATTCAGGAACATTGTTCATATATGAACAATGTCTGACCGCCTAAAATTAAATAATTTCGCCAATAGTGGCGGATTTGAAACTTCAACTTGGGCCATCCGGTGCGATCGAATTAAACGCCGGCGTTTAACTTGGGGTTGAAAAAAAATCGAAGCCGTCCATTTTTGCGGCTGTATTGTTTTAACGAAATCGAGACGAAATTTGAAGAAAAAAGTTCGAAGCTTCGACGAAAATTGGCGTTGTAATTATTCGCGTGTAAGTTGTAGAGGTGAAGCACCGAAGTACCGGTGACATAACTCTCCCAGCCGACCCCCCCGATGCCGCAGTTTGTTGTCCGACTTAGCAAAACTTGCCCGACTGTTGGGGGTGGGCAGGGTGGACGGGATGGGCGAGCGCGGGGTGAGGCCCCGACAGCTCCGTGAAAGCCTCCACGCTTTATTACTGCTATAGAGCTTTCGGATGCTGCAGTGCCATTTCCACGCGTACAGACAAATTATTGAGTGAAAAAATTCTATGAAATACAAACACAAACGGAAATCGATTCAATAAATAAATACCCTAAAACTGTGCTATTATTAACCCCATATATAAATGCTTGCAAAGTTTCTGTTCAAGGACATGTACTTGAATGCGTCAAAATACTCTTACAATGTGTATAACCTAAATATCGTACACGCCAAACATACGCAGATTACTAAAAAATATTCCAATACAGGAATTAAATCGTAAAAGGATAGCTGACAATAATATTTAATATCAATAATTCATATAAAAACAGTAAGATTGACATGACTATACTATTATGTAGCTTCCATATCAATCAAATTGTATTCCTGTTAATAGATTTATTTAAAATAAGGACAATATCTATCAATAACAATTAAATTTTATAATGATTTTTTGCAATCTAGTTGATATAATGTCGCATATTTAAATCGCATATTTATATTATTCTTAAAATACCATATCTACATTTTTAATGATTGTGGCAAAACCAGTTACTCATAAGCGGACCTGCATTGCTTTATTGAATCGAAAATATTAATATCACGATCTCCCAATTCTTTCATACAATCTGGATTTGAACCTGAAGCTTTATTATAAAAGTCTACGATCTAACCCACTATACTAACACTTCGTCTGGAAAACTTTTGCTTGTGCATTGGCTACTAAATTTTGCGACCGTTGACCGAGACGATCGATCAGACACATTAATATTTCCCATCTCTGTGCTTAGGGTATTGTCACGATGCATTATGACTATTTGGGCATTATCAATCTCCAAATATTATTGACACCAAATTCAATCCAATAATTAAACATATATATGAAACAATCTTATTAAATCGTTATGAATGACTTTTATTAAAAAAGGGTTTTCTATCAGGCTTCTATTCCGGTTGGGGGCGCGTTCATGTTCAAGCCGTATTCGATTCAGTATTGAATACAATATTTGCCGAAGAAAAGTCGCATTTAAAAACCTATTTGAAATATAAATATAGCACTTAAGTAGATCCTTATCGCGGCGTAGAAAAATGTCTGCAAAATCCAACAGAATGAAAATTAGTCACTCGCGGGGGTTGCGTTCCCGAATTTTGTCACGCATATCAGGACCGTACAAATGGGGGGGCTTTTAACATGCACTAATGGGCTTTACATTCTTAAACAGGTCGAACAATTTCTTATTCAAATCGAAACGTATTTATATTTAGGGAATTCTTTATCAGATGATATTAGTGACTTTACAATACGTCTATCTGAGATCTCTAAGTGGGTGATGGATTATGTGATGCAAGAAACATGTATTTAAATTTTGATTGTCGGCGATGTGACATGGCAAGTCATTTAGGCAAGCATATCATCGTTGAATTTGAATATATTTAATGAATTCAATTGTGAATATTTATGGTGCGATTGTCTTGAGGGATGATATTTTCCGACGGGGTCAGATTATAAAGCGCATATATCGCGAGAAATCACGGATATGCATATCCCGCAACATGGAGAGCTTATTGGATAACGTCTATAATTAGGGTCTATAACTGGGGATAATAGGACGTTGTAGTGACGAAGGATTTAATTCCCATGCTAAATCATATCGTCGATGTGTTTACAAATGTCGCACGTGGCGTGTCGGCATGGAAATTTACGAGCCAACAGTAGGATATTGTTCCAGTATTTGCGACGCAGAATTTGCTGCGTACCGCCGGCTGCATCCAGGCAGAGTCTGCGCGGGGGAGGTGGGTGGTGGGTTGGTTGGTAGATGGGGAGGCTTAAGCGGGAGACGGGCGATGGGCGAGTGGTGGGTCGTTGGCCGCGGCAGTGTGCCAGCAGCCGCCCCTGACCGGCGCGCGCAAGCCGTTGCACCGCAGCCTCCATATACACACACACCTCCACGACTCACCCCCACAGACCCACCCCCAAGCCCACCCACCGCTGCACATATACTTTGTAAACACGCGCCAGACGAACTTTCATTTCTATAGCGCTATCGCTCGTTGTGTCATGTTCGAATCAACACAACCATATCGGAAGCTTCGTTGCTTCAAACCATATCTCTCCATATTAGTACTTTAAATTAATCACGGACATGACTTCAATTATTTCATAATTTTTGATAAACAAACTATGTGTATTACAGTTGTATCCTCTAAAAGGACCCAAAATAATCATCAATCGTCAAGTCAAATATATTTTTAGACTAAGACAATTCAATCGACCCCAATCGTTTTTCATCATTTTTGACCTCAAATCAACCAGATATCTAAATCCACACACTCTGAAAGACGATCAGCGAGCAAATTCTGATCCTTGCATCTATAAATTATATAGTTCTCGACCTAATATGTACATTAAAAATCCATCAACTCGTACAGTACCGTGCGATCCTCGATAATCCGGATATCATAACGCTTCCAGATCTCAGCTCCCGGCTATGAGCGGACTCGAAAATCTTAAAATATCCCTCTGTCAAAAATCTTATTTTGTTATTTTATGTACATACATTTGTGTTGGGCAAACAATAAAACCCATGAAGGTGAGACTTGGCATGCATAACAAGTAAAACCCAAATGTGTACAACTCGCATGTTCCTATTTTTATTTTAAGACTTCGAGAGACACCCGCCTGTATCTCATCTCGGGTGAATTATTGCCCTATGTCGCATATTTAGGGCAGATCTAGAACGAAATCAAGCCATTTTACAGAATCACATTGCACATCTTTTTTGTGATAATATATAATAAGAAAATATTTTTATTGATTTTTATATATATTCAATAAAATATCTTAATTATTGAGCTTCCAAAATCACATAAAATGTGCAAAAGAATGAGAAATGTTAACTTCTGAAGTCTTTAAACATCTAGATTATATCCTTTCCAGCGATATACTAAATGTTATACAAATCATTCAGTAAGTCATTAAACCTGAAGAGGTACCAGATTGCCAGGATCAGGATTAAGAAAATACTTTTTATGCTTAAGATGTTTTTATTAAATTTATTTACAAAATTTGATCAAATTGGCCACCCTTGGCTTCATATGCACGTACAAAATATTTTCCTTATTTCGACTGTAATTGTCTAAAGTAGCATTTCCTGCAAAAATGAATTTTGCAAAGGCGACGCTTGTTCCTGAAAGGTGGGTTCTTAGTGCCTACAAAAGAAATCCTAATCCTAGCTTAATCATATGAGTCTTCTATGGATATCATTGACATCTGAAAGGTTTTAAGAAAGAGAATCTTCATCAATATGACATTTTGATATACACATTTAAACACATTTCTCCCACATAATCCAAGTGCCATGCTCAATTTATTGTAGCAGTTCTAAAGCATCCGCGATATGTTAATACGTTTATATTTCCGATTTGTATATATCTGTCACAGCGATCATAACAATGATAATAGTATCAACGTCAACGAACAAAATCTTTTATCAATTTGATTCATATAGCATGAGGATACATAATAATCTAAAAAAGAAATTATATTTTGCTGTAGACTCGTGTAGTACAAGAATAGACCAATCTACACCCATCCATATTATGAATACAGTCTATAAAAGAGCTCTATGCACTCAGACGATGGCACTGTCGTCATATTCAAATTACTTTTGCTTCATACATATATTCCTATCCAGAGAGGTTTCATCATGAGGCATTTAAATAAATTTTCGTTCCACTAAAGAAAATTGCTTTTCTGAAACTACCATGATACGACGACATAATAAAACGAAAAGTTTTTATCGGATTTATATCCATAAATCTTATTTTTTTAAATGTGTGATATTCTTCCTCTGGATCTAAAATCAAAACATCCACCAAGAACGAAGCTCCACTTCATTTCTTTCAGAGCGACATGCTCTTTTATTGACTCATATAGACTCTGCCATTACAGGAGCTCTCCAGTGTATAAAATGTGACTTCTGACAACAAACTACGTATGATGGACATCCTGACCTTTTACATCGTCTTAAGTACCAATTTCAGTACTCTATCGTCTATTTTTAGTATTTTTTATTTGCTACATGCACTGTAGGGGTCTAATCATGCGCTCGGGTTTCATTTTGTTCAGCATTTAGCACGTCATTCAGAATGAAACTTTTCGCTTTCCGCGCTGTGAAATATAGCATTCAAAAACATGAAGTCTGGAAACAATAATAGTGTTCGAAATTACCATCGGGTTATCATTATTCAGCTTTAGTGGATCTTAGTCCACGGCCAAAAATGGAAATTTTATAGTGTATCCAAGGGTGGCTGACGATGAGGTGGAAGGCGGCGAAGTCGTGGAGTAGAGACCACACTGACTCCATACTGCAATGCGGTGCAATCACTACTTACACCAGACGAAACCTGCGTGACTTGGATGCAACACTTTGAGAAACTATTTTCGTACATATGGCATTATTTCATATTCTCAATTATTTCCAGATTATATCCTGGATATCTTATATATTCAATGGTAAAAATTGATTTTATCTGTCTGCCGATATACTCTTGCATTTTAATCATTCAAGGTATCAAATCAAAAATCAAATTCTGCTCAAAATTTTAAAAAAAATCCACAATAAAGGAATAAAATATGCAATTTGTAATTTTATACACTGATGCACTTGTGTGGGTTTTCATTAAAAAATGGGTGGAATCGATAATTCACTGTTAAAAATAAAAACTACGATTAAACCATCATATAATACGATCAATAGATTCATAAAACCCAAACATAGAATTCGTATAAAAGAACTGAATTGCGTTCCAAAAGTAATACTACGTTAAAATATTTTTATTTTCTGTCATAATATTCAAAAATATTACATATAAATATTCCATAAAGTATTTTCGTCATCACTTTTTATCATCATTAGGCGATGACGTTTTCATATTGGCGAATTTGGATGAAAAATCTTTAATTGTATGAATTTAAGCACTTAAACGATATTTTTTTAATGAAAGTGCTTTCATTAAAAAATACATATCTAATGATCGGGCCAAGTCTAAGATTTTCTGCACGTTTTTTATAGTAAAATGCTTAACCGCGTTATCGTTCCCATTTGTACTATCGTACTCTAAAATTTGAGATATTTCAGATACCATTTCCATCAACGGCCTCTTCTTTTACCAGCGATGCTTGAAAATCTCCGACATTCATATTATTAAAGCCTTCCTTTCCTATAGACTTCTACATTACGTCCACTCTAATTTTCAGCTGGCTTATTTTCATGCCTCCGCAACTTCGATATTTTCATCGTCGACTTTTTTTCAAACCCATGGCAATGATTCTCTGACATTGTAACGTGAGTGATTTCCACATTTTTATTTAAAATAATGTGATAAATTGTTCACTGACTTAAATAAAGATTTTGATCAATAGCTAGTCTTCTTCTTCTATAGCCACTTCAGTGATCCGATAGTAAAAGGACCCAAACGGAAGCCGTTCATCTTGAAGAACACGTACGGGATGGAGACACAACTCGATAGTAAGTAATTCAGCATTTGGTTGAAAATGTGTCGTTACAAAGGAGTTTTCCCCCAAATTTTGAATCGTGCTATAAGAATGCGTGCAATAACAAAATTGTCTGTACATTGACTCAAAAATATTAAACTCCATGATATTTTTGTAAGCTAAATCATCATCGTAATCGTATAATTGTCCTAGATTAGTATGCAGCGCTCAAATTTCTTGTTCAAATATTGATTTTTATACAGAACCCGTCAGTGTCGCGTTGAGGCCTACGGATTCACTAAAAAACATCCCTCGCGTTACTTAAGCCCTAACTTTAGTATCCTTTCCGCTTATGCTTAAAATTTCATAGCACGAAATATGAGCTGCGTAAATAAAACGATAAAAAGCGCGTATTAACCGCATCGGACCGTTTCCGAAAACGACTTTTTTATTTAAAAAAATAAAAACGATAAGCGTCAGCGAAACATTGTTTGGTCTACGTAATTTTCACATCACAATCCACCCCCATCCGCAGGGTCGTGGGAGGGCAATATTGCGGGGTGCGTTATCCAGTGTTTGTCCCTGTTTTAGTCTATGGCATTGTCTGATGTTTATCTCAGAATTCCATAGTATGGATTTGTTCCACCCTTGCAGAATATTTTGCATTGATATAAATAGAACCTTGTCGACGGAGCGGTATCAGACCTCACGATGAGAAAATGTGACCCACTTTTGCACTGTGATATCACGCTGGAGACATAAAATTTGTCTTCTAGGGATTGTTTTCGACTTGCCAAGACAAGAGAAGTGATAAAATTTCGAATCTTCGATGCAGCGAATTTACATGATTGCCCCGAGATTCGGATCCGGGGGTGAGAATTTGTTAGCATCGCAAAGCAACTTCGTGCGAAAATATTTTTCATCCAATTTTATTTTTAAAACTTCTGACCAATTACGCTGCTCGTCCCATTTTTATTATGAAAGGACGTAAAAATACGTATACGTGCATGTTAATGATATGCACCTTTACTCAACGTACCGATCGATTTGCATGCGTATTGGTCGTTAGCGCTTATTTTGGTGAAAATAATTAATTACAAGAGTGGGTATTGTGTATGGCACGTTTCTGTGCCAAGAACGGGGTTGCGATGTCAACGTGATACGTGCGCAAGGAAGCGTAGCCCGGGGTGGCCGGGTTTTAGGGGCTGGGGGGCTGAGAGGGGCTGGGGGGTTGGCAGGGGATGCACGGGGCTGCACACGTGGCGCCCGGGACCTCCCGTCGGTCATTGCCAAAGTTCACTCGCTTACAGGATAATGCCTCCGCAGTTCCACGACCCTTCACCAATTTTTATGTAACACCACGCGATACTGCTAAGTATTCAGGATGCAGTTGAATGCATTCTGAACGAAGGTGAAAAACATTGAGCCAGCAGGGAAAAGGCTTTCTATACCACTCGTACTATTGATTCCTCAGACTACTACAAATCAATAATCACCAGTACTAATTTTTTGTATATGAAAAGTAAAACAATTTTATGAAAAAGATCACCTTAAAATATCTTAAATCAATTATCTCAAATATTGACATAATGGTTGTTTGATATTGACATAATGACTTGGAAATTCCAATCAACTATGTCGAATCAAAACAAACCCGGCTTCCAGATTTCGGATTCCTAGTATTAATTTAATTCAAATAAGCTTAACCACCTATTAAAATCTGATTTACACGATTGCACCATTAAAAAAATAAAATAAAATCGTAACTTACTATTATTGCCTTAATACTACATGTCTTAATTATATCATATGAAAATATTGGAATACCACCACATAAAATCTGACATCTACAAGAAAATCTTCTATGAACCTACGTCTAAAGTATGGATATGATAGAATAATTATCAGGTTATCATCATCGACTCACTTCTTATTAAATTCAACTATTTATCCATTCCATTAGTCTTAATGTTGATCCAATCTTAGCTTTTGTAAAACACACATTTTTTGCAATTGCATCCATATTTCAAATAATTTTCGTCCAATTTGTATTTCATTATAAACGTTTGGGTTTAAATCATTATTGTAAAAATATGTTCATCGTGCTTAAAAGAGTCTAAAATCATGAAAATGTACATATCAATGGAAAATCATCACAAAAATTCTTCAACCCCGGGAAAATAGCATAAATTCAATAATGTGGATAACGATTCGAATGTTTTCTATTTGTCTTTATATTTCTGCCTTTGACCATGTTAATTTTTTATTGCAAATCGGTCATAGGTATGATTAATCGTCACAATATTTACTTTGTGCTGAGCAATTGGTCATCCTATTTAACCGTCTATAATTACTGCATTGATTGAATCTCATGTAATATATTCATTCATCAGGCATTGATTCAATAATTACATTATGATTTTGTACAATGGTGATGTTATTGATAGCTTTCGTTTCATTCAAGCTCAGTTTGGGTTCCTGTTATATTTCTTCGAGGGTGATATTTATATTTTTTCACCTGTTATTAATCATTCCCATCTTAGTCTATTAAAAATGTCGACAGAATATTCTTGTTTTTTTTTTAAATTTCTAATTCTCTGCTTGTTTATATTAATATTTTTGTCTGTTATATTTATTTTGTTCCTCTTAGTGATCAAATTTTGATTTTTCTTTGAAATCTTATTTAGTTTATCCCCATAGTAAGGAGCTATCATTCGAAAACAGCATCCTTGAGGTTCTTCGATCGCGTGATCGAGATGCGATTCAAATTGGAGTTAATTGAAGTTATTTACCAATTCAATCTTAAGCTCTTTTACTGTACTATTAAAATGATACGATTGCAATATCAAAATAAATTATTACATAATCATTAATCAAAATTGCTTTTAAAATGAGCATTTCATTCGGTGACATATTTTGCATATATATTCTCTCGAATCTAATATTGAAGCAGTTTTTTACAAAATGTGACTATGGATATATAGGACATGTTTAATATTCGCCTCCCTCAGCATCCAGGGAATGTTCAGACTTTAGCATAAATAAAGAAGAACGACAATTCATTCAGAAAATACTTTATTTATCGGGTCAACATTCAGCTGATTGTATAGTTGATAAAAAAAGACCACCTCCGCCACAATCGATAGATTTTATCCAGGAAAATTCCTGGAGGGGATATTCAACCCCTTAACCGCCACTGTGCCCCAAAGGGTTTTATGAGTTTGGCCCATAAATGGATTAGTGTCAAATCCGGTCACACCTTCTTTGTGTTGGCTCATTTTACACCGTCACGTTTTTCCAGGGTATTTTTATGCAAATTTTTCGACCACATCGAAAATACGCACGATTAGACAAATATCACTCCTTGTCTTTCGGACTCTTGAGTGCTCTTCAAATTTACTAGATCTTGATCAGTGTCTCGACAACGAATAAAATTATCTTAATATTATCTTATTTATTAAATCCAAAAATTGCACTATAACAAATGATGAAATTGGATAACATTTGCCGTAAAAATGCAGAACGTGCTCTCAACAACGCGTCCAATGACGCAATGCGTAGCGAGCGTTTACTACATCGTTTATCTTTCACGCTTTTATCTCATACGATCCTGCTTTGAAAGCTTGTCGATATTTATCATCTTATAAGATGATATTTCATATCAATCATTTTCATTAAATAACATTACCTTAATTTCAATTATGATTCTACCCACGCAATAAGTATATAGTGCTTCGTGTTCCAATGAAAATAAATGTTTTCATAGTTCCGATTTGATCGAATTTCGATCATTGATGTTGTATAAATTTGAAATTAGCATTGATTTATTCATTATTAAATGGTGTAGAATTTACATCAAAATATTCCACTAGCGCTTTTTGAAATTCTGCATATTAAAACATTCCTCTAAAATTTTCTATTTCCATTGACATGAACGGTAATTAAAAATATTATAGTATTTTTTGATGAAGAAAATGGATGGAATTGAATATTCCAATATCCTAGTTGTATAAATTAGCTCAATAGTTGTAGTGATGCCGGTTTTATTATATTTTCTTCAGATAATCATGATTTTCTACGATGTTTTTCTACTTCAGCTAATTTATGATCATGAAAAGCTAATTACATTAAGCTAAGTACCATAAGCTCTTGGCATATGCACATTGAATTTATTTTTGCCCTCGACTAACACTATACTTCTATAATATATAGATGAATTATGACATTTGTATAGCATGGTTTTAGAAAAACATCCAATAAAAATATTCCATGTAAGATTGAGACATCAAATCCAAAAATTCTGAAAGACGGTGACAAACGAAATGACAAAAACAAACCATTGGACAGAAACAGTGCATTGGACAGAAAAAGTAAAAATCACGAACATTATAAAATATCGATTAAACTTTATCACCAACAATCATTTCGCGATATTTTAAGCTATCTTTTAGGACCAGAGGAGTCAAACTCAAAGGCCAAAATAAAAATAAACTTAAGTTTAAAATGTCCACAAAAAATAAAAATAATTATAGAAACATAAAGGACCGAGCTTATAATAGAAGACATTATCAAACGTTAAATGACTCTCGCAATTAAGATTTTAAAAAACGACATTCAAAATGAAATTTCCTAATAGTGGGCATCCCCTCTAGAAATAACCCAAATAAACTTCAATGTTAATTTTATATATCTCTGATGAGTTTGCTAATCAAATGTGGAAATGGGGAATCATGAGGGACTACAACACTTCACCCAAATTTGGGAATAGAATTAAGGTAAATGTTATGAAACGAGATTAATATGGGCAATGATACTAATACAAATTTATGTCGTCTATAATATTGTTCGTTTTTATATTTGATTTTTTCGGCACAAATGTCGTTACTCTTTCGTGAAAAAAAAACTATTGAACATTAGGTTAATTTGGGCGTAAATTTTGGTTAAATAAACAACCTACAAAGAAAATTACATGGCATTAATCAAAGGTGGGATCTAATCACAATAAAACCTATGTGACGGTTCAGAGGGATCAAAGGTTTTACAAACGTCTCTATGTGCGAAAGTGGAGCAAGCAGTCGGGATACTTTGGGGTGGAGGTCCGGTGGTACAAAATATAAGGGGGGTCGGTGGCTCAGGTGAGGAAGGGTCGATTTCCGGGATAATTCCGTAAGAAGCCACAGATCGCGCATCCACAGGATGACCCCGCAGAAAATGGTTTCCCTTTCTCGTGGACGAGCTTTATCCTGTCTATTAAATTGAAAGAGCCTCCCTGAAATACGTTTCAAATTAGTATTTTACAAAGACGACCAATCTCGTCCTGTATTAGCCCCGTATCGTTATTATCATTTTTTAGTAGAAGACGGCGAAATTTATATTTATACCGAATACGAACGATCAATGTGCGTAGTACAAAAATACCCATTAAGTACCTGTACTGCAAATTATTCATGCACATGGCATTTAATTTGGTATAAAGACATAAAAGGGTTGCGCACTACCTTTATCAGATGTAACCTAAATTTTATTTCACTTCGTTCGTTCTGGTACGGTCCAATGTTTCAATGAAAATAATTCGTCACGCAAGATGATCGATGTAAATACATTTGTAATAAAAAACACATTTAATCTGTATTATTACCCATTTTTACATTGATCGTATGCATGTCCATCATTGGACGCTTTTAATTACATTAATTATGTTGTAGATCCTGAGCAACGTAACGTTTGTGAATGTAAATTTTAAATTTGTAATCAATCCCATTCGTAATTGAAGCCATCATCATCAAAATGGACAAATATGTCTTCAACGCACTTTCATTAAATTTTATCTTGAGCCAATCCCATCCATTGTGCCCCATGCAATTCATCATTATTTTATCCATCCATCTGAATTGAGCGAGTATTAACATATGATCTTACAATGCGCCTTCAATAATATATCCACCTCAATGAGAACGAAACAATTTAACAAAACGAATATTCAAAAGTCTCCATAATCTCTTAAGAACTCATTATAATTAACTCATTCTGACCGCTCACTTGAAAACGCTTGTTTCGCGCGGCGCTTTTGTAGGTTCGCTCATGCGAAAATGCATGCTTTGTAATTTGAGCTTTTAACGCATAAAAAATAATAATAAAACGCTTTATGCCTTTTTAATTTTGTCGAAAGATAATATCGAAATATACAAAATTTTGCTGAATTATTAAAATTATAAAAAATATTATTTTTTCACTATACAATTCAATAATTTCGACATGTGCGCTCTATGTTTTTCGACCCATATGACACGTGTGAGTGCCAAATTCTTCCTGTGTTTATTTTTAACTCTGATTATTTATGACTGACCCCGAAACATTTATTTCATGATTCACACAAATATCAAGTTCAAGGACATTATTGTTCATATATTTATTCTGTTTTTTATAATATTGGTTTTACCCTATGTATTTTTTCGCGTTGGTACGAACACCACATGTTGAAAACCACTATTATATTTACACGGTAAGTTTCAATTCAGAAAATTCTTCGAAATTCACGCGGACTCCAGGCGTCATTTTATACGAAACAGTGGTTCGGAATGTGTTAATTTGTATTGAATTAATCCCCATGTAAAAACATCTTGTGATTATTCGCTAAACCTGATCGTATCGCTTCCTTTACTTCTTCATCGTTCAAAAGGCAGTTGCCTCTTAAAAATATATATGTAAGCATAGAAATAAAAAATAATTGGAGGGAGCCATATTTGTCCTGTATGATGGGTGGCTTAATTGTTGGAATCCACATTGGTGATTCATAGCCTGAACTTAGGCAAACATGTGCACTGGTGCGTTGTCACGCAAAAAAAGCATGCCTTTTGGGAGCTTTCTTCGCCTTTTCTCATCGATGGTCTCTCACAGGGAAGAAATTGTATGATAATTCTTTATTATAATCTTCCATAACAGCAAATTTCTCATATAATCCGGAAAACAGATAACATGAACTTTCAAATAGATTATACAATATCAAAAATTTTAGGGGAAGATAAGTTTTGTGCCCTTATTGCATGAATGCTTGGGATTTTTTTCTAGACTCAGAATGTCTATGGTTGATTCAACTCCAGTTATCAAACGTTTAAGAAATTCCAAAAAATATCCCAAATAAAGAAATAAAAAGTTTAAAGTAAAAAAAATCATACGAACTTATTGAGTGATATGTTATATACCAGCAGTCGGCAACCTTTTTGAGCTCACGAAACACTAAATGGGTTTTTCTTCATTTTGATATCTGGTTTTCAATATCTTAAAAATTAAAATAATACCAGATTTCTCTGCAGACCACCAAAATTTTCTCGCGGACCACACGTTGCCGATCGTTAAATACTATACGTTAAATCAGTGTTTCCCAACCTTTTTACACGTGCAGACCGGTAAAAAAATAAAAATATTTGTTCAATCTTATATTGTGACAGATGTACATAACTAAAACTATCAAATATACATACGAGACATATCCCGAAAGTAAGTGTACTAAATTTTTATATTTTTTAAGAAAAAAATACAGGATATTGTTGATAGGAATTGTTATGCCGTTCAATGTATGCGGAGAGCCATAGCACAAACTTCTTTATGATTTCCTCGAAGAACTATCCCGCTAACTTAACACCTGCTCGTCGGTTGAAAATTTAATTTCACCCATGTATGTCTTCAGAGAGGTGAAAAGATGATAATTTGAAAGCGTCAAGTCAGGGAAATACGAAGGGTAGTTAAAAACATGACCAACCAACCAAATGAGTCCAAGAGCTCCTTAGTGGCTAAAGCTATGTGAGGATGGATGTTGTCATGCAATAAGCATATTCTTTTCGTCAGCATTCCCCTCCTTTTATTTTGAGATTTTAATATCGCTGTGCATTGATAGTCTCTCCCTGAGGCAGAAATTCGACCGAATTGATACTTTTTTAGTCCAAAAACACTAAGATCATGATTTTTTTGCCCGAAATGATGATTTTGAATTTTTGGGCAGATGGGGAATTGGTGTGAGATTGTGTGGTGATTGTCTTTTTGACTCAGACGTGTAATGAATTTTTCATCTCCAGTCACAATAGACCTCAGAAAATCATTATTTTCCAATTAAAGTCAAGCGGATCACAACACGTGGTTTGCACTTGGCGGGATTTCTTACCGACATCTTTCACGCAATTGGACACTAAAACGTGAATTTACGTACTACCATGTTCCTGCTATGTTCGTTTTGTCAGGAGATCCTCTTCTATCACTCAGTATGGCCAGCCCTTAAAAAATAAAAAACCACTGCCCGTTATTGTCACAGTACACCTACTTTCGGGATATGCCTTATTTCTCAGTTTAAAAATACTCGTACAAAACCCCACAAAAAAATTAAATATGTTCACTATATTTATGGATTTTATTTCTAAATGCTTACCTAGATCTGCATGGTCGCATCGAAGGGCCTTTTCGCGATCATCACGGTAGGAAGCTAGGGAGAGCATATAAGATTAAATCCGCATAAATCAAGGTTCAATTGTAAACAAACATGATGTAGCACGAGTGTTTTTTCGAATTCAAGGACTTATAGACAGGTGTTGATTTCATCAATTTCTTAACATGTCTCACACGTATCACCAATTTCAATCAGGAAATTTTTCAAACGACGAAAAAACGCTTGCGCGTTAAAGTGAATACCTCGTTTAATTTCGGCCTCGTATTTTAATTTAATTTTTTCGCATTGCAAATCCAATTCAATTAAATGGTAAGCACCATGGCTGCTCATAGTCGTTACTTTCGTTTCAATTTTCGTTGACCTTACCCAAAACAAACCGTGTTCCAAAGCGCGAAAACACGGAAAGGCTTTCGTTTGCCTTTTAAAAAATTTAAGTCGCGGATGTTTGCCCACGCTTTTTCAGTCCGACATCATGATTGTGGTGTTTATCCACGTTTTCACCCGACACAACCCGATGGAGGTTGGAACCAGGTAGGTAAAGATCACGTAAACATGTCTTACAATAGTGGTTTGAACAGCTGCTGGTGTTTAAGGATTCTTTGTTTACCTGGGCCGGCAAACAATAAATCCTGTCCCGATTTCAAACCGGGCAAAGATGAACCCATGAGAAAGGATATCCGCTCTATATCGAGAACAATATCCTCCGCACCAGGTGAGATCAACATTGGACCTTGAGATGTTACCTGGGAAGATACGGGATAATGTTAAATTTAGATATGCGCAAGGCTACGTATTGTGCATATTCCTATGGTACAAAAACACTAAGGATGTAATTTTGAACCTTTTTTTTTAGAAAAAAAATATATTAAGGCCTCCAATTCGCACTAAAATACGAAATTTGATTAAATTTAAACGAAACATGTAAAAACAAGGGTAAGGTTTTATTTTAGTGCCTAATTTGTTGTACATAATTTATGCCTTCGAATTCTTCTACTTGAACATTGAACATTCATTAGCTATTCTTGAATCACAAAAAAAATATTAAGAACTTTGCCAATGGATATCTGAGTATATATATACATTATCTGGAAGCATTTAACTCCTTCACTATAATTTGGCACATTGATTCCTTCTACTATAAAATGTTACGATATCGAATAACACTTCTCCATTCATTGCTGTATATCAGATTTGTTAAAGATAATCTAACAATGGTTCTCCACCCATGTTCCTTCCTTTGCAGCGGTACATGGCAGATGGCATCCTACATTGTTATCCCGTGGCAAATAAAAACTTCTCAAGGGAACTCACCTGGTCTCCTTACCTATTCATCCAGCGCGTCAAATCAATCGACGATATTTCACATCCAGGACCTCCTACTGGAATAGATTCATAGGAGACTCTCAATGTCGTCGTCGATCATATTAAGCCCCATCAAATATTTCATGGTCTTTTGATGGCACACGTTGACGACATATTTATATTTCCATTATATAGAGTAAATCCCATAACTTATAAGAGGCGACGACGACTTTTTTATGCTAGTTTTGATACAGTAAATCTAATTTATTATCGAACACTGACAATTATTCATAAACAATTTGGTGTTACTAAGGGTTAAATTTATGATTTGATTACAATTATAAATCGCTCATCCCTCAATCGATAAAAACATAAAGAAATGCTTTTATTCGCCATTGTCATTCTTTAACAATAATGCGCTGTAAACTCCGAAGTGGAGTACCAATTGATCCATAAAAATAATTATATCACCATAATATTTATATATATAAATTAATTTTTGTTTGTTCGTATTTAATGCGCTGCCATACCGTTCATCCGATTACAATGAAAATTTATCAACTTATTGTTTATACCTGCGTGAATAACATAGGCATATTATTTGTAATATAAGTAAACTAATAACCAAGCAAAAAATCTGAAAGTGCAAACAATCTCTAATGAAGCGACGGCAATTCTTGGCCCAATATCGCGCATTGACAGCACTGGACGATGGATGCTCACAAGGAGCATCACCAAGGCGCCGGCAGTTATTCCGCGTCCATGTGTTCGACAGGAGACTCGAAATATCGAATAAGAAGCATTATTTGTATTCTTGTATTAATTTTGCAAAATGAGACCCAATGTCACTGTAATCATATTTTTTTATTGAATAAAAATTCTAATTTTTAGCAGTATGCGACTTTTGTGATTGCCCGACAGGGTATAAGCATAAATAAAAAATCATACACGAAAATATTGTTATTGACTGTTGTAGTGCGATTAGCGACAATTTATGAGAAACATAAATTCCTTGTTTATCAAATTTTCCTATATAATAAAGGTATTCTTTGTCTGTGTGACGAGAATCTGATTTCATGAATGACGCAGCACATTATTATCCAATTTATTGGGTTTTCCTGTTCTGGAAACGTTCATAATAAAATTAAAAAATCGTATTTCCTAAGCTGTGTCTCGATACAGACTGATTGGATTGTAGACATGCCTGTCTATCTATGATATTTGGTATTGCCAGTATGAATTATTTTCGCAACGCAAATATGACTATTTATATAGCATTGAATATAAGTCTGATCGATCTAAGCCAAAAATTTCATCGTCACTTTTTAGAACCCTACACAAAATATAAGCACCCTTCGTATATATCTCACCCTCTCGCCAGTTTGTAAATGTGCATCGGATAGAATATTTCTAGTTCCAAATGTTCCTTCATTTGCGTTATAGACTCCCCAAAAATACAGAGCAAGCCTCCCGTTCCCAACATCTCATGTGTCGCATCTTAAATCAATATGCTAGAAATTATCAACTGAATAAAATATTCAATGGATGTTTTGCGCCAAAAATACCCTTCAAATTCACCCCAGTTCTTCCGATCGCTAGCATCATATTATATAGAAACAAATTTTAATTTTGTAACTTACAAATCCCAATGTCTCCGAATCGGTGTTTGTGAAATAAATAAAGAAATTCAATCACGGCGTTATTTATGCTCGATCGAACCCATTGTATTTGAAGGGAGGCAAAGTAAATATCTCTTCAAATAATGCGAAACCCCAAAGTTGCTTCAATTTCGAAGAAACAAAATTCGCTTTTTAAACAACGGTACGCCCACAGTATCAAAGCTCAAAAGTGTCGGAGATGTAAGTCGCACGGTGATATTTTCGCCGACACGGCCTTGTCCATTTATGGAAATAATTTATGGATTGAAGTGGATAGTGCGGGCGGGGAAGCGGTGGCAAATGGAAGGGTGGTACATCCGCTGCCATGGCGACCGACCGGGATGCAGCGTCCCCTATCCAGGGACGCTAGGCAACCACTCACACAATATACCGCATACGATGAAGACCAAAAATTCAAGTTCACACCGATACAACTCCCAGCCGATCGATACTAGTCGCTGTTGATGTATCCCTCTCTGTTCCCTGTGCAGGTGTTGAGGAATCTACCCCCGCACTGCCAGGCTTCAAAGGACGCCATTGCACATAGCAAAACTTGCATCGCCCAGAACCTGCAACGCAATTTAATGCACAGCGCATCCAGAATAACTAAACGTCCATCTCTTTCGCAGAATCGCAATTCCATGAATGTGATGCACAATCAATAGAGATGTAATAATAACATTACAGAGACACGCTCTACTATCTCTCTAAGTGTCTACTTGCTGTATTATACAATGGTTGCTTCCATTCTTTGCCTATAATTAAAGTACGATTAACATCCAAAAATAACACCTATGAACTGAGCTTCCCAACTAGATGCATACCACAAGACGTTGTGGCGACATTCGGAAGACCCATCAACGAGATGTCGGCGATTCTGTTGATCTATTTATATTATGGGAATCTTCTCAAATGGACCATTGGAATATAAAAATGAACATTGAATAAAACTTCAGTTTTAACATTCGATTTCACATATAAAATACATGACGATGAAGGATCGATGCAATTGGATCATAATAGAATTCATCTGACACTTATCAGCATACTGCAAAATCTCTGACTGTGCTTTCTGCAAAATTCAATTAAAAGAATATTCTATTTATTACGTATGTGAAAGTATATTGAAAATGGAAATCCTTACTTAAAAAAGGAGTAACATCATAGTCCTTAAGTAAATTTATAGTACTCAATCGTATTGAATCGTATACTATGAAGGGATGAACCATAACGAAAGACATTAGCATCTAAATTACTATTAAAAAAAGAGTATTCTTGTATTGGGTTTAAAATATAAATCCATCATAATTTAAAAAGTTAATAGATGCTAACCTGAAACGGTAGAATCTTACAATAAAACTAAATTTGGCATAAAAATTTCAGGTCAAATGGTAAAGAAATTTAGTGTCAAAATTAAGCAATAACGTAAGCACATTATGTATGATTTAATACAATATGTATGATTTAATACAATTTGCTACTATTTTATTAGATTCCTACAATAATAAGTATAGTTCAATGAGCAAAACTAAATTATTTTAATAAAATATTGTATCTTCATCTTCGGGGAACTCAGTTATATCTTTGCATAAAATTTGTCCGAAAATAGCCTAAAATTAAGAATAAAGCTCTCTTTAGTCAGTTAATAAAAACATCGATTTGAATTACAAAATTAGGTATTTATTCAAATATTCTTTATATATTCTCATAATTAGTGAATTTTAATGAACTGGAAAGAAATAAAAATGTGAAGGAGATCCACAAAAACATGAAACTATATCTCGAAATATTTCCTCCTCGATTTCAAAGCTTCGTATTGTTTCATATTTGTCATTTACTTTTTTGTGATATCTTGCTTTTTTATGGATATTCTGAATTTCTGAAGGTCTATAAAAATTCAAACTAAAAATCTTATGAAATAAAATTTCAGAGCATTTCTATCTGAATCCAATATATTAATTTGTAGAAAATAGCACTTTATTAAAGTGAAAAATTTTAGCAAAGGGGGAAAACAGTTTTTCAATCATTTAAACTCAATTTTCCTAACAAACTACTATTAAAAATGAATAAGAAAATTTGTCATTTGCTTGAATTCGGTTTACTGGTATTACAATTCTCAGCTGGAGTAATGAGAAAATTTAGTAAATTTGTGGCGAAATTTAAGTGTAAAATTATTTTTAAACGAGCGAAAAAATGCTTTTTCACCCTTCTTTTTACTGCCTTGCGTGAAGAAACGAAATTAAAACCAAATGTTGGTTATCTAGGGATACAATTTTATATGTTATGAATCTAAGAACCGAAACAAAAATCAAACAAAGCTCCTGAAAAAGCCTTTAATTTCAATCCCAAAAAGATCTTAAATTCGCTTGAATCAATTTATTCAAACTTTTAAAATATCTTCTAGCGACTGAATTATTTGGAAACTTTTGAAGCCCACTAACTTTATGCTAAATTTATTATCAGAAATTTAAAGGTATAAATAAATATCAATCAGCGTACATGCCTGATAGAACCTTTTCATCGAGTGCTAGATTTGGAAAACTACTCTTTCGCAATACAAATACATATTATATAAAAGGACATGGAGGGTTCAACTAATTCCAATTCGAAAATTTAACAACCTCATTCGAATAATTTTATAAAATCCCATATCCCGATTTCTATTCGTTCTGAAACATATTTCGCCGATTTAGATAGTACAGGATTCTAGGAATTCCATTAAAGAGGCTTGCCAATACTACTATTTCTTTTTTAAATATCAGATTTAATAAAAACGAACCTGATGATGACGCCAAAAATCAAACAAGACACACACTATCAATTCATATCTCAATGATCAAATATTGATTTGAAGATTATTTACATGTTTGGGGTACAATGCTAAGTTTTGTTGGAATGTCGAAGGTCTGCAACCAATTTTTGTTTACGTAGTCACATTTTGGCAGAACATCTGTGCATTTATTTTCATGTCCTGATCCAAAAATAAGAGCAAAGAGTGACCTTCCGGTAATTAATGTGGTCCAAATCACGATCCTAATAACTCATAGAATTTTCATTACCACTCATTGCTCTAAATTCGAGCTCTGTCTTCTCAATCATTAAGATCATATTCGAAGGACTCTTACTTGCGTGAAAGTATTTCAATCCCTTTATTCTTTTAACACGTATTTTCTTCTGCGTGATTTGAATTTCATAATACTTCAGACGAAACTTAATGTTGAATTTGCGAGTGTTTGTTTTCTGTCTACGTTAGAGCAGAATATTTTGTACTTTCCTTCAAGCAGTATTTTAGCAAAATTAAAAGTATTATTATCGACAATTCAAAGGTAATAATGAAGAAAATTTGATAGCACCTGATCTGTCAGAATCTATATATAATTTATAAGGAAAGTGTTCTAATTATATGGTCAGCTTTACACTATAAAATCTTCTGGAATCGTGAATTGAAGTTATATATGAAAAACTTAGTGTGGATGTGTACGAAAATTTTGGCCACAATGTGATGTCAGATCTATCGATCTTGCGTTTTAAATTTGTTCTTGCGAGCTGAAAGAATCGATTCAACGCTGTCTAGACTTCAGCGAGTATTCATCTACTCTTTGGGGGTAGCTTCTTTTATGTCAGCTATTGAAAACGCTTCTCCCATCGGACAATTCTGTATTATTATTAATTTTTGCCAAAGTTTATATGATATTCTAATATATCTCATGGTTTATATTTTAAAGTTAATTTGTATCGCTTGAAAATATTGACCTTTTTGTTAATTGTAGTGAATTTCTGCCATTTTTTTTAAATTCCCAAGTAAAATTATCTCATTGAACTAAATTATTGATGTCAAAATTGTTTATTGATTTAAATTGACTCACATATAAAACTGCATTTTAATGACGACATAATAATACGACAGTTTGCAGTACTGTTGTATTACTGATGCTTCGCTTGAAACATCATTTTTAATGATGATATTTTTTTTACAATTGCGAAAAGTCTACAATTTTACACTGTAACTGTGAAATATGTAAAAACATTTAAATATGCCCGATTTAAAATTTATTCCGAAGCTTTTGTGCTTTGCTATACAAATAAGCGTAGTGCAGTCTGAAAGTTTCAGACAGCGTAGCTGCATATTATGTAGATATATTAGCTGTAGAAAAAGCGGATATGAGACGATAAAGTGGTGACTTATTCCATTACAGTGCTTTTCAAACTTGCTCTTAAAATATATCGACCTTTATTGACCAACGCTATATAGACTAATCGGACGTGTACGGCGTACAACCGATGGCTTCTCAAAATACGGCATGCGAGCATGAAAATAATTCAATGTAGGGGTTGTAATTGATAAAAATGCATTACAAAATCATACTTAAATAACACAGTTTATTTATGATGTGAAATAACCAGCATTTACTAATTAATAATAAAATAAGCGCCAGATCAAATGTTACCAGATTTGCTCCATTGCGGCTATCGAACCGCTGACAATGGCGCATTTATTCTTTAAGAACGTCAGTTTATTACGTAATTTACAAGCCAACGCAGTTATTCTGTTATAACTCAAAATTGAAAGTCATCTAAAGCATATCGTAGAAAAGTATCGATCAGTTTTATTCACTGCAAACTCAAAAATTGGCCTTATATGAAACCCTACAAATTTCTAATCATGCAAAATCTTACAGACGACCAGAATAAATTAAAGCTTGGGGAAGCTATAAGGAAGACATAACAATCATGGTAGATAGACAAGCAAGCCCATCAATAATTTGGGGCAGCGAGTGAGCATACAAAAACAAAGACTTATTCGGGTCATGATTTAGGTACAATGCTAAAAAATACACTATATAGTGAATGAAAATGAATAAGCAATCGTATTTAATTGACGATTAAAACTTATCAATAATTTGGAGCTGCTAGTGACTATAAAATTGTAAGGATTTGTACTGGTCTTATCGACGAAATCGACGAAGTCGTTGATGTCATAATCGCTTTACATCGATTACTTTCTGTCAGCTCCTATCAGCGTAAGACAATATTCAATTCGATTCATTCGATTGTGAATAGACACTGTTGTGTTTATTTACAATTGGAAAAATTGCAATTACAAAATGGAAAAGTGGAGGGGGGGATCCCAGACCCTGGGATAGTACTCCTTTAGGGGTTAATTGTGGCCGTATTTATCACTTAAAATCAATCGATATTCCAGGAAAACATATTGTTAAAACATATATAGACCGATATATTCAAATATTGTTTGAGGAATGAATGTCAGTAATCTCCATTAATGAAGATCGTACATCGTTTACAGTTATGAGGATTTATAAATTGTATTGATTGGGTAGCATGTTGAAGTAAAAAATAAATTTGAGATTGTTTGGTGTCAATTATCACCTGTAAAGGATTACAAGCAAAATATCAAGGAGCTTAATAAAAAATATCGTCATGCACGAAGCAAAGGCTCGATCACGCCATTATAAATTACATTTATTTGCTCATGAAATTAATTTCGTAAATCCGCAAATTTATCACCTCTCCTTTTGCCACTACGAAGCCTTATTCGTCGAATTTCCCCATTTTGTAAAACATTTAACCGGTGATAATATTTTCCCGGAATATATTAAACGTATTTTGATTTAGTGCCTCGGAGGATTCGTTGAACTTCGTCAGGGGACTATAAAGATCGGATCTTGGTCATCATTCAGCGCCTGGTTCATATGTGACATTTGATTTTCCACAAACTATTTTACAGCCCTTATTGCGCACATTATTTATGTATATGTTTGGCGGACGCTTCCATGCGTATGTGTGGGTGTATGCGACGTGATGAAAAATTACTTGACATGTTCTCGCGAATTTTTTTTTGGGGGTGAATTGAAAAAAATGCCAATGCTTTAATACACGCCGAAGAAAGGTTCTCAAGTGGCTACAATGTTCTTTTTCGCAAATAAAAATAAAACGATTTCGATATCAAAAATATAGACTAGCAATCAACCTTCATGTGAAGAAACGAGGATTGAAGATGATCAGCGAAGTAATAACATCAAATCAAACCTATCGAAGATGTATTTAACACATTCACTATTTTCCATTTTTGGCACTATAAGCATATTACACCAATATCACTTATATGATTCTCTCAATTATATATTGTATAACAAATTTGAATGGTTCTAACTGGAATTCCGGTAGCAATATTCAAGGACGATCTAAAATTCAGAATAGAAAGTGAAAATAGGAGACGCATAGATTTTTTTAATTCACTGACAAAAAACAAAGATCACGATCTTATATCAAACTCTTGAAAAGCATCCGTTTCTACTGGTGCCTTAATGATATATTTTCGATATTGGCGACTTCAAATTGAGGATTTCAAGGACAGCATATCGTACAAACGCTTAAATTTCAAGATAAATTGTACACCATATATCTTAAACGCATTATCCTGTTTATTGAAGACAACACTCGCAGAGTGGCTTATAATTTAGAATGACTGGTGACTGAAAGTCTGGAATGCCGCCAAGGAAGAAAAACTCGATGGATGAATAAAATCAAGGACGCCATCAGATATCTTATAACAATGGTCATCCAAACTGCACACTGCCAAGAAAAATAGAGAATCAATAACAGGGGCAATTATCTTTAACATCCAGACAAACCATTGATTCGATTATTAATGAGGCTATCAAAACCAGTCAAAATGTCTGATCTTTGAAAAATACGTACATAATAATAGAATATTTTCAAATTTATTGATCGGTTACATTATTTTAAGAAGAATTCCATGTTCCATGTATTACAAACACGTATCTCGGAGCATGATCCTAGATCAGGGTTGCCACATTTTATCAATCATACATCAACAAGATCCAGGCATTTATCTTCTTGTTTCTGATTTGACACCATATTTTTGCTAATTTGTCTGCAATATCTATGCTAAATTCTTCTTCGATTTACATCTGTAAATTGCAAGAATAACCCTATTCGATTCATGGTTTCTTTTTATTTCCTTATATAAATTCAATCAGTATGCTTATTTTTTATAGTAATTTAGACGCCATTATTATTTATCTTCACTTCTATAGGGGTGATTTGGTAAATTTGCTTAAACGTCACGAAAAATGAAACTCCAAGCGATATCTTTTGTTAGAATCGTTCGTAATGTGGCTGTGTCCATTGTATACATCATAGAGACGCTACGGCATATGCGTATTGCTATCTAAAGCGTAGCATAAAGCAACCCCTAGAACAGTAGCTTACCTATTTTAATTTATATTACACAAACATAACTTGGAGCTAAGAAGATTTACTTTTGCCGGCTAAAAGTACCAATTATTTTAACTATTATTGGTATCTATCTTTTCGCTGTTGATACAAAAGTCATTATATTATTGCAGAGGAAAATGTGATATGAAATGTAACCAAACATTTTGAATGCTGTGGGACATCTAATGTTAATAACAAGAACTCTAAATCATTGTAATCTATTGACCAATGGTTTTATAGAGCTTTCTATCAACAAAAAAAAACGAAATGTGTCGAATAATTGGGAGAGTCGCTTGTCGAATCAACGTATAATTGCTTCAATAAACTGAAATTGATATTCTTAACTTGTTTAATTTAATGCACTTTATTTTAGAATATTTAGATCGCTATGGATGTGACAAATTAATAGAGATGGATATAAGCTTTCCTCTTATGGTGACCTCTTTTTTGAGAAAAGGAGTTTCCGGCTTTTAAGCATTTAAGCAGGATGTCTCGTCCCTCAGTTGGGAGTCCACTGGTGGAGTCTCCATCAGCCGGCGTGGTTTCCATGTGTCGTAGAAGAGGAGGTCCACGAGGGTTGCGGGCGGAGGCTGCCGACTGCCGGCTCGGTCGATACTAAGAGGCGCGCGCCGCTCCGACGTACGGCAGGGGGTGTGCCACTTAACAACCGGCCGGCGTGGATTCCTACCAAAACATTCTACTCATTCTTTATTCACACAGCACCTACTTCTGTCCATCCATGAAATTGTGCCAAACACATCATCTCATCTCATCTATTCGCATAAACAACGACGCAATCCTTCTGTCGTCCTGCCATCGGAGTTTCCGCTATATCAGCAATATCACTCCGATATATCTACTAATTAGTTTCACAGATCACCAAATTAGCATAATTTCAACCCTTATGTAAATGAGATTCAATTTCGGTCGTGTAAAGCGACAAATAAAATGACCGCCCTTATTTGTAAAATGCTCGAGACATCTTCTCCCCACTCGAGCTAATTCTTCGCGTCTACTCTAAAGCAATTTACATAATCAAACAACTCGATAGACAATACGCCATAAATTCTTACACAATTTGTTGATTGATTAAAATTAAATAGCATTTTGTGAAAACTTTCATTATTATTCAAAAGTCGGTTAGTAGACTTTTCATCGGAGAAGATCTTCCAAATGAAAAATGAAGAATTACAAAAGGCTCTTCGGCTAACATTACTCGCAAAGTGTCTTATCTGATTTGAAAAGTATCCCAATTTATTTTGAATGTGTCCCTATAGATCCAGAATTGATAAAAATATATCACCCTTCATTCGAAAATTCTTATTTCAAACACGTGCTACCCCCAATTGTACGATAAGGACACATTTTCGCGAGATGCAAAAATCATGTTTAACTCATGGTTGAAAATAAACACCGCTAAGGAAACGAGCCTGTATGAAACAATAGGCTAAATCACGAAAACATTAATATTTATTCAAAAATCAATGTAAATACAGTAATATTTTCGATCGATCCCAGTAAAATTTAATTGGCACTGAAGAAGTCATGAAAAAAATGAAGAGTTAACAGAATCAAAAATTGAAGTCGCATTACAACTACCCTTTGAAGTCTAAAAGACGATTTTTTACTTCATTATTTTTTTTATTAAAAATGCTAAATCAGCCGAATCGAATATTACGATTCGTACTTCTTAAACTAGGAAATTAAGGCTTTTCCAACATGGAGATTGTTAAAAAAGACCGATCCGCCTAAAATCTACTGCAAATGCCGAGAATATCTTTATTATATTAACGTCCGACAAAAATCTTCGTCTTACCGCTCCTCGATTGAGCGCAAAATTGAATAAAACCAGATCATCTAATGCAGAGGAGTCAAACTCAAAAGCTAACATGTTACATTTTTTTTATTAAAAAAATCAATTATCGATTTGGCTCTTCTTTTAGAAGCTACCATATCGCGAATACTCTTAAGATATATAGATTGCCCTGAATTATACTCTTCTGGTTCTCAAGGTATTTCATGGTGACATTTAAACACAGAAAAGCTTCAGAATATGTAGGACCAATATCTCCCCCTTCGCAAATCTCTTCTTCGTCTTCTCGACCTTGTTCTTCTGATGCAGATATTTCTTTAATTATTTCCTCATCGTTCAAAATTTGGAATCCAGGATTGTTTGCATTGCAATTTAACCACTCGGTTACATCTTCTTCGTCGCATTCAGCACATATAGAAATTGTGTTTTTGCGTTACTGGAACTTACTAAAGATCTTTTCAAAATTTTATTTCACACATCACATCTAAAGAATTCCAACTGTCTGCTGCGATGTAGCAACAAGCTTTTAAATTGATTTTCTTGTCGAAGCTGATCACTGTTTCTTCATTATTTTCGTCTGCTAGCAATAATCGCCAAATGATTTCGATGGAAACGTTTGAATGTTTCTATTACACCCTGATCCATTGGTTTTATTGTCTTCGTGACATTTGATGGAAGAAATTTTACTGTAAAAAATTCATCGATCGATGATCATACTCAACCTGAAAACTTTTGATATTTTTAAACCATCTGGGTTTTTTTTGATTTTTCAATGACAAGCAGTCTGTGTAGTAATCCTCGCTTATTTACAAATAGCTTCAATTTGCTTACTGAAGATATAACAGTAGAAAGCTTTTCCTCATGAATTTCAAGTTCCTTGATAACATGTCGTCATTTGAATTTTTCAAGCCAACCTGAACTTGCTTTGAAGATGAAATTTCCATTTAATTTTATATTGAAGATTATTGATTTTTCCCACAATAATGGACCAGATATTGGTTGTCCAGTTGATCATCTTACTATGAACCACATAAAAATACACTCTTCATGTTCTGTGTTTCCTGGTTTTGTCACAACTTTTTGCTCTGATCTTCCATCTTCTGATATTAAACAATCAGTAACCTTCGTAATATTCAATCCATCATGTACGTGAGCAAAAGTGGATACGATTCTCCACATGCAAACAAGCAAATTATTACTTTTTTGTTTTATTTTAAACTATCTTGAACTTGAATTCACTATTAAGGCAGAGAAACACATAGTTTATCGATTGAAAGTTCGCATTTCATCCACGATTTCAACAAGTCGCGTAAACGACTAATAACAACGCAAATTAATCGATTTCAAGCTTCAACAAATACATTATTTTGTTAATAAAAGTGAAGACACACATTTGTACTGTTTATGTTTACGCGAAGAAATGTACGAATATTGTGTGACTATCAACAGTGTTGAGATTAATTTACTCATATACAAGATTGACTCACGCTGCGCGGTTCTGAGAGAAAAGTGGATTTGTATGGATCTAGACTTAATCCTGATTGGTGTTTATATATAATACATCATGTATTGTTCAGGATGCGAGTATCACCACACTTTTTTAGTATATGTTCGTTTTATTGGCTGGGTTGCAAAAATATTGATTGCTGGCCGCGAGTTTGACATAATCTGGTCTATTTTTGTAAGATTTATGAAATGATTTTTAATTCAATTGTTAAAGTAATGCCAAAAATATATATTGCAATAATGCACGTCAAATTTGGCAAATTTTGATGAAAATATCATGTAAAGCTTTTTTTAACCAATTTGTATAATCATTTAATGTTTATATTATGTGATTAGTGTTGAAAGAGATTTAACAATATGCATATAGTGTATAATAGGACAATTAATAAAATCAGATAAGACTAATGTTAATCTGCAACAATATTGAATTATTATTGTTGCAATTCCTATTAAAAATTTCATCTAATAATATTACCATATTTATATTTTAAAAGCAACATTAATAAATCCAATATTTAACCTATAGCAAACGAATGCCGCCAATACTCCTGAATTAACATTAAAAATATCAAAATACTAATATCAGAACCAAATATCCTGGATGTTGCATTAAAAAAAACAGTCAGAAATCCATCTTTAAAAACTTCTAATTCCAGAAGTCAAAAAAAATTTGGAATACATAAATTCCAAATTTTCAAAACCATTTTATACCGAAATAAAATTTATAAACATAGAATAGAAATAAACAGAAGTTTTCAAATAAAAATATTCTATTTCAACCCTCATAATATTTCTGTAATTTTTATCATGTTTTCGTGTTCTGCACTTTTTTAGTTAAAATATCATCAGTCTACCATCGATAGATTACAACTATAGGATATAAAAGGGTGATCAATGTTATTTTAATAGCTCATTTGTATTCATGATACGCACGTAAACATACAACAGCAACAGCGAACAAGGACATTGCCAATTTTTCGCAGTGTGACCCATTTGTATATGAAACCTGTTGAAGATACAACGACCTAACGCTAAGACGACCATAATTTTTAAATTGGGATATAAATAAATTCAAGTGAATTTTTCAAAAAGAGATCACAAATGCTAAATATATTTTTAATTTCGAAGGCAGCATGTCATCTAAAATTTGCTTTTGAACGCTCATCTAGCGGGTCAGCTGGATGAATGTATCGAAGAGTACTCCTGCAATCTACACGTTAGAAAATTTGTCTGAATATAAAATTAAGCAGCTTTCCTTGGAAAGTAATGATTATATTGATTTGGTTGAAAAGGGACTTTTTAGTATATAGAAATTTCGGAGTCCAGTCCTTTTTTTTACCTCGACAATAGGTTTTTTCAATTTACGTTTCCAGTTTGATATAGACACTAATGGAAAATTATGTTATTAATAGACTACTAGAGTGAAACTTCTTTTCAAATTTTGTTTCTCAGTACATATATCGATCGACAATAAGTTAACCCAAATAAGGACGATTTCTACAAAAAAAAACATGTTTTTCTTGCGTCAATCATTCAAATCCTCAGTGTGCAAATATTTTTCTATCATTTAATACTTGGAATAAAAACCTTAAGCAGCTGTCCAAAAAAATGCTATGAATCACTGCCTCCATAGACAGTACTTGAATACGTTTTCATAAGTATGTATACGAAAAAAACCTTAACAGCTGATTTCCATCCAGACCCCGTTGTATAACACCATGGGGATAATTCACGGATCAGCGATAGTTAATTCATATCGCGTGGACAAAAAACATGCATATTGTCGTATTCATTGTGAATGAGAATGGGATAAAAAGTCTTTAGACTTTTTTGTCGGACATGAATCATCCCCAAATTGCATAATTGCTCGGAAGTAACAGATGCTTTGGATATAATACATTTTAACAAGACCTAGCCGGAGGTCTAATAAATCAAAAATTCGACTGGGGACGTCAATGAACATATGAAATCGACGAAAAATATTTCATGGAATATCGCAAAAAACACATTAAGATCCGATAACAATAATGAGATGCACGATGGAAAATAATTTTAATAAAAAAGATACATAATTACATCATATCCCAATCGATTTAATATCAAAATATAAAATTAGATGACATTGTCAACATTATTGAGTCGTGTATTTTTTGTGTATTCCAACGAAATATGATAGGCAGATGAACCAAATCCAGCTGCGGTACGGCAGGACCTCCCAGTTCATCTCCAGAATTTAATCCTGCGTATTTTTTGCAGTATGCGGGCACATATTGTCGTGGTGAAGAATTACTCCCTTCCGGTTAATTGAAATAATGACCAAATGTTGGTATAGTGTTTTAGAACCAGTACTTATTATGAAAGTTTGTGTTCAAACCAGATTGTGTAAACAAATTTCATCGCGCCAACAAATTTGTGAGATCATCTCAAACCATGTCAACCCCATTGTCCTGGATCTGGAAAATTAAATGCTGAGATGATTCATTCGTGTAGTGACTGAATTTGCAACAATTTTTATAATATAATTTTAAATCAACTATAATTTTGCTGCTAACTCATAGAACCTCCCTAACTAAAATCTTTATTTTCAGTTTCTAATTAAATCTATTCTAAATGCAAAGGATTCCCGAAGCTTTAATCCTGATTATGGAGTTGAAACTTGTATTTCGTTTAACAAAATCTTAACTATCCACTTCTCATCTCGCATTAAAATGCAAGAACAGATTATTTATTTGTTTTGTCAACAATTGATTGCATATATTTAGTTGCAACTCTTCGTTGAGCCATCGCTGGGATAGTTCTTCAAAGGCTTGGTGACGATCTGATTCAATTATAATTTGATCAGGTCATCATCAAATATCAACTATCGTCCTGTCCTGGGGATATCCTTAAAATCGCCTTCGTCCAATTTAAGTCTTCTAAATCCTCATCGACATCTGTTGACGGTTAACACTTCACTGCATATGTTGTTTATGGTTTTAATGGCCTTGCTCGCATTCCAACCTTGATCCTAAAAAAGCAGCATACTAGATCTTCTGTGCTCTTCGTCAGTCTTGGGGTTAGATATTTTACCCTTAATATTTGGGAACATAATTATCGCACAAAAAATAGAACCCACCAATATCACTGCAAATCTTTAATTCTATCGCATACAGTCACAAATTTAACTCAAACAACCTTGAAATAATGGACGATACCCTTAAATTAAAATGCTATTTTATACTAACCACGTAGCAAATTTTGTATTAATACCAATAGAATTTTTAAGTTCACGTGTCAAAAAAAAAAGTTGTCCATCGCTGTGCTAGTTTCGCACAAAACAACCGAAGTGTACAAAAAGACCTTGAATTTAAAAAAAAATGCACAATATTTCATATGGGAATTTCGCAAAGCGAATGAGGGTCTTTCAATGAAAGAACATGAGAACGTTGGGAGCCACAAAGGAAGCGACAGTTGGGTCTGCAAAGGACCCTTTGTGCCCTTCTCCATCCTCAGGGTCTCAGGCCTTTTCTTTAAAAGCCATGAGTTTTTAAGCTTCGAACATGCGGGCGCCATTTTTAATTCTCATAAATATTGATAACTCAAGAATAATTGTGGCTTTAAATTCAATTACACCTGCCTTGTCTGATCAACTCGTTAAGATACATAAATGTTATCATCTCTCGTTAAAACTTAACCCTTTGCAATCGAAGAGCTTTTCACTCGAGCGAACTAGCAACTCGAGACGGTTATACGAATTTCTAGCGGCAAGCATCTTACAGCCACATTTAAACTTATTAGGGGTACCTGATGAAAATTTCGTTTTACAAATATAATTATAAAAACACAATTTTAAAGAGCTATATTTTCCCTCGATAACTACAACTTTTTAAAATAATTTTTGTAGTAATTTTGATTTTGGATAATAAATATACAACGAGGCCTGTTTTTGCATCTTCGACATTCTTAAAAATTTTGTCGAACAAAACTTTCTGCATTGATCTAAATAAATGATAATGAAATGGAGCAAGATCGAATGAATGTGATGGATGAATAATTACATTCTTATTCCATTAATTTATCCACATTATCGTACTGAAAAAAACAGGTTCTTAGTATCTTTACGCGAATTAGCAAACGTAATTCCGATTTTTTTTATCTAACAGAAATCGTACACCTCAACAGCACGTTGAAGGCTACTAAATCGAGACATTCTCGCCGAAATCTGGACTAATCTATGTATACATATATACAGTACACATATGTTTTTCAAATTGTTATATTAACCTTTTCCTACCGGTGATGTATTTACTACACCTCGACTCTAATAATGGGAATAAAAATAGTTATATTAACTATTTCCACAGGAAACGATATGACGAAACATATTGATCCGCTTGTTCAACGCTCAATTTGATGATGATATTGGATTTTTTGACAATTTATTAGCACCTCAAACCCTTCTAAACTACTTCATAAAATCCTATTTACGGATGTTATAACAGCATTATCCCAAGTAATCGAACAAGTGACGATCCTGTTGTTTTTTCGCGCCAGAAATAAAGTATGCCAGTGGAGCTTTCTCAAATGTTGCCATGGATTTCGTAAAAAGTTTTAGATTTGTATTTAATTTGGCAGCCTCTTCCTATTTGTTGAGAGCATCCTGGTTAAATTAGATTTCAACTAGTTATAAAATGTTTTGTGATCATTCCATTTTGCTTCATCTGTCGTCGGCTGCGCTCAACTATTTTATAACGTTTTTGAACATTCTCCTAATATTGTATCAAGGACATTCTGATAGGCTCAAAAAATTTAAAAGTAATGTTCCTATTGCCAAAAGTAACGCCGAAAACACACTCTACTCAGATGGATTTAACTCTTAGAGGTTCATAGTATCTATGATAGGCAATCACTGTCGCTTCTCAGTCGCCATTCGAGCTGATGCATACAATATCATGGCATCTGAGATGCACCCATAAGTGCAAATTATTTTTAAAAAAATTGTATCCAAAAGACACTGCATTTTCAATAATACGAAGATCAACATCCACGGTTGTCATGCGGAATGTTTACTGCCCGAAGACATATAATATTTGATACGAATTACTTGTATGACATCATCCCAAAGATCATGGCTGTTACAAATATAATATCATATATTATTTATGAATCGATTTAAGTCATTACAGCTTAAAAATCTTACACTTGCGTCAAATATCGGTCATGGAGGTAATAAAATTTGATAATGCAATTGCAACAATGTTCAGTTGAGGAAGATCATCCAATCATTCAATGACATGATACTTAAGCACGTTATGGATCGCATTAAAAATTTAATAAAGTGAGCAAAACTCGATTGAAGATTGACATCCTTCGGATTTAAAAATAATTTGATATTCGCCGATCCATCTACTCCCATCCAATCTTCAGTCTTTGTATTGATTTAATCCGACTATTCTTGCCGAGTATTGCGTCTCAGCCGCTTGGATCCGTTTTTATTTATTTTGCATCGATATCCAATGTGTGAAGATTGGTGGATTTTTCATCTCAAATATTGGATATTCAACTATAAGACTTTCTTTACGAGGGTGAATGAAGCCACTCAATATCTGCAACGATCCTTTCGTCCTTGGCCTTTAAGCGGCGTTCTCTCCGCGACGGAATGTATTTTTTGAATATTTACATCCCCAAACGGAACGATGGCAATGGTAACTATCCATTTGTAATGAACGGACCCAATTTGACAGAGGCGAATTAAGCCGCAATCCACACGACAATCAACCCTTCATGTCGGTGTTTAATCCCCTATGGATATACACTTAAGCGGTGCTAAACAACCCTTTGAACGAATTTGCTCAATTTATGATACATTGTTTCCAATATAATGTTCCAGAAACTATCGTTTTCCCATACGTGTCATATAACACATCGCTCAATAAGTTCGTAGGAAGGATTTGATATCCGTATTTTGATACAAATTGCGAAAAACTACCCCAAATGACGAAAAAAATAGTGCATCGTGTCACACATCGATCACATTGGAGTTGTTTTTAAGCAATAAAACTTAAGTATCATATGTTTATGCATCACCTTTTTGCGCGGTAATCTATCACATCCCAAGCGCAAAAAGAAGATCGATTGTATTTAAATCTACGATTGTGTTAATATTATTTGAATTTTAAAAACGACACATTTATTTATGATAGGCATTGTTGCAAAATTGTATTTTTTATTCCAACAAGAATCTTTCGCCAGATTGAAGATGTAAATTGGACAGGGGATTAAATGAAAATCTGGTTTAATAATATTGTATTTTTATTAACAGATATCGATGGTAATATTGTCGATCAAATTATGCAGCTACGGAGTTCCAGCATCTTGGTTCGTCTCATCAAAGCGTCTCGGAGGTGTGGTGTTGCTAAATTCAATACATCTGCCTTATATTGAACTATATTTTCCTTGATTATATACTTTAATTTTTAATGATTAATATATGAATATTTTTATCGTACGAAAACAACCCTTAAATCAATTTAATTTGAAATATTTAATATTATTTATTATAATTAAAGAGTGTTTATTGTTACAATTTCGCATGGTTTGTAAACATATCATCAACTTAAGCGTATGATATCGATCTATATTTTAACGATTTGACGGACACGTCTGAATTATGCGTCATTTTTACGTATGGTAAGATGAAAGCAAAGATTGTGAGTTAAATATATTAAGATTATGGATATTTTCTTAGCCGAAACTTGGTTATAAAATTTTATGAATAAAAATAGATGCTCGAAGGAGCAAAGGATCGTTGTTATACATTGTGGATATTTTCTTTTAATATAATTCGGCCTTCACGAAAATAATTTTCTGTCTCATTGCTTACATTACACGTTGTAATTTTATCGCCATTATTACATTTACCCCTGGCTCAGCCTTGAAACTTTCCGTTGAAATTGACCCCCTTTTTACATAGCTCGTTACTTGTTACACGCTCACAGAATATTTCGCTATTACAAGAATATCATTACCGCATTTATACGTCTTGCGTAGAACGAAATACCTTTTTGAGTAATTTAAATATATTAAGCTATCAATTTATGGGAGATGATAAGGGCGTGCCGGGGCTAATTTATTGGGTGTGCCAATATTTTTATCATTAAGCTCGAGAATCCAATTACACGCCTTCTGTGCGATCTTAAATATCAAATATGCGTCGAAACGTCGCCGGAGACGTCGAACAAAAGCGCTGAATCATCGTTCTAAAAAATGTATTATTTCATTATATAATGAGGGGAAGGATGTTGGGCTTGATCATGCAGGGTAAAATAATACCACGAAGAACCGTTATAATAAGAAGGGTGCGTGGTTGAACATTTTAAGGCAACGGTATTATAAAAATACGACAATGCCATTCGGGAACCCCATCGACAGAATAATAACCCATGTGATGTACCAATTCCGTTAAGAATCTGCGAAAACGAAGACAAATAAGCCACGTGCCCCGAACATTTCGAGCAGGGCTCAATTGCTGTTTCAACCGTTATATTCTCCCATTTGAACCCCTTCTTGTTAAACGGGTTGCAAGTCAGGTAGAATAAAAAAAACCTGTGGGAAATACTCGCTGTCCTCTCATATATAAAAAAACATCAGAAATTCAAGAATCATGGGAAGATCCAAATTATCGAATATTTTACATAGGACAGATGGTCAACATATCTGCTCATCAACGATAATTAAATCCGATTTTAAAAATGTCACGTAACCACTTGGTCACATTCGGGATGCTTGCGATAAGCACACGATGCATTGTATCCGAGCAATCATTTAGCTTATTATTGTCACCTGCGTTAAATAAATTCAACCGGATATATTAATAAAAATCGTTATTTGCTTTCGGTTAAACAGAACAGCCGTTTAACAATGCAAAGCGCCGTTACCATATGGTCACTCTCGTTTCCGAAGGGTCAATGTCAATGTATGTCGCGATATGAGCGAACTATAAAACATTGCGGACGTGCGATTACATCGGATTGGACCACTGACAATTTCCCAAAATAATTACAACAATTATACATTTGGTCATGTCAATGGATAATGCCTCCATTTGCAAAAAAAAAGTCCTTCGCTTGAAACCGATCTCCGTTTATACGATCTTACCTTGGCACTTGAACCGCTTCGAATCTGTAATTAATGTTTTTGATATTCCAATGAGTTCACGCTTCCATTAAAATATTTATAATTTTAACCCATCGTCGACGGTGCTGCTTTCGAATCGTGAAAATATCTTCAACATACTTACTGCATCTCATTTGCAATGAATCCTGATGATTAAATCTAAAATATGCGTACGATGAGCGAGTATTTGAATTACGCGATTTTGTCATCGGATGTCTTTATATAAAAGCGCGCATGACCCATTTATACACGGCGCGCATTCGAATGAAACGATTCGATTTACGCGATTCGCGACGAACGATTTTTGCGCAAGCCTAAGGATCGCATATGGAATTTTATATGCTCAATATGTCATCACAATAAATAATCCCTAGCTAAAAGCGATCCGCGTACACATATTTATTGTATTGAACAATAATTCGACACCGGTGTGTCGCGACACGCCAGTGCTTCCACGATCTGAATACAAATTTTAAATTTAAATACAATCGCTCCCATCGACAGTTTTCATGTCAAGTTTAGAATGAGCATGGTCAAAATTCTAACAATTAAATTAATCTTCGACTTATCTCGCATCTACATCGTGTCCTGTGATTATGCCTGTGCTGTTGAGAATCGCCGGCGCAATATGCGATCAATGCCAAAATACAAGCGGCTCATTAATGAGAACCATGTGTTTAAAATGTGATCGCTAACCACATTGCCCGTTTGTAAATTTGAACTTCAACCTATAAATGAATCGTGGCGAATTCGAGGAAAACCGCATGGACGACAGACACCCTTACACTAAGCACAACCCTTGATTAGTAAGAATTTATTCTTGGATGCCGAAATTTTCGGCAGCCAATAGGTTAATAATGTAAGACTTACAATGTTTTAATTGATCAAATGATGATCGTATACATGGGAAATAATTTGCATCAAGTTTCAGGAAACGCACATGTTTTATCGGATGATGATATGCTGAAAACATTAAAGGATACAGATCCTCGCGTTCGACAACAAATATTGGTGGAGAAAGTTTTGATGACATGGATATTCAATAAATCCAAGAAATATTGGAAGAACATACGTTGAACAAAGACGAAATAGTCAAAATCTACCACAATTAATAAGTCAGAAAGCAGTTGCAGTGAAATAGCTATATGTTTCACATTAAAAACATACAATGAAGAAGAATATTATATGTTATCTTCGACATTTTTTTGGAACACAAACCCTTATCTTTGAATGAACTTCAAACCTTGTATTACACGAACCATATAACCGTGCTATACGAGGCCGAAGCGAAATGATTTTTAAAGTCATGCACGTTCTGATACACCAAAACTTCTTTGTCATATGAATAATCGGTGCTTTTATAATGTCCAAGCGTAAAATCGATGCGCTTTTGTCGCAAACTTCGATGAGAAATGGATGCTGGAGAATCCGATGCGAACAAAAACAATGCTTTTCTTTGGATCAGATACTTGCTTATGTCCTTAAACAATAATCGACAATGAAAAATGCATTTTTTTTAGTGCACGATGCTTGAATCTGGTCAGACAAACTGCAATGATATAGCATGGTGCATTTAGCGTAAAATCGATGCGTTTTTGCAGCGAATTGAATGCTGGATTGTGCGAAAACAATCAATGATTCTGGACATTTAATCATCAGATCATCATACAGTTGGAAATGGGTTGTATTTTTACAAAATCATATATTAGTGTGCGAGAGCAATCGGTGCTTTTGTAATGTCCAAGTGTAAGTCGATGCGTTTTTGCGGCGCATTGTGATGAGAAGTGGATGCTGGACAATCCTGTGCGAACAAAAAACAATGGCTTTCTTTGGGTCAGATACCTGTTCGTATCCCTAAACCATAATTGACAATGGAAAAAGGTCCCCGCCGATGTGTGGTGGAATATTTAGAGCGTTGGAATACTTCCGACGCTCAAAGCGAATGAAACGATCGCTAAAAATAAAATAATATTAGTGTGCAATAGTTTAAATAATAAAATAGTGTCTTCCAAGTTTTGCTGATGTAAATTAATTCAAATATACACTGTGTTGTTAAGATTAGTTTAACGATCGATCCAATATCGATCGGCGCGGATACGAAAGGGTTAATTCATATCCGCACTTCATGCATCGTATTAACCAATTTACACCGGTGTCAGATCCAATCTGGTTTTAATGACGAAATGTTATTCACATTTACCCACAGTGTTAATGCACAGGACATCACAGTACGACGGACAAGGACAAGGGGGGGGGGTTAGAATAAATAAAACATGCGATACTTTCGATACAAATACGTATTTTTATTATTGTTATATTTTAGCTAGTTATGCAGAATAATGATTCCTATTAAATATAATGTATCTTCAGTAATAATAATAATGCTTCAATAATGGTTAATAATAAGAATAATAATGACACGTCATGCTGTAGTTAATATTTTTTATTGTAAATATATAAAGTCGTTATATGAGACAAAACAAACGCTATGAAAGCCATGAGCCACGCGTGTTAACATTATATTATATATATATCTTCTTAAACATAACCCCAAGGTGTTAAGAGTGAATTCTTCGTACAAATATACAATTAAGAAAATAAAAAAATAAAACATCGATTCAACAACCGCATTTGCACAACCGCTCTCGCATACGACACGCACACATACAAAAAGGTATACAAAATCTCTTCACTATTAAATGCTATTATGGGGGGGGGGACCGTCCGATAATAGCGAGGTTACGTTTCGACAACGCCTCCACACTCCCACTTTCACAACATTATCATTCCTTAAGGACTACAGGATGCGGGATGCCATCTTTTAAATATTTCGAGGATAGATTAATACGACATGAAGGAATGCCCCGGAAACTTCCGAACCTAAGGAACGCTATTATTTTTAAATATTTCGAGAAAAGAATTCGAGTGGAAGTATTTCTTTAAATCTAATTTACATACTGATGTACATTTTAAACTATCCAATAATAGCTACGATTACAAATTTCACTATTCACGTTCTATACAGCCTTCATTTATATCAATCCCTTAAAGACCAGTCTAAATTTACAATAATAACATTTGGTAAAGCGAAATCAAATTTACTCAAATTTGAGACAAAACTGCGCGTATATCGAATGGAAAAATATATTGATTAAATACAATTTTTATTTAAAAAGACAACAAAATCGCCTTATAATAAAATATCTTTCATATATATATGTATTTTAATTAACTGTATATATATTCATACGTATTGTATATATGTGTGTATGCTAATCTATCATTATCCAAGATACAAAATGTAGTTATATCGATCTCATATATAAATGGAATTTAATTAGTAATTTTATTTAATTTTTTTTAAATTTAATTTTATTACAACCGTGACGTAAAAACACTAGAGACTCTAGTAAAAATAATTTTCTTTTTATTTGTTCAATTTGGAGTGAATTCTAAATATAATCTTATTTTGAACACATCAACACGGAAGCCTTATTGCCATAATATATATATATATATATATATTTAAAGATTACACCAAAATATATGTGTGTCCTAAAATAAGGGTAGAGATAGTATGTAAATCATTTGATAAGAAGCGGTTTTACAAAAAGTATGGGGGGGGGGGATTTGTGCGCAAGCCCGAAAGACGGAAATCAAACACCCTGAATCGAATATTTTGCGAGGCATCCCTTCATAGATTATGTACAGAGAAAAGTAAAAAATATGCTCCAGTGCGTTCACAGATCGCATATGAGTAGATTCAATTTTTCCTAAATTCAGACCTAAGCGGGGCGTCGGAGGGCCGACGCCCCGCCGATGCGACGCTTCGTCCTAAGCAATTAACACTACAAAAATTTTCATAACAGCATCCGCCACGCGGCGGATCGCTCGCTTTTCCTACAAAATTTCCCTATTCAACACACCCGTATCCCGATCGGTCCCTCCTTCGCGTCGAGAGAGGGACCGCCGATTTGAATCTACTATTTACGAATTTCCCTCCGGACCGGGCGAGCCTCCGAGGTTCCCGAGCCGGGGAGGGGCGACGAGAAGGCCATCAGCGTCCGCTTCAAATCTCACTCTCTGCCTATAAATTAATGTTTTTTTTTTCAAAAAAATAATCGATTTTTTTAAAATTTGCATTACTGTCAACGTTCAATAAATTGTGTATCCGCCGAGCTAGTGGCCTTCTCCCCCCTGCGCTGCAAGAATAAACTTTCACCCACCACTAAACATTAAGTACATATTTTTTTCGTATAAATAAATGGATTATAATAATAATAATAATAATAGAATTTTGCATTTTATGGATAAGTAATAATAATAAATATCGTAGATGATTTTTCTCAATGTTAACTTCGAAAATAAATAGAGGTATTCAGTTTATTTCTCTTCTTTCGTTTTAATTAAATATTGAATGACGATTAAAATACACTTTTTTTTTAATTTTAATATAAATCTTAAGACTCGACATTACGGTTATTTTTTTATAGTTTTTTGTTTATTATTTTTATTAATTATTTATCGATTACATCCGAGTTGATAAGATTATCTCGACGCCCGATAAAAACATTCAGAATAAGAAAATATATGTGGATAATTTTGCTCGCTTATTGAATTAAAGGGGGGACAACTAACGTCTCGGCCGCAGCTACGCATTAACGATAAATTTAAATTCTCCCAAAAGTAGGGGGGGGGGATAATTAATTAATTTATTTTTATACAACGAGGGGCACGACACGAGTGGTACGCGCGAGCGGGAGGGCCGCGGCCTCCCCGCCAAACTTAGTAACTCTTCATTTTGGATTTTGGCACCGGGGTATATTAACTCTTCTACGCGCGAAATTTTACATTTAAAGTTACGTCTCTCTTTACAATTACAAAACAAGTGTGAATCCATTTAGAATCGATATCACTATGATAGCAAATGTATAAAAAATCGATGTATTACCGTAAATGATCCCAAACAGTAGATTTAATTATTGATTCCGTCAGTTCTGTCTCGGCGCGTCGTACCACCGGGGCGGGCTCGAGACCGAATATCCATCATCCCTCCGCAGAGTCGAACCTCCGTCCGAGGACCGGGTTCGTTTTGAGCATAGTTTCATTATAATTACGACCGTCTCGCCATTCAATCCTTTTATCCTTAGCGGCCTTACTTTTAAATATAACACGTACAAATATAAAAAGACAAACATTTAAAAAATTCAACGTAAAATGTAACAAAATACGGCCTCCGCGGCCAGTCGTCAAATCGCGACAGTGAAATGTTGGAATTTATATCAAACCATATATAAATATGTATATATATATTAATAATAATTGCTAATTCGATCGAAACTGCATTCGGGGGTGAATCTACGAAAGGAGACCGCAGAGGGGTCGCGGGGTCGCCCCCGGGGGCCGCGCCGCCGTCTCCGCCCCGCGGCGTTCTCATCTATCAGTCTTTCGAATCGCAGTGGAGCTTTGATACGATGACGCGGGGCGGAGGTGCCTCGGGGGCCCGGGACTCGGGGGCGGCGCCGCGCCCGCCTCTCCGGCGTCCGACTCCCTGAGGTCTATGCGATTGTAAAAAAAATAACATTTTTCTCGTAGAGATTCATATTCTTACATAGAGTATATTTTTCATTATCGTTATTACTTAATAAATCTGTTCCGTTAGATACCTTCGCTTGGAAAAATGGTATAATTTATTTATGCGATTATCATTGTTTATATATATATATATATATACTCCCCGTATAAATATCGCTACTTAGGTAAAAAGGGTCGAGGGTCGTCCCCGGCGGGAGAGGGAGCGGGGGCGAAGGCCGAGGACGGGGGGCCCGCCCTCCGCTCGGAGAGGAGGCGCTCTCTCGTCTTTTTAAAAATATATTATTGCTTAATTCCGACCCTTCCCCCGGGCTCGCCCCCTCCCCCGCTCCGGTGCGCCCGTCGGCGCGACGTTCCTACAAAACTAGTCATTCAATATGCTTACGCGATAAATATATATTTGTTCACTATCGTTAATATTATTCAAATAATTCTATCAGTATTTTTTATCATATAATATTAAAATTCAAAACTTTTTTTTGAAAATATGTGACTCCGAGGGGCGGCCGGGGCCCGGGGGCCCGGGGCGCCCGCCTCCGAGCGCGGGCGGAGGGCCCGCAACCTAGGATCTACGAAACGCTACCCTACCCTACCGTACGCTTATCGAATAGTAAAATTACAAAAATACAAACGTCCAATTGTATATTATCAATATCGATATAACTATCGCAGCCGCCGGGCCGGCGGGGCGCGGGCCCCCGCGGCCCGAGCCTCCGGGCGGAAGTCGCGTCCGAGCCGGCGAGACTGCGCTTCCGTTCCGAGAGCGAGCGTCGAAACGGGCGACGAAACGGTACATGAGATCTCAACAACGCCTAACTTACGAATAAATATGTCCGCCATCACATAAAATATATAGGAAATCAAATCAGAATAAAGAAAACAAAGGCAGATTGGATAAATTATAAAAAACTTTATTGTGACAATATTTGGTAGCGATCGTCCGACGCGACACTGTCACGGGTGCGTAGACGCAATAGCGAAGCTGTCAACTTTCACACTAAAATTTATCAAATATATCAGAAAACACACAATTATAATCATATAAAAATCAATAATATCTCGAGTCAAAAAAGTTTCAATATAAAAATTACAAAATAAAAATTAATCATTAATAACTCGCCCTGTCATTTGGCTAAGGGTACTTTTTTTTAAATATTTCTATCTTCCTCAATAATAATAATAATAATAATAAGTAATATTTAAATATAAATCTAATTAACTAAGCTAAATCGAAACGATATAATAATAATATGGTCTGAGCGGCCGTCGACCGCTCGCCTTGTACTAAATATTCGAGTAGAAAACTTCCCTTGGAAAAATTACGTAAAAAAATAAAATAATATTTCTTCATGTGTCAATTCGATAACTTAATAGTAGTTAAATCCGTACATATAAAAGTGAGAAGCCGCCGGCGGGGGTGGCGGCGGGCGGGCCCCGCTCCAAAACTAACAATTAGGGATATGTATCAATTATTATCTTCTGTTTCGTCTAATATATAATATAATCATCGACAGAGCGCCCGAGCCGCGCCGGCGCCCGCCCGCCCCCCGCCGGCGCGACCCGCCGCAATATAATATTTTTACAATATTCATTCAATATATTATTGTTATATTTTCATTATATTATATTATTGGTTTTAATTACTTTACTTTTAAATAATTCTTGAGAATTGCCATAATCGATCAGCCTTTAGAGAATCACGGCGAACTATACGAGAGAGCGGGAGACGCGCGTCGGGGACGGGCGATGCGTACGAGAAGAGACAACCGTCAATAATATAATATTGAAAATATCCTTGAGATCGGGAATCGTCGGGTCGAGGATGGAGGAACAGATCGCGAGGAAAATTTCGATATTTACATGGGGGCGACGCGGCGCCCCCCCCTCGGGCCGGAGCGCCGGCGGCGCGCGGTCCCGCCGGAGCCCGGCGAGCGGGGCCCGGCGACTCCGTCGGTCGCATCCCAGATGCGACCCCGCGGAGTTCGCGGGCGCCCTCAGGCCGGGCCCGGGGGCGCGTCCGGCGCCGAGACCCGAGGGGGAGGCGGGGCGGCCGGGGCGCCGACGCCCCGGCGGGGGGCGAAAACGACACAGTCGTTCTCTCGCCGGGGGCCGCGGCCGGCCCGCGCCGCCGTCCGGCGGGGCGCCTAGGAGATGATGCGGATGGCGGAGGCCGCCGGCGTGCAGCACACGGGGCAGGGCCGCGCCGTGGCCGCGAGGCGCCGCGCGCACTCCAGGCAGAAGAGGTTGTGGCCGCAGGGCACGAGCGCCGCGGTCACCGAGCGCTCCGCGCAGAGGGCGCAGCCGCGCGGGGACCCGCTCGGCGAGGGGCGCGCCGTCGGGAAGGCCCACACGTTCGCGGGGCTCTCGAAGCTCGGCGAGTCGCCGAGGCCCTCGTCGCGCTCGCGCTCCGCCGGCGACCATATGCTCGCGAGGCCGGGCGCGCAGGACACGGACCCCGAGCCCGAGGACACGGAGCCGGACGACGAGAAGGCGCCCGACGAGCAGGACTGCGCCGCGGGCGCGGCGTCGAAGCGGCCCATGAGCGCGCCGAGGCCCCCGGCGCCGCGGCAGACGCCGCCGCCGACCAGCTCGGCCTCCTCCGCGGAGCCGACGCCCGGCGAGCCCGCGGCGCCGGCGCCCGTGCGGACGGCGATGTGCGCCTCGATCTCCTTCCTGGCGGCCTCCACGCTCTCCGGCAGGCCCGTCACCTCGAACACGGGCTCCTTGTCGCGGCTCGGCGTCACTATGTACGTGTGCGTCTGGTGCTGGATGCGCTTGATGGTGGCCCCCTTCGGCCCCACGACGAGGCCGACGACGCGGTACGGCACGCGCACCTGGGTCGTCACGTGGCCGGGCGCCGCGGCCGGCGGGCCCGGGGGCGCCCCCGCCGACGAGCGCCGCGAGGCCCTGATCTGGCTGAAGTGCTCCGCGGCCGAGAGGATCTCCCTCTTGGCGCGCCCGACGTCCTCCTTGCGGCCGGTCACCACGAACACGGGCTCCTCCCCGCGGACGGGCGTCTTGATGTAGGTGTTCGTCTTCGCCCTCAGCGCCTTGATCTTGCAGCCTGCGGAGAGAGAGTCGGATGAGCGACCGGAGCGCGAGATCGGACCGAGCCGCCCCCGAGGAGGGCGGCGCGGATCGATCGGCGTCGCGTCGCCGGGCGGAAGGGGGGAGAGTCGCCGCACAGAGGGAACTCGACGCGTAAAAAACGGTCCGCACGCGGCGGGGCTCCCCCCGCTCCGGGCGTCGCCTTGGCAACGGGGAGGGCGGAGAGCCCCGCGGCCCGATGCGGCAAAAGTTCGGCAACGACGCGCCGCCGGAGACCGGCCGACTCCGGCCCCCGGTCGCTCGGACGGGAGGCGAGCGAGCGACCGCGAACGGGAGGAGCGCCCCCCGGGGAGCGGGGCGGAGGCCGATCGATGCGCCCGGGTGCGCTGACCCCGCCGCCGGCTGCACGCTGCAGCCGCCGCGGCCTCCCCTCGCCGTCCTCCCTCGCCTCCTCTCGCGGACCCTCCGAGGCGGAGGGCGAACCCCTCTCGCGTCGGCCGGCGGGAAGCGGCGGGAACCGGGCGCGCGGGATCGCCTCCGACCGAGCGCGCGCCCCGACCGGGGCCCTCCGCCGCCGTCCCGAGAGATGTCGCGTCGCGGCGCTCCGCGTTTCTATATCCGGATCTCCTCCGCCCCACTCCGGCGCGCTCGCACCCCGCAAATAGCCGCCGTAAATGTCGAGGGTTTGAAGACCTCGACAGTATGCGGCGCCGAAACGTCATCGGGACTGCATTCTCGCGACGCGCGAGAGGCGATCCCGGGCCCGCCTCCGCCGCCCGTCCGGGTCGGACCGACGTCCCGCGGGAGTCGGGCGAGGGTCGGATCGAAGCCGACGGTGGCGAGTCGCGAAGTCGTCTATTATTGTTGCGGCCGGTTCATTCACACTTGGCCGCGCGTCACGGACGCCCACGCGCGCGACTGCACGGAAAAATAAACAATCTCGTCTCCGCGCGGCGGCGGCGCAGATGCACTTGCACATGCACACGAGGACGGGCGACGACGCGCGCGGGGGGGAGGGAGAGGAGGCGATCGGGCGCGGGGAGGGCCGCCCCGGTGCGACTCCCGTCGGGCGACGCGGCACCGGACCGAAACGGGGCCGCCCGCGATGACCTACTTTTTCTTGCGAATTCGTTCAAATCATACTCGACATGACGTCGAAAATTCGAATATGACGCGGGCCGAGCGCCGGGCCAAGTGGGACGCCCGCCGTCGTCTCTCGGGAGATTCGGGAAGTCGACGCGGACGCGGGGGACGCCCTCCTCCGCGCTCGGAACTCCGTCGGCGGGTTCCCCGAGCGCGCCGCGACGCCGGAGCGGAAGTCGCGTCGTCTGCGACGCGGGCGCCGTTTTCGCAGATCGCGAGCGATTTTTTTAAAATCTCAATTTCCGTCAATCGTCCGGGGGTTCGCCCTCGAGGACGGCGGAGCTCGATCTCCGACGGTTTCTCTCTCGAGGGCCGAGATTCGCCCCGCGAAGCGCGAGAGGCGAGCGGAGAGCGAAGGACGGATCAGCTGATCGGAAGCGGGGGCCGAGAGGGAGGCCCTCGGGCGAGTCGCCCTCCCGAGTGCCGTCCGGCGAGAGCAAAAAACCCAACCGGCCGCATTCTTCCGCGTGACACGGTCGGCGCGACTCGGAAAGCGAAGGGGCGGCGAGGAGGAGCTCTCCCCGGCCACTCTCGTTTTCGAACCATTGACGCGCGGTGCCGCGGAATCCCGTTCCGCCGCACGCGAAGCGCCCGACTCGAGACGCGCCCCGAAAAAAAGACGACCGCGCCGAAACCGAGATTCGCCGCCCGCGCCGCGTTCGACGAGATGCGATTCGCGATGGAATCGGACGAACGAAAAACGGCCGACGGAGAGGAGGCGACTCGGACGGGGGCGCGGCGACGTCCGCGGACGGTGTCGTATCGCGTCTCGTAAATTCACCCATTTCGACAAAACCTGTTCGCGTCCGGTCCCGACGGCGTTCGCTTTCGAACAGATATTCGAAGCGAGCGCGCGAATTCGATCCGCAACCTTGGACGATTTTTTTGACAGTCGAAATTACACATTTCAACAAAGACGCGATAAAAAAAACATCTCGCCGCTCCGAGGCGAAGGGTCGGAGGCGCGAGGAGCCGAGGCCGAGGCGACGAGAGCGCGTCGCCCCGAACCGGCGGGGGGGCGGAGGCCGACCCGGAGGGGCCCCGGGGCGAGCGCCCGGGTCCCCGGCCGCCGCGGCGCGCCTCCGTCTCGCTCGGGCGCGGAGCGGCGTCTCGCTCTCGCGCCGGACCTTGAGACTGAGGTTCAACATCCCAGACCTTGGCTCGGGAGATCGCGCGCTCGGACGAGACGGAACCGAGCGCGCTCCGAGGCCGCGCCGGTCGCCCCCGGAGTCCCCGCCGTCGCCCCCTCGGGTCGGAGCGCGACCGGCGATCCGGGAGAGAGCGCGTTCGCGTCGCCGGGCGATCTATATTTAGGTCGGCTATTAGCGTCGCGGCCGAGTGCAGCGGAGTGCTGCAGCTCGGGCGGAAGGCGAGGCGGGAGCGTCACTGACCGGCCGGCATTGAACCGAGAGGCGACGGAAGCGTCCCTCCTCGCGGCGCTCCGAGGCGAGCGCGGCACTGTGTCTGTGACTCAGGCGGTCACCGAGTCACGGCGCCGTGCGGTAGGTCAGCGCTCGCCGGGCCGACGGGCGACGCGCCCGAGCCCGGGGGCCCGGGCCGGAGCGCCCGCGGGCGTCCCCGGGCCCGGAGGAAGTGACGCGGGCCAAAAAAATGCGACACGAATCTCGACGATGCGCGCGGCATGTGGCGGACGCTCGGAGCACATGTGCGAGCTCAGACGCGACAAAAAAATGTTTATCCTCCGAGCGACGAGCTCCGACGCTTCCGAGTTCGGGAGCGAGCCGGATCGTCCGCGACGAGAGGGAAGACGGGGGGCGACCCACCGCCGGGAAGGTTCGATCCGAAGGTCGAAGTCCGGAAAGAGCGGATCGGACGGCGAGAGATTCGCGAGGCGGACCCTCGGGAGCGGAAGGAGAGCCCGCGAAGCGCGACCGAGACTCCGACGCGCGGGAGACGTCAGCCTGCAGCGAGCGACGTCGGATTCCACCCTCCGACGGACGGGTCGAACTCGAATCGACGCAGGGTGGTTTCGCCAATTCGGCGGATATTCCAAACAATAAAGCGAACTAGGAAGAAACTGCGACGGAGCGCGGGGGAGAGCGCGCGAGCGACTCGGGGGCGACGTCTCTCGGTCCCGCCCCCCGTCGTCTCGGCGATCCGAAAATAGGCCGGAGGAGCGAGCGCATCCGGCTGCGGAATCGCAGGCTGCGATCGATGCATATAAAAAAGCCATTAAAATATGCCGCTGACCGGCTAGACTCGTAACCTAGAGAGGCGCGCGTTGAGCAGGTCACGGCGGGCTCCGGCCGTCGACGGCCGTCGCCTCCCGGGAGGGAGATCCCCGCCCCGCCGGGATCGCTCTCGCGTCGAACCGTTTGCGACGTCAGAGAGGAAAACGTCAAAGTCGCGTTGCTCTATTTTTCGACAAGTTTCCGTCGCGCGACTGTTTTGCCGCCGATCTTGCGCGTAAATTCTGCGCATGCGTACACTCTGAGCAAAAATTTGCAGACAAAATTTATACAAAAAAATGACAATATTGCATAATTTCAGGCGATCGACCGCGCGCGACGCGAATCGGTCGATCCGGGGATCGGAACGAGGGCCGGGCGACGGCGAGCGGCGCGCGCCGGCCGGAGTCGGGGGGCGTCCGGCGGAGCCGCGGCGAAGGCCGACGGGGGAGTTTGCCGCAGGACGGAAATCGAAACTCTCGGGGACTCGCAGTTGCGTCACCGAACAGCTGCGAGATAACGGGGCGGCCGCGTCTTTCGGCGGGGGACGCGCCAAATCCGACGCGCCGAAAAGATCGGAGACGCGGGGAGGGCGGATCGGGCCGACTCGGGAGACGGCGGGACGGCGGCTCCCGAAGCGCGGCGGCGCGCCGGTCCGATTCGAATCGTCTCGCTCGAGTTTGTTTTTTTTCTCGCGGAGACTTCCGGCGAAGGCGCGCTCGGCGGGGACCGGAGACCCGAGCCGGGGGGATGCGACCCTCCGAGACGACGGCGCGGACTTCCGGCCCCCGCGGGATCGATCGCGTCCCGTCGCTTCCGGCCGGCGGAGCGCCTCGCCGGGCGCGTCCGGGGGGAGCGCGCGCGGGGGGCCGCCGGCCGGCGCGGATTCGAATCTCGCGGCGGTCGAGGCGAAAACGCACCCCCGAGCGGGCGCGCGTCCGCCCCGCCGCGTCGGGGCGGGGATCGATACGAGCACGTGGCCCGCGACTCCGGGCGCCCCCCGGCGGACGGAGGCTCCGGCCCCCCGGCGGGGGTCCGCGCCCTCGGCGGCGCGGACGGCGCGCGAAATTACGAACCGGCGGCGGCGCGGGTCTCACCTTGGCGGCCGACGATCTCCGCGACGTGCTCCGAGGAGGGCACGGGGACGCACTCGGTCATGTTCTGCGACTTCTTGGCGCGCTCGTCCAGCGGGCAGGACGGCGGCGCGCCCGAGTAGGGCGCCCCCATCGGGAGCGCGGGGCTCGAGGCCGGCAGCGGGTCCGCGAGACCCATCAGGCTCAGCTCGAGGGCGAGCGCCAGCGCGCGCTCCTCCACGGCGAGGGAACCCTCCGAGAACAGAGAGGACGGCATCGCGCTGCGGAACGCTCTTAGAACACACGATCGGCGCACGTGCGTGCAGCCGCGCGCCCACTGAGCGACTGCCGGCTCGCGCCGCCCGGCGCCGCGACACCCCCCGCCGGCCCCGCGCCCCGCCGGCCGGCCCCCTCCCCGCCGCCGGCTCGGGGTGCGACGGAGGAGCGACGGGGCCCGACTCGCTCTCGCGCGATTGCGGAAAATTCGAGTCGCCCCGTCGCAGGTAGGAATCCCAATTCGACGACCCGAAAAAAAACGACCGTCCCGACCGCGACTGCCGCCTCGGGAAGGATCCTCTCTCTCGAGGCGCGACGGGGCGACGGGGCGAGACTTCCCTTCCGTCGCCCGAGAGGGGACTCCCCGAATCGATCGACGACGCGCAGATCGTCCGCGAGGCGAAATACGACGCGTCCTCGAGACGAGTCCCGAACGGAAATCGGCAGGTCATGTTGCACGGCGGACGAGCCGAGACGATGACGCGTCTTCGAGACATTTTTTTCTTTCTTTTGGGAAGCACCTCGTTGAAAATCGAGCGGAAATGATCATCGAACGCTTCCACAGATTGCAGATATATTCGGTGCAGATCGCTTAGAATTTCTTCGAAAAATTAATTATGTATTACAATATTTTGCGATATAGTCCTTCGAATAAGACCATCTTCCGCCCGCTATATATTGTTACAATCGATACGGCCGTGCAAAAATTTAATAAGCCCGCGATGCAATTGATATTCAACGGTCGACAATTAAAGACGCTGCGCTTATCGCTCTCTATGACACTCATCGGATCGATGCAAATTTTGAGATCTTATCTGATAGTTCGGATTTGCTCGAGCTTAGATTTTTTTCGATCGATTGGCGAGAATCGTCGATATTTCAAAGAATTTCAAATGACGAGGAAAAAATCTCGATATATTGTACGGGCAGCGCGTGAATTATTGCGTACAATCATTTACGACGGATCCTTTTGTCTTTCGGATGCTGTTCCGAATTGACGCTTTCGAGTGCGTCTGTCGCACCTCCGTAACAAAAGATCCCTTCGCAGCGTGTTTCGTTAGCGACGTCGATTTCTTAGGATCGAAGGACGAAGAGATGCGTCCTCGAGCCTTTGGGGAGCTTCCGCATCTCGTCCCCGGTTGTAAATCACCCCATTCCCGAGTCACGGGACGATACATCCTCGAGCGAGAGACCTTTTTTTGCCGGTAGATTCGAAAGGCACTAAAGTAGAAGATGGAGCCCGATCGCGGAATCGGTCGACTCGATCTGCGATCCTGCGCAGGAAACGGGACCGGCGCGGAAATTAGCCGCCGAGTAGACAAAGATTTGGATTCGACAGGACGCGAGGCCGAAAGGCGACAGAACGAAAGCCTCATGAAGGTCGAAGACCGTTCGACGGCTGTCGTTCTTTTCGTAGTCGAATCGATACATATTTGTATGGACGTTGCGGTTTTTATGTGCGTATTCGAAATCGAAAAAAATGTCGAGCATGCGACCGAAGACGCGGTCCTTCCCGCTCCGATGTCAGCGCTGTTGGTGCGTTTGTAGATTTCACAATAGACTGAAATGTGATAACCGCTCTTAAATTATTTACATACAAACATTCGCACCGAACCTATATCGTTTTACATTGCTTTAATTGACTGATAATTTCCCCCTGCTGTTTTCAGATAAGGCCGAACTCTCGTGTGTCACACACATGTACTCGGATAAAATGCGTGCTCTTCTATTTTTTACGTATACGTGAGATTCATCATATGCTACTAAATATGCTACTATTCGTACGAACGTCGCAGTGCGAGCGCGCGCAGTCGACGGCAGGACTAGGGCCTCTTCGATATCCGTTCAAGGAAAGCGACCACATCCATACCGTCTGCGTGATGCGTTCGCATCCTCGTGCCGTCGATATTTAATATATATATCTTAGCTTCGTTTCTGATTTTCGTTCGTGAACGCTCAACCCCTAGTAGACTATCGGGATGAAGATTTTCTATTGGGAATTCTAGTATTTTAAAAACTGAAAAGCTTTTCCTTTCCTCGTAAGTATAAAGACCAAATTGACGCTTAATTTTGCATTAATTTTATATTTGCCAATTGCCAAACACAGACATAGTTTTTCTTGACGTAAATGTTTTTAAAAATATGATCGCTAGCCCAACTTCCTGTAGGATTCGAACCCAAGATGATTGAATTACGAGTCCAACCGCTTAATCGCGGTACTACCTACAGGTACATTGTTTGTATTTGTATCAGAATGACAATAATAAACTTCGAAAAGGCTTCGTCTTTTCAAGATTTCAATGCGAATGTCTTCATAGTCTTAAATTCATATGATGTTCCATGACTTGTCCGACAAAGAAGAAATCTCAATATAGCGAGTTAAATATTGAACTCTTCTTATAAATGCTTCAAACGCAGAACCCATAAATATTAATATGGAAGTAATCTGATGCAATATACACGTTTGCGTGTTATTTAAAAAATGTTTTTTTTTTCTGACCGCGTAACAGTGAAACCGTGTAAAATGGATACCGCGTAAATCGAGGGATGAGTGTACTGTGTCGATCGTGCAGGACCACCTATGAGTGACTAAATTTGAAACCACCGCATGGAATATTCTCTCGCTAGAAAAGTATCCCGAATCAGATAACGGATATGGCACCTTAAACCATAGCTTGCGGGGCAGAGAATCACCATCGTTTGCCTGCCATTCGTTGAATGCAAAAAATGGTATTTACATGATAATCTATTAGCAGAAATGTATTTTTTTTTAAATTTAATCATGCTTATCACACATTTACGTCTTGATATTTCATTGCATTTCGAGATTCAACCACATTTGTGGTTGACTTTTATCAAGCGCACCCTTATTTCGTAAAATATTATCAACTTTATATTTGCTCTGGATGCATCTGAAGCGTTAATTTTGCGATTTTACTTAACTTTAAATTTATTCAAGTGTAAGGAATATAGAAATAATGTAATGGTGATACAGAACATCGTGTTTTTATCACGAAAAGTGAAACATCATAGACACGCTATGCGCATGCGTTGCGACACCTCTACTATGTGTGTGTCTATACATAGCGTAAAACAACCACTAAATCAGTAATACGCCTATTTATTAACCTTTTGAGGATTGAGCAAATTTAAAATCGATAAAGTCGTTGATGCCATAATCGCTTTACAGCGATTACTTTCTGTCAGCTCCTATCAGCGTAAGACAATCTTCAATTCGAGGCAGAGTCAATTGTAAATGAGCACTGTTGATAGCATACAAGACCACGTCATTTTTTTTACATAAACAATACACAAAAAATCGATTCATTTGCTAGCTAACGATCTATACGATCGTGCGATGTATGCGGAGAAGCTCTCCGTCTTTGTCTCCCGAACTGCGCTACGTTCTCTCTCTGTCTCTGTCTGTCTTCAAACTCAATGTACAAGAGTATTCTTTCTGGATAGTGGAGTCCCAGGCTCTGGGATAGTACTCTTTTAGTGGTTAAATATTACTTAACATAAAGCGACAGCTAACAATTTCTGTTAACAGATAAAGCAATGCATAAAATCAACTTTTCTTAGAAGCTTAGAAGTTTCAGTTCTACCGCATGGAACTCTCGCGCCTCTTTTTAGATTGAATATGTAGTCTAAAAAAATATTTAAATGCATGGCGAATCAAACCAACCCCTCAAGCGAAGTGTTAAGATGAAATATAACAACAATATCGACAACAAACGTCGAATGTATGATACATCTTAAAATCGATCATCGATATCTAGCTATGTATACACAGAACTGGCGCTTGGATCGATAATGAAACATGCCAAAAACAAGGAATTACGGCGATATTGGACTGGTAAAAACAGAAAACGGTAGTCTTCACCCTGTCCACTGTCCTTTCCAGTAAAATCAAGACGGTCGTCTAGACTCTAGAGAAGTCTTTCATTACGTTCCGAGAAAAATTGCTTAAATTTTAAAAGGCATCCACATTCAATATCGAGATAGCCGCGAGAACGCCCTTCGATATGTCAATATTGAGCACACGAGGAGGTGAATGTATGATACAAACGATACGTATGTGACCCTTTCCCATGAATGGATATTGAAGAGGTCCTGCAGTGGACTGCGTATAGCTGCACTGTGATGATATAATTATAACAAATTAAGAACGTATTCCCAAACATACCAGGCTGATTTTATAGGGGAGAATCATTACCACTCAAGGACGGTTCTACGTTTCCAATGATGCATAAATTACAATTTTCACATCAAAATCAATACTTGAATTTGGCGGAAAAATTAGTCATATTTCACAGAACCCTTTGATGGAACATCGCCTGAAACTTAATAGGAATATAAAAAACTTGTCAGCGCCGCACCAGGCGATCTATAAATATTTACATGCCGAGACTTGGCCATATATTCGAGTCGCAATAATAAATAAAGCAAATTAATATGATTGAAAACGATAGTTATGAATAAGATGACACATCATTAAAATAATTCTGAAGATCTTGCTGCAATAGGCATAGTATTGCGACACCTTGGATTCATACGTAAATCTCGACATGCACTCGACATTTAATCAATTGACGGTTTAAAGCCCATGATATTATATTTAATCTTTGACACAAAATATAGGGTCCGCTAGACCTAGTTTAACCAATTCCATCGTAGCTGTCAAACTGCTGATAACAGCGCGCTCATGTTTGGTTAGACGTCAGTCTGTTACATTGTTTACTAACCGTAGGATGTATTCTGTTCCGACTTAAAAATAAATACAGATATTCGCCATGGAATACATACGTAATGATGGGATTGCCTCGCGTTTGATTTTTCGTAAGCTCAAACATTTGAACTTGAACAAAATGAGCTGAACAACCATGACGCAATGTTTTTGCCATCACATCAGAATGTCTTCCATATCCAATAGATCTGAATTGTATTGATATTCCATTTGGATTATTTTGAAAGCGCAATTGAAACAAATTCCAGTCTAGTGACGTTCATTTGCATGTCACACATTTATCACCCAATTCAACGCATCATCGATGTCAAATCCGGCCATATCGAACTTTTAAAAATTTATAAATTCTCAATATTTTCATCCTGTGGAAGACATTGGATCAATTTTTACATACATGTGCAGCTCATCTCCTGGCCGTCTGCGTCAGCTTTGCAACAAAGTATCGAACATTGATGACTCAAGTGAACTCCTATGGACTGTTTCAATCATATGCAACTTGCTAAAAACTCGCCGTCATTACTATGTGAGTTTAAAATGGGCTGGATGCTATTGTTTTCCATTTTCTTCGCGCAGAAAAACATGCAAATGTAAATTGAAACGATACAAAATCATGGGATAGATTTGCGAATGTTCAAAAGCTCGCTAAACGAGGCGCACAACTCATGCATAATTCGGAGATGTGCTCGAAAACGTGCAAAAAATATATACACACGCGCAAGAATTAAAAGATCGTTCATTTACATCATCAATATAAGATGTTGTGTGTTCGTTTTCAGACGAACGTCTACTCACTTTGTTGCAAAGTCTGCGACGAATGTTTGTCTTTTATTTTTAGCCATCTTTATGCATTGCATGTGAATGTTTCTGCGATTGCGTTCGAACTTATAAGCTCATTCAATGTTTGGTTGTTTATCTATCATATCATCTTCTATTTTTTGCTAAATGAAGATGCTTCGCTCAGATTATTTGCAGTCAGTAATGCCAGTATTGCTGATCCCCTACAAAGTTTATTTTAAAGTATTGTCGCTGTGCAAGTCTGTGTATTTATCTTCTTCATCGATGAGATTTTTTATATATTATATATGGAATTACATAATCATCTTCGTGGTGTAGTTATATGCTTTTTTAATATCCATTGATGGGAAACGATCACATCCATATCGTCTATATCACACGTTAACCACATTTGCGCTTAACATTGAAGGCAGCATAACCTCTCAGTATTATTTATGAATATTCATTTAGTGGGTGGATTTTAACCTTCCCTTGACCATGATGTATTTACTATAACTCGACTCTAGTAATGGTAATATCGATAAAAAATATAATAGATACGGGGCTCAGAATTTTTCAGAATTACATAAGGTGTACCAAATACATATCATGGTAGCGCGCGGGTATTTTTTAGCACAGTAAGGGAAAGGTCAAAGATAATTGTTCTAGAAATGAACTGTCCAATTTGTCAGACTTTACAATACTGCCGCTGACCCATTTTTTAAAAGGAGTACTTGTTATCCGAAAATATATAAAAATGGTGAGATATACATAGACAACACAAGGCTTCATATTATAGAATTAACGTCATAAACACAATAGCCATAGCAATTATAAAAAAAGACGCATTACCATCCCTTGCTAGCTACAAAGTCTTTTTTGTGATCTCTTTATAAAATAATTTTGCTTTCATGTCCCATATGGATCCAGAAATAGGTGGATGCCTGTTTATTTCCTTAAAAAAAAATCATATACAAAGCCTTTTCTGCCTCTGGATGTTTAAAATTCTTGAAAGTTTGTCTCTTGCTTGACCCAAAATCAATGTTAGACACGAACTTTTGAATGTTCTCGTGGTTCTTTTTTGTATCATAAATTGTGAATCGTCCTACGCCATACTGACTTGCCAACTTATAAAAAGATTCATTACGATTTAGGCGGTCCAGAATCACACTTTTGCATTTTTTTTTACATTGAAGAAGCTTTACCGTACATATGTACCATAATTGTATTGGGATGTCGGATTACAGGGGGCGCCGGATTATACTTGGCTCTGGACTTCAAATATGCCTTCTTTTCAATTATGTATGCATGTGGTGCTTATCAACCGACTGATTTAGTTATTTCTATGATCTATGGAAATCAAAACAGGGACCGAATTTCTATGAACAATAACACTTTCTCGCAAATTCAAAAAATCTCCGATTCAATGAAAAAATACAACGAAGCCAAGGTATAAAAACAGACAAGCTTCAGATGTATCAAAATTATTTAGGCTAATCGAAACAGCTTCAAGCTCGACACGAATCTGACTATTGATGTACAACTATGCCCTATAAAAGTGAGATGTAAATTTACACAATACAGTAAGCATGATAAAATTTGCATCATGCTTTGGTTAGCATCGGACACCAGCAAAATAATACCCGATACAGTTGCGTATTATAATAAAACTAAATACGATGTCGATGTCACCGATCTAACGACGAAAAGTCGGTAAAAATGGCTATATATAATATGATTTCGTAAAGATAATACGACTTAATTTGTATAAATCAGTGTGCAGAAAATGTATGAAAGAGAAATCTCCATGAAAAATAAAAAATATTACACACAAAATAAAATATATTCAGACACAACGCAAAACGTGCCAAACGTGTCTAGTGCGCAATTTTCGATTAGTTCATATATCGTCTATATATCGCCATGCCGCACTTTTGGCGGAATTATTCGCATTTATATATAGATTTATTGCGCTTTTGCACTCAAACGGTTAAATCAGGCGATCGGATAACGATTTGTATAGGATCCTTCATATTATGCATTCTGTCTTTTATAATGATGATAGCAAGGGAGATAAGGTTGTTGAGCAATTTGGCAATTGATAGATTGAGATTGATTCTTGATGGCCGCATTTGAGAGCGACTTTATTTCATTTTTGATATTTTTATCGCAATTTAATGTGTGCGCAAAAATTACAGCTAATAAAAATGCCGAAAATTAGTATAAAAAGCTGACATAAATGAATTTGAATGCAGTGACGAAAGTGATTATGTGCATGAACTAGATGTTGAATCGGAATGATAAGTTGATGGAAGCAAAGACGATGTTTCCTGTTTAGTGCAAACAATGAATAAAAACAGCAACAAAGACGATGCTCTGTTTTCATAACATCATATCTCGCTCTCGTATTCTGATGAAAACACAGCACTCTCGATTATCCGGGCTAATGATGGGCTAAGGAAGAACACGAATAATCCAAATCATCAAATTTCTACATATTTCTACGTTAGATTTCGAAATCTTGAGAAAGAAATGAAACGATATCTTTATCATCCAAGTATTTAAAATTTGCATCTTTTAAATCATGATTTAGCCACTCTGATGTTATCCCTATCCATGTTTTCAAAACATATCAATTTTTTAATAATCCACATATTTCAATTAAATTGTTTGCTTTATTCTCTTCAGAGAGCATTGATGTTTCCATGCCAGGAAGAATCTTTCTCCATTTGAATTTGATCAAATCTTCCTCAGCAAGAGTTTTCAGAAGACTGAGGCAATAACGACGTTTCATTGATGCTATAACGCCTTGGTCCGTGAGCTGGATAAATTATGAGGACAAAAATTTTGCAAGTATAATCGCTTGTTTTCAATATGCTTTAGTTCGGATGCGAATGGGCATTATCTAATAATAATGCTGCTTTCTTTGGCAATCCCTTTTTTTAAATTTATTTTGCATCTCTGAAACTCATTTCTTTTTTAACCAATCTTCAAAAATCTCCCTGTCCATGCCATTTTCTGGCTATAATGAGTTCCTGTTGCGTTTCCTGTCTCATATCACCCTGGGTTCTTTTTCACAATATTACACTCGTTGTGATATCTGCCTCGTGTAACAAGCTTTCTTAAACTCCATTGCTCGGTTGTTTTGAGAACCAAGGTAATTAAGAAATTAGAGCAGGCATTTGCTTTGGTAGTTAACACACCAGCTTCTCTTTTTCTTTATCTTTATCGCTTTGAAGAGTTTTGTTTCTTTAATCATGACCGGTGTATATAACACCTCATGTACTGATTGAGAGTTCATTATCCGAGTATCATATTTTTAGTATTGTGTTCGTTTTTTTGTGAATGTTAATCTAAGGAATTGATCTAAAAATATTTAACTGAAACAGATAACTATGCAGCTATTATAATTATTTTAAAAAAATGTTGCAAACATTAAGGGACCTGCTAGAATTTTTGTTTAGGCGAATGCAGATAGCTATTTTGAGAGAGTCTGATGTGAAAGCTTTCATCCAGAAGAACCATCGGAGTGATAATAATAATCCGTACCGGAAAGTCATAAAAGACGCGGAGGACGGAGACGAGAAGGCATTCGTCGTCAGCTCCATATTGATGACCTAAAAAAGTGGGTCGAAGGTGATCGAAATTTAAATTTTGCTTTCATACGTCGATTTTGCATGTGTGCCACTTACATGGCTGATTTATTTAGTCAAACGTTCCCATCGAAGGATGGCATCTGGAGATCGCTGCGCCTTTGCTCAAATGACGAAGAATGGATAGACACGTACATTGTAGTTTGAACGTATATAGGAGCTCATCCAGCGTCCAGCCGACTCGTTGGGTTGCTTTTTATGGTGATGACGCATCTCAGCTCGCGGCCGAAAAATGCAAAGTGCAAATGCGCGGTCCTCGTGCACTTTTTAGTGGTTGGGAGAGTTGCATGCAGCGTGCAGCGTGCATCGTGCAGCATGCACCGTACACCGTACACCATACACCATACACCATACACCAGCACCACATGTTGCTCTGCACAACTCAGAGCAGTTACCCATTATTAAACACGGTCTACTGCCTCTTGCGACAAACAAAACAAAGACTCCAACCGTGGACCCTTGCCGTGTGAGAAATCGACAGCTGCCATGTTCAAACACTACCGAAGGGCAAATGAATGCGTTCATATTTCATACTTTCATACATAAACAGGACTGCTTCGGGAATCAAATTTGAGACGAAGCAGCGACGTCCCCTTTCCACTGGCTCAGCTCGACGGACACACTTCCGAGCGGGAGTTCATTGTTGGTCAACCGTCTTCGAAAATAGATTATTCACCTTTTGAGTTCTTCGCAATACTCACAGCTTGTATATATTATAACTTTGAACACTCGGCTTTAATGGTTTCTGGAAGTCTCCCCAACCACCGTTGGAAAGGTGCTACCGTTCCAAAGCGACAGCTGGTGTGACTTGCACCTGTATAAGATTTTTAGCGAACCGAAGCGACACCATTCATAAGAAAACCGCTCCAGACTGCGACTCTGACAAAACATCCAAAATCCAAGGGGAGCCTCTTTTCAATAAATCCACAGCAACACAATGCCTGCGTCCAAACTATAATATGAAAATTTAAAGCGCCATTTATACTGGAGCATTCCATCATTCAGCTCTTCGTTACTAACCCTCCGTCCATAACGAGCTGATTTGAACGTAAAGCATCATACGATGTATTTCGCGCAAATACGACGGTTAAACGCCGAACAAAAACAATAAATACATGGAAAAATAATAAATTTATCAAATTGAATGCTCTCTACGCAAAGAAACACAAAAAATCGAGCAAAAAGTATTTATACAGCAAACATGAATGCAATTGATAAGATACACGAAAATCGATAAGTATAGTAAAAATACTTACAATTACGAGCAATGTATACATTACATATTGCTCAATTTTTACGAATTCAAATTAGTCATTTGTGTGCGACCAAATGAGTTTTAACCCGTATGGTAGGACGGTCGCTTATTTGCGATCGAATTCCAGCGATTCAAAAAGATCATCATTACTTCTTGATTCTGAATGAGACACAGATACGGAGAGAATATCTTGCATACATCGTACGATTGTATAGATCGTTATTTCAAATTTATCGACTAATTATGATGTTTGAATGACTATAATTAATCGATTTCAAGTGTATTGTTTATGTCTACACAAAGAAATTACCGAATATTGTGTGCTAAATTGTTAACCAAAATATGAAGCTGTGTGTTGTGTAATATATAATAAAATAGGCAGTCTACTGCACGCGCATATCATCTTTTTGATGTTTGCAACGAAATTGATTTTATTTTGTAATATCAAGTTAATTTAACCTACAGTGCTTAAAGAAGTTTCAATTCAATTAGCAAAATAGTCATTGGTTCGAATCATATACATAATATAAATGTTTCTATATTTCTATTCTATATTCTTATTCCTATATTTCTTTATTGATACAATTTGATTTTCACTGATAATACAATATGATATGACATTTTAAAGCAAACAATACAAAACTATGATCCAAATGTGCTTCTAATACGTTGACTTTTTATCCTAATTCTCCGAATCATTATCGCTATTTATTGGGTTAAAATCCTGCAATAAATATGTTTAGCAATAATTAGCAAACAGTTGATTGAAACAGCATGATTTTTTTGTCATTTTTTTTAAATTAATAAAGCTTTATATTGTTTAACGCATAATGCAATGCAATATTTAATCCCTAACTCCAAAAATTGGATTCATTTAACGATATTTATGTTTCGTACGTTGCACGTGAAGGAAACAAAGAACGTATATTTATATTTTTGCAACACAATATGTCGTCTGCAAATAACGGTGAATATTTAACAGGCGAGTGTCAAAAAGGGCACTTTAAATTAAATCGAAGATTAAATATTGTCGGAGGTATGAAAATCATGTTCATTTTAAATGTTCAATGCAATGAATATTTTTAATTTATTCATAGCTAAATGCATATGGCCTAATTTGCATAAATTCGATAAGAAGTTCTTAGGAATTCGCTTTCAGTTGGTGCATATTCTATTCAAACGAAATATATTCGATTATTTTATAGATTGACACGCTCGATACCAATGTATTAGCAAACTCTTGAAACAACAAAGGATATTCATCGATTTTTGATCTGGCAGAAAAGTAATGAGATTATTAAAAAAATGATATTTACAAAACTCTACAAAAAAATATAAGTTAATTTCAATTGTATTCCAATATTTTTTGAAAATCATTCGAATGATATTGATTGCAAATCATTAGAAAAAATGGAAAAATCAATTTTCTTTCTTAATCCATATTTGCACAAACGAAGAATAATTGTTTGATCATAATTTGATATAGAACATTTTTAAAATTGAATAATTTGACAAAACTAAATGGATCGTTACTGCTGCAAAACAAGTGATTCGTATAATTAGAATAACGTAAGCATTCTAATATTATAATATTTATTATCATCCTAATTCATTTTACTCCTAACCATTGATCTTTATTTTGATCTACTTTCGTAAATTGATGTCAAATCGAGATATTATTTGCATTTTACATTATTACTGCATCAAAATATACTGATCCATTAAACAAGAGTTTAACCCCTTAAAGAGGTAAGACATAGTGTTGTGTCCGAATTCCAGTGATTCAGAAAGAACATTCTTACAAAATGAGCTTGAAGACAAACAAAGACGGAGAGTGTTTTGCGCATTGAGTTTGGAGAGAAACAACAATTGAGAGAATATCTTGCAGTTCGGAGATTCTGAATGAGAGACAGATGGAAAGAATATGTTGCGTACATCGTACATATGTATAGATCGTTAACCCAAATTTATCGACTAATTATGATGTGTGAATGATATAATTAATCGATTTCAAGTGTATTGTAATGTTTATTTATTTATGTACAAGCTTCATACACGCTGCGACGGTCCTGATAGATAAGTGGATTTGTACAGGATGACAATTAGCAGACAAACGATTATAGCATCCATGTTTATGATGTTTTAAAATTATCTCACTATTAAAAGGATTAATATAACATGTGAACATTAGGGTGCCATCGTATACGCAACGATATATTGCCGTTGGCATTTATGACATTTTGTTGCCAACGACGATATATCGTCGTCTGGCACCAAAGAACTTTAATACGTAAAGATTCATTATCAAATACTTGAGGATTTAAATGACTTTGAATGGAAGGATGGGTGGCTTTCGATATCTTGAGATATTTTTAAATCATAATATTTTTAGGGGAACTTCCATAGATTTCGCAGAATCGTATGATGCATCATGACTACATTCCCACCATGCACTGTCTGCTCGCAACTATATAGCGAATAAATCAATAGCCGTCATATTTACAGGGATAGCCTCCATGTTTTTTTTAATAATTCAAGCTGAAGAATAAGATTTCATTTTGCTACTGTAGAAAATAGCTAACGAGCTATAAATGACAGTAGATTGTTTTTATAAGGCAAACTTTTGAGATCAACCATATGAATCAATAACATTTTATCATTTTTCAAATACAGTTAGACCTCGCTTAGTCCTTCCTCAATTAACGCTGATTCGATAAAACGCGGTTTACTCGAAGACTTACAAAAATGACATTTATCCTCAATATTCGTTAATAGTGTATATTTATTAATAAAACAGACAGCGAATATGAAATATTAATTTTACACTTTTGGAAAAATATAATATCATGGACACCATAGGTAATATTGCTTGGCAAAAATTAACTGAACCATAAACGCAATGTGCAAAAAGGTATGGCCGGAGGTATCCAAATACATAGTCCTAAAGAGTCTATCGTCGACCAAATTGTCAAACTAATTGAACTAGAAGACCTAGATTAGCAGAATAGTAAGGAATTATTGCATTGTGTTAATATTTCTTGATCACGTTTCCCTATTTATTTGTTGTTAGAATGAACTCATTTAACGCTGTTTCGTCAAGCACTTTGTCTAATTGTATTCAGATTTTATAAAAGCGTATAACAATCCAGGGATCAACGATATAAAAACATCATTGCATTTTATTGATAGAATTTGATGAACCATCTGAAGAAATGATGATCTAATCCATGGGAACTCTAAAATTCAAGTTCTATGTAGTTCAATATTATGATTTATTGAAGCCTATTTATTTTTTAAGAAGAATATTTTATTTTTTAAAGTTAAAGCGTATGAATCTTCCTCATGACTCTTAACCCCTAAAGGAGGTAAGACACAATGTTGTGTGCGAATTCCAGTGATTCAGAAAGAGCATTCTTAGACGTTGAGCTCGGAGACAGATAGAGACAAAGAGTGTTTTGCACGTTGAGTTTGGAGAGAAACAAAGACGAAAAGAGTATCTTGCGTACATCGTACTATATATACGTACGATATAATTAATCGATTTCAAGTGTGTTGTTTATGTTTACTTGAATAAGTGATAAGCGGATTTGTACGACGATAAGTGGCGGACAAGCAAATTTAGCATCTAAAATTATAATGATTTTAAATTAGCTCACTACTCAAAAGGTTAATTTTTAATAGCTTTGCAAATCTTTCAGCCATGTCAATCGAATGACATGCTCATCCTACAGCGTTTGCAGAATATCATCTTTAGTTTCTTTTGGTCTACCTTTTCTAGATTTATCTTCCAATTTGAACCTTTGAAAACTTATCCTTTATCGTAAACAATTCAATTGAATCCCTATAGGTTTCTCAAATCCATTGTTTCGCTTCTGATGCGTGTTTGTCCAATTTAAATACGAATAGCATGCAATGAAGAAGATACAATAACAAACAAGAAAAATTGGACTGTAATCAAGATACAGCAATTAAAATAAGGAGCTGAGGATTTATGCATCATGATAATTATTTTTTGCTAGTCAAACATATATAGGTATTAAATCAGGAATGTGATTAGATAAGAAATGAGTCCTTTGAAATGTAAAAAAATAATTTAAAAGTGAAAACTATTCTTAGAACAATGGAATGTCACATGCTAGAAATTAATGTGCATTAATTGGAATCGTCTGTGGACAGATCATATGATGATGCTATTGAGTGAATTATGTGTTATAGTATGCGAAATCTGGCTGTATGATAATGGTGAATATTTAATTCGAGAATGACATAAAATCATTCAAGTAAAATAATATATTCAATACAAGGAAATGTGTCTGCATTAAATAACCGTTCAAATGCTTTGTTCAAAAATGACTTATTCAAGTGGAAGTGGTCCGACCAATTAGCAATCCTTCTCGGAAGGCATCTATTAACAAAACGCATAGACTTAATTATGGCATTTCGAATTTTGAAGACTTGAATGGAGAAGGTCCTTTGAAACCCAAACTTATCATTAAACTCATTATTAGAGCGATGGCACGAGTTTTTGTGGATTTATTCGCTTTTTTTTGGCTGTCCCATATCAGCTGCCCATGTGACGAAATCGACCATGAGAAGATTGATTTTTTATATTATGAATTACGTCATGTACGTTCAAGTTAACGGTTTAATTTGGTTGTTCATTAAAAAATGATAGCAGCTGCTAATTGTGTCATAGACGTCAAGGTGTTAAGCGTTTGATAAAATTGTACATGTGGTTTTACAAGTTGCTCAATAGTTTTGAATCTACCTACGTATTACAATATTTTTACATGCGTACATTTTATCTGGATGGAAGCAAGAATTCCGAAATGTATCAATTTATCTTTCAAAAGCATCAATATTATCGGCAAAGTCATGAATGTGTGCCAATATTGTCACAATAATTCCAAATAAATATTTTTCTACACGTGCCCATAGATTTCTTTGTTTCTAGCTTGCGAATCCTTTTACGCGATGTACTCAATAATCGTGTAAATATGTTTAGTCGCGTCGATAGACTTATCAGATAAAAAAATGAAAGACGTTCATTGTTCTCGACATTTAATTCTTATTTGGTAACATAAGCGTGGCTTCTTGTATCGATCCTTCGAAATCATCGGTTGGTTCATTTTCAATTGGAATTATTGTAGACGGTTGGTAATCGGCTGATGTCATTTTAAACCAGTAAATCGAAGTCCGTTTCTGTAAAAATGCTTTCTTGATTTTTTCAACGTCTTCAATGCCATCGTAAATCTCATTCAATCAAATTATAATTTATCAAAGACCATTATTTTTAGATGATATGCTCAATTGTTGTTGCAAATCCAGTCATTCAGAATAGCAATCGGGATAAAACTGATCGGTTTTAAGAATACTGCTTTCCAAATTTATTGATACGATGAAAATTTATTCTAAAATCTAGATTTGAAGCCGAACCTTTTATAATAAGAGTTCAGAAACTAACCCACTATACAAAACACTTGGTCATTCATCTCTATTTTTAGGCATGTTTATTATACCCTAGATGTTTTTTAGTTTTATTTATCCAGATTTCAAGCAATTTCTTTGGACAGTTCTAACCCGAATGAAATGGCCTAGTTTAAAATAGCTGAAACTTTCTCTAAAATGATAGTATTTTTATTATGACATTAATTTTATAATATGGATCCAGAAACTACCTACTTAACCGTCATTTGATTGTACTGATTATATTTTGAAAACTCACTCTTTTGGAGTCCCAAATGGAATTAAGTCTTGATAGATAAGCAATATTTGGATGTGACTGATTTCAGCATAAAAATGTCAGCATGCTGATGAATCATTACGTAGATCAGGGCAGTCATCCTGTACTTTAACAGGAATGCTGCCTATATTCAGGGAATCAGATAATTAGTTTCGCACCGAAGCAGCTTGTTCTATTAACGCGGAGAGTACCGCTGAAATTCCAACATATCCAGTTTCTATCAAGCACCAATTTTGCATTGATAGATGACAAATCCGATGCAATTTATAATTGCATAAGATCTGGAAGATTCTTGTTTTTAAGAGCACATTGATGAATCATGCAGTCCTTTGTTTGTGGAGACGAATTCTTTCGTTTCAGACTGCAAGCCCGACTTTGGTTATAGCATAACTGGTGCTCTATTTGTACAAAACCCACAGACGTTTCTCCATGGCAGTCCTCCAAATTCCGATGACATTAAATTTAGCATCAATCAATATTATTTACTAGTCGGTACCTTCCTAGAAAACCTTTCGGCGATCAATGTCTTTAAAAACTATGTTTTACTGAGTTAACAATAGACGTGTTCTGAAATATGAAGTCGACATAGATAGCGTCATCTCTTAAGCAATTTGCTAAGCATCTATTCAATATCCATATTTAATTTACAAATTATGCCATAAAAACTCTTTAAATTCACATATTAAATAGAAAATTGAATTGATCATCGTAATAAATTATTTTGGCTTTAAAAAATTATAGATTACATACAAATCTGCTGTTTATAACATGGTTTTATAGATTACGTCAAATACGTCGATATCAGCTGTTCTTGAAATCATTAGCATTTCAGTTAACAAAATACTCAATCGAACTGTTTTGTATTTCGCAAAAGCAATTTATTTAACATTTTTCTCTGAGAGTCGGAGAATTGCTTTGCATCTTTTGGGTCTGCATAACACTTTTACCTGAGTTGCCTTATGACGCATTTACGCGTTTAACCTTTCCGTCACGATGCTTAGAAATGAGCTTTAGGATCCGATGGGGGACCTAAGAGACCCCAAAAATTTTAAGTTAAAATTTAGGCTGTTTGAAACACAAACTTATTGTAAAGAGGGTACCTTTCTTCTTAATTATAATATTTCATCATAAATTACGACATTTGATCGAAATTTGATCAAAATTTAGGAAAAATGACAGCGAGCAGCGACATAGCGTCACCAAGAGATCATGTTCTCGAATGCGAGCCCTGCCTGCACGATGAGTCACACTCTCAAGCTACAGAGCGTTTGCAAAGTATACATAACATTTTAAATGTTTGTTACGGAATTAATTTTTAAAATAAAAAATGATATATTTTACATAAATATGCATACTATATTATAATGTATTTATTTATACACTAACTTCAATAAAAACATACATATTATATTTATAACGAATTAAAATATTACTAAATTATAACAAATTAATTGTTGCAAATTATGTACAGTCTTTACAAAATAATGCCTTTTTCTGTACTCTATGAAGGGTGCATATTGATTTTTTGCACAAGGAACATTGAAGAAACATCTTTCTGGCATCATTACGCGGACAAAAATTGCATTTAGCCCTTTTACGAGAAACTGATGGTGCAGACATTTCTTCTGTTTCTGTTCCGATATACTTAGAAAATATATTGAAACTATCTCTCTCCATTCTCTTAAAATTATTACATTTAATTTTTCGGTCATTCGCATTATTTTCTACCAACTGAATGGCAAGCTCTTGAAAAATATTTTGCGACAGCTTTGATCACCTTTTCTCCAATCTGGAAATTTGGTTATCCATAAAGTATAAGCATTCAAGGCAGCTATTTCAATCATCTCCATAAAAACATTAAATGTTTGTGCTGTTATTGGTTAAGAGCTGGGAATCGTGGTGATTAGTCGCAAAATCTTTGGCTAGTAGATTTGCCTTATCTACATTATCGCCATTTTTAAATCGCAATTACCTTTGCAAATTTCCATAAAGTGAGATAATAACTGATTTGCATGCATTGAAAACTTTTGTGGGAAGTTTTTAATTATTGTATTATCAATTTCATCGAACCTGTGGATTTTTTGTTTTTAATCTTTCTTTTTTCTTTATAAAAGTTTCTAACGGAGTGATTATTTTAGTATTGGTTAAAGATTTAGGATTATTTTTGAATAATTATTTTAATGATTTCGAAATCGTCTGCTTTGTGCTGTTGTCGCTTAAGTGCTGGGAATCCTGGTGATTAGTTGCAAAAGTTTTGGATAATCGATTTACCTTATCTACGTTATCGTCGACTATTCGAAGATCCGCACATAAAGAGGGAAAACCCATCGCCTTTTGTTTGACCGATTTTACGAACACCGGGTGTAAAATATCATGCATTTTGTGTACAATAAAAATTAGATCACTAGTCTTCAATCACTAGGCAATCGAGTGTAACGCGAGTGTTTAAATTACAATGCAAACGATCCTGAATTTCAAATTTTGAATGATGAGGAAATAATTGAAGAAATATCTGCCTTCTTCAAATATCTTATATATCGTTAGAATATTCGCGATTTATCAGCTTCTAAAAGAAGAGCGAGCTTTAATCGATACTTATTTTTTTGATAAAAAATAATTTGTTATATGTGTATGTGTTTGTAAATCTAGACGAGTAAAAATTATTCATACTTTCCCTGTTAGTTATGATTTTTTTTCGAAATATCCGGATTTTTCGGTATCTGGACTAACTTCATCCCCAATTAGTCCGGATAATCGAGGTTCTACTGTATTACAATGTATAAAAGAAAAAGATGCACTAGGATTGAAATGCGTCTGCTCAACTCAACAACTGAAAGAGCAATGCAAAAGAGTTTAGGGTATGCCGGTAGCTACGGCGAGTGCGATCTCACACGCATTCACACTAATGCACACGTATACAATACTCATAAACAAATTTTGTATTTTATTATTTTCTCTTATTTGCGGTTGAAAAAAAGTTCTGATTTTTTAATTATATATTCTTTGCGAGCTTTGCCACAAATACAAAAAGTTTCAAATGCGTAGTATATATATTAGAGGAGTTATTCGAATAAAATCGAAATGAAGGTACCCCATCGGTACGGGAGGGTTAATGTATTTGTACATTTCGTAAAATAATTTCTTTGCAATATTTCAAATACAATGGTATAAATTTATTTTTTGCGTTGTTAAGCCTAGAACCCGAAGCCTGGGGCTCAAATGCATCATTGACTGGGGTAGAAACCCAGATGATACATTTCTTTTCATGCATATTCGTCATCAGCAAAATACATCATACTTCTTCTCTTTTGTGCTTTGCATTGAAAGCAGAGTACTATTATCTTTTCGTATTGCTCATGTGCTTCAAATGCTAGGATCGCATTCTATTCGATGGTTTGTGGTGGTTTTAATAGGTCGTTTTTATGCAGACGACCAACAAAGATTTCTATATAAAATCGCTTCCTCTTCGCGTATTAATTTCAAGGGTCAAAAAGGTTACTCTTTTTTTGGTCACCGAATAAAAATAGATAATACTAACATCAGGAAGAATATGCACACAAAATATTGAGCGAAAAATATTCAGCCTTGAGCTTGATCAATGGCCTCTTAGTTGATTTATAAATTCATAGGTAGGAGCAACAGTCCATGACATTCGTTTTTTTTTTAATTATTCATTCGAATGCCTAGGAGTATCTGCTCAAGAAAATCGGAAAATATGGCTTACGTCATCTTAAATTTTCCATCATCAACTTGATCCATCGCAGAACAAAGACTTTTATTCCATGATAGTTTGGATCCATCTTGGATTAATATAATTTCTAGCCAATATACACCACCAACGATTATTTGGAAACGCCTATTAACATATTTTCAAGTTTTTTTTACCAAAAAAAAATAATAATTTGTGTACAATGTGCACTTGAATGTTGAACAAGAAGAAAAAAGTTAAATGATTGAAATCAGCCGAATTACGTATCACGGTTCATATTTTTATCATTATACTACGAAATAAAAGCTTATCAACCAGGAAAAATACACTATACCATCAGAAGACACCAGGAGACTAGAACTTTAGCGAACAGGAAAAGACCGGACCGCCCAAAATCTACTATGCATGCCGAAGAAAATTATATTATATTATCGTTTAAAAGACATCGTCGACTTATAACTCGTCAGCCGCAAAATTGAACGAAACTAGATCTTCTAATATGTCATTGTTTACAATGAAAAGTCATTTAAATTCATATAGACTTTATGAACTTATAGCGCTGAAGAAACCCAAATTAATTAAACAGCTTTGCTGCATAAAAAAATGACAATTACTGATCAGAAAAATGTCTTATTGATGAATAAATCCAAATTTGAAATGTTTATCTCAAAAAGAGTCTTTGTGCACCAAAAAAATCGACAAATTTACAGTCATATTATACAAAATATGTATTTTTTTTGTTTTACAAATAATCAAGCAATGATAACGTTTACGAAAAGAACTTGCTAATACCTGACCATTGCTCCAGGTATATCGGCAATGCTACCCTCGAAGTACAAAGTTACTAAATTACGGTCATTACTAGGAAATGTGCATTAACTAAAAAGTATTTTTTTCTAAAACCCTCTTAAATGTCGTATTTTATTACTGCTAAAGAAACAAAAAGGGCACTCAAAAGTGTTTTATTTTCTTCCAAGCAAATCCGTCATGCAAGACTTATAAATGACACCTTTTATTGCACCCAAAACTATTCATAAACGCTTCTTTTAAATTGCATGTATATGAACGACTCGTAAAAAAGCCCAATATTTTAGAATAAAAATATTTCCCATTTAGGAACGAATTCATGTTCATTGTATCGATTGTACGAAACTTCGTACAGACTCTCGTACCGAAACACCACGCAACGTTAGCCTTGATATTCATTAATTTATTGAGCACATAAAATACTTTTGAAATACGTATTAGTCCTCTTTTTGATTTATTATAAATATTTTATGTAAAAACATTGCACGTTTATCTAAATCGCAAATATTTATACAAAATTCCCTTTGTTTAAAATTATTACAAAATGCCATTAATATTTAAATGCAAATTTTATAATCTATCAAATAAACAACAATTGAGTATAAAATACAATAAAAACGTACATAATTATAATTAAAAAAATATACAGATGAAATTTAAACAATTTAATAATTTAATTGTTAATTTATTTTAATAATAATTTATTTTTGTTGCAATTATTTGTTTCAGCAATATTAAATAATATTTACCTACAGAATAAATACAAATATAATACACGACAATAAGAATACGCCAGATTTGCATTTTAAAATATTGTAAGTCTAATTATGATGCAAATATGAATTTATTGAATTTTTATTAATAAAATTGCATAAATGTTTTATTCGTCTGGGCTATTTTGCCCGTTTCCGCACTCGGCCGACAACAAAAGAGTTACGGCCGTATGCATTAAAAAACATAGCAAGCGTCAGCTGTCAACCATGGCACGTCAGCAGCAGGATGTTGATGAGCTTTTTGATATCAAAAACTCCTTTTACATCGGCAATTATCAGCTATGCATAAACGAGGCACAAAAATTGAAGGCAAGTATATATTACTTAGTCATATCTTCAAGCATTTACGTCAGGAACACGAAACGAATAATATTGAGGTTATGTCGCAATTTATAGCTTAATGACAATCATTGTGAAACCTTTTTAAAGAATACGCTAACATCAATTTGTATGCAATCATCTTAATATTTTGCATCTATCCATCGAGAAAATTATATTCTATTAATTTTCAACCTAGGACCATAATATATATCCAATTAATCTTATCTATCCAGGCTGCATTAATATGTGACAATGTAACATTTTAACATTCAGGCCCCTTCTGAATTCAAATGAGTGATAACATGTAATCCCAGACATTTATGGCATTTTTTATTCCGCACAGATTTCACATAAATGCTCATAACGTGTTTCATATTGTTGCTAATTTATTAAAATAAGTGATATAATGCACAAAAATTGTAAATACCTATCAATTTGATAAAGTGATTTATTATATTTTTATCTGAAGAAGCAACACAAATAGATATTTTTTAAATTAATTTCCAGATAGAATATTGTCGAAATCATTTTATATGATGCCACGTGTGTATCATATTGAGCGACTCCCAGAGTGGACAAATTCAAACGAAATGCTTTGAAAATACGTTACATATTACACAGCTAAAGCCTAAAAATAGAATAAACAAAGATTTTATTGCTCCTAGACTTCTGAAAATTAGAGTCATTCATAGATAAGTACTTACCGTTCATCTGATAGTTTGTTCTAATTTTTGAAAGAAATGTATTTCATCACTTTATTTTAAGTAAATAATGAGGGTTTATACTGTTACATTCGACAATTTATTCATTGACTTACTAATATTTCTTAATAACTGACATATTTTTTTTACAGCTCTCAAATCCTGAAGTAGCTCTAGAGAGAGATGCGTTTATGTATAGAGCATATATTGCGCAGAAGAATTACAGGATTGTTTTGCACGAAATTAATAACAACTCAAATCCTAAGCTTTTACCGCTTAAAACTCTCGCTGAATATTTCTCCAATCCGTCGAAAAGCCAATCAATAGTGGCATCTATTGATGAAAAGGTTTACTATTATTTTAAATACAATTGCCATCTATTACTTTTTAAATCCAATGAAATCTAATCATAAAATAAATAAATTGCAGGTATCGAAAGGAGCAGAACTTTCCAATGATTTGTTCCTTATCACTGCCGCAACCATTTATTATCATGAAAATAATTTAGAAGCTGCTTTGAGGTTACTTATTATCTTTTTAATATATTAAAAATACGTAATTGCATCTTATAATTAATTATTTACTATAATTTTTACAGAGTTTTGCACGGAGCAGAATCTTTGGAAACTCTTGCATACGGACTGCAAGGACTCTTGGCCATAAACAGGCCAGATTTGGCACGTCGGCATCTTAAACTGATGCAAGATAAAGATGATGATGCTACTCTGACGCAACTTGCCCAAGCTTGGCTTCATTTAGTACAGGTTTATATTTTATCGTAATAAGCATTTAATACGTTTAAAAAAGCATCATTAATATGAAAATATAAAACGAAAATATCTTCAAACTTGATACAAAATACAAATTTTCTATTGTGCCAAAAAATTCCCGTTAGGATTTGAATTAATAAAGTTTTCTTTTATAGGGTGGTGCTAAACTTCAAGATGCTTATTATATATATCAGGAGCTATCTGATAAATTTCCAATGTCAGCTGGATTAGGAAGTGGTCTTGCTGGCGCACAAGCTGGACGAGGCAGTTGGCCAGAAGCCGAAGCTGCAGCGTTAGAAGCTTTAGCACGTGATCCCACTGCTCCCGATTTATTGATTGCCGCAGCGGCTGCCGCTCAACAATCAGGAAAACCCCCAGAGGTTACATTTTAAATAATTTCATAATAGTTTTTGCTACATTTCAACATTCATTTAAAAACATTTATATATTTCAGGTTACAAATCGTTATTTATCTCAAGTGTTGGACTCAAAAGAAAATCATCCTTTTATAGCTGAATACAATAGCAAAGAGGAGGAATTTCGTCGTCTTGTATCACAATATAGCCCCTCTGTTTCATCTTAAAACTATTATTATAACGCTCTTAAACATGTAATTAAATTGTACAATATGGATATTTTAATGTCAAGTGTAATTCAAAGGTCTATAAAGTTCTGATAATTTTCATTTATGATGAAATTTATATTTTAAATCATATAGTTATTTAAATTGATATTTTCTTTATAATATATATATAATGCAATTTTTAAAGTGTTGCAAAATTATTTGAATCAAAATTTAATATAAATGTTTTTTATATTTTTTCACGGGTTTTATTTTATATTATATTAAAAATTCCATAGTCATATCAAGGATCATTCCCATATTACTGTAGAAGCTTAGGTCTAATGCAATATATTTCTAAATTTGTATATTTCACTGTCGATAGACTACGTAATAATTTCAAGAAAGCTATATTTATATCACTTGACATAAGTCAACCTCATACTAAGTTTTCTTTAATCTATTGAAGCTGATATTGAAATGAACATTGAATCTAAGTGAACAGAAATAGATACCCATAAAATTTTTAATTGACAAAATTCAATGCATAAGTTCATATTTTCAAGAAGTATTTGTGGTCTTATTAGTATATGTTATTAAATAATTTTATTTAAGCTTAGCCAATGAATATAATGCAATAAACTTAAAATTAACATCGTTTTTTTATCAGGATTTTTACTTCATATTTCAATGATCTAAGTTAAATAGATCTGAAGACTTTTACAGTTTTTCGAATGCTATTATTGTTTATAAATCTTGCAATGAAAAATGTATTAACGGAAGGATCTGAACATAGGACTTTCTTGTAATACTTATGTGAAATATTAAAAGTATTTTCTATTGGGTTTAATATTTATTTAACCATTACAATTGTTTTTGAAACATTAAATTCCTGATATAAATATAAGAGACTTACAAATGAAGAACATACATTTTAAGACTACTAATTAGTGTTGAAAGTATTGTATTAAATTTGATTTTATTAATAAATAGAAGTTAAATAAATAAGCATATCTCATTTGCAATCCAATCCATTTTGTCTAATAAACATAATGAATAAAATAAAACAAGCAATCATTGTAAAACGAATTTTAAGTACGCTCAGCATTTTAATGTGTGCAAATAAATTTTAGGGATTGTAAATATTGTTGATCTTAAATTGGGAATAGATTAAAAATTATAATCATAATCTCCATCACTGTCTTCTCCGACTTCATCGTGTAAGCTCTCTCTCATAGTTTTAGTTGGTTGATTTGTTTTAGAATTTCCTGAAGAGTCAACTGAATTTCGCTGCTTCAACATTTTTTCTATTTGTTCTAAATAAGGGTCGTCATCTGTATCTCCTTTCATATTCTTTTTAATCTTTGAAGATTCCTGTTTAATCTCACCCGATTCACCATCTGTAGTAATTGTCACACCTGATTTTTGAACTACAGGAGCAGAATATGCACCCATTGTCCTCTCATCATTACCTTTACTTTTATCCTTTATACGTTGTTTTCTCCATGCATTTTGTAAATTGAATCTTGTTGGACTGTGAAATGATAAGATATTCTTTAATATAAAAATGTACAAATAGCCCCCCAATTATTGTAGACGTTATGTCCCTAATTATGTTATAATAGGATAAATTTACAATAAAAAACATTCAATTCAAGTTATATCAAATCTGCATTTTGTGGGGGGCACAATGAAAGAGGTTTACCTGAACTTATATATGATTGTAAAAAAATTCAATGGGTCACCTTTCCCCTTTAGCATAAATTCTATTTTCTAAATTCGTTATGTCGTGTCGAAGATCAGCTAATAGTAATAAAAGAAAGTCAAAGGATCCTCTTTGTCCACGCGGTCCTCTCATTCCTTTATTTCCGTCTGTACCCTTTGGTCCCTCCGGTCCCGGTGCGCCAGGAGGTCCCTTTAAATATATAACGTAATAAGAATAAAAGAAACCTAAAATAAAACATACTAATATTTTTGATAACACGCACAATTGGACCTCTTTGACATCTACAATATCCGTTTTCAGCTTGGGCGTAAGAATCTAGTAGAGTATATGAAAAATCTCTATCACCGTGCATTCTGTTCGTATCAAAACCTAAAATTATGATTTTTTTATATCATAAATATATTCATCATACTTTATAATAAATATGATATACATTGCATTTTTACAAATATATTGGAGTTTATATATTTAGTTAATTTGCATGCTATTCTATCATATATCGGACAAATTTTATTTATTTGATACCCGGAGGTCCTCTTGGACCTGTTGGTCCTGGAGGTCCTGGTGGACCAGGAGGCCCACTTGCGAACGACGAAAGGCTAACGGCTGTCCTTAATGCTGCCACATGATCGTGTAGCAATCGTATGCGTTCATGTAAACGTGAATGTGATTCACAACTAGCGTAGCATTTTTCTCGAGTAGCCGCAGCAATTGGTCCGGTCAATTTTATCTGTTCACAATATCAACATTTTATTGGATACTGACATATTTTTATCCACATCCTTAATATATATATATTACCATTTTTCTATCGTAATTACAAGTCTGATTGTCGCTATTGAGAGTGTATCCTTCGTCGCAAGAACATCGATAAGTGCCATTTAGATTTATGCATTTATGTTCACAATCCCCATTATTATCGAGGCATTCGTCGATATCTGTGTACAAAAATATTGTATTGCAATACATAATATTGGAACAGATTTATATCTGTGATAAAACTTACCAACGCACACCGGTTTTATTCCATTTCTTTGATTATGTGCAACATATCGGTAGCCTTGATAACAAGTACATATGACACGCTGAAAGTAAACTGCACATTTTTGCTCGCAAAGATCCAAACTGCATGGGTCTGTATCTCTAGGTACACACCTGAAAATATTTGACATTATAATAGCTGTGATTTAATATGCGTCGGGAATAATTAAAATATTACCTTCCTGCAATGTATGTGTAATCTTTACAGCAATGTTTTCTTGTGCAATCAACCCATTCTGATCCTACTTTGCATTTCTGATGTGACGTTATTAGATTGTCCGATGGACATTCAAGTACATCATCTGAGCTGTACAGGAATAAAATATCAATCAATGGATCAATTCAAAGAAAAATCGTAAAATGTCTTAAAATATGTAATTTTTAACTGATGGAAGACTAATTAGAAAGAAAATTTCGTTGAAAGATTAAGAAGTGTCATAATTATTCAATTTTAGACATCATAACTATTAATAATCTAAATGGATCTTATCAATTAATACACACATTTGATATACAAAGCAATAAAACTGTAATTTATATGTAATTTCATGTGTCAAAGGTATAAGATTTAATGTTTGTATGCCATGTTACTGTATGTATGATTACATAAATGATTATGTTGTTTTTTAAGTTATCATTGCTTATTGTTAATGTGTTAAAACATTGTGTCATCCATCATCAGTGCTAATTTTAAAATCAATTGCTGAAAAATATGAGTGAATATATGTTTTTTCCTTCAGGTTTATAACAAAATGTATGATTGAATCATCGTCATATTTGTCTTTTAAATTTTATTTCAGCAATCAATGTATTTTTTTCAGCAGATCAATTACAACATACCGAATTAGAGTATAATGTTCTGAATTGTTCAAATAAATCTATTGATTAGATGAGGTCATAATCTAAATTATAAACAGAATGAATTATTAAGTGTTGATAATTTTTTAGTTCTGCAGCGACAAAAAAAGATATTCATCCCGGATAAATCTTACGTATGGGCGGCTTCAAAGTCTCCCAAGGCGTCCACTGGGAAGCCATCCAGAGGAGGCGATTCTTCCGGTTCCACAGAATCGGAATTAACAACACAAAGTGCACAAACGATCGACCATAAGAACAAATTAACCGTATCCATCGTTAAAGAAGCACAATTTTTTCAATCGCCTAAATGTGGACTACGTCATGATGTCACCATCCCGCTCGAGCGAATCAACTCTAAGAACAGACTCTCCCGCAACATTCGAGGACAAAGCCTGGACTCCTCGACGCCAAGAATCGTAAACGATTCATTGGCCGTCTCATTTCATCTCCAGAAGGCCCTAAAGATGTCTGTTTAGTTGGTGATGTCATGTCACTTAAGACGATAAATATTCGAGCGATACACTTTACTCAATTTTTTCCACAGCGTTTTAATTGCAGATCCCTGTTTACTTAACATTGAGCTCGCATATGGGAGGAGAAGATGAAGGAGCCCTTTGTATCCACGTTTTTAAACACCAGTATTAAACGCTACTAAATTTGTTTGATAAAATAAATTTATTTCTTTATATCTGAACTATCTTAACTAAATATACAAAAAAATAAACATGTGTTTATCATTGACAGTTCAAAAAATACTTCCAGAAACTCCAGATTTATTCAGATAGGCTAAAACAAAGAATTTTTGAACACGAAATACGCCATTGCTGCATTTAGCCAAGTAAGAATTTAATTAAATGATTTCCTCTGGATTGGAGCTGATGACTATAAGAATACAACCTCTTTGAATAAAATCCATGACGCAAAAGAATAAAGTAATTGTCGTATTGATATCCAGACCTCAAGATAAAATGGTGATTGAATGATTGAAAACAATACTTTTACAATGCCTTCTTCTTGGATCTGGTAAATGTGGCTCCCAATTAGCCCAATATCGCCTTTGCAAAAAGAGAATACATTCCAAGTATTTTTGGTATTTTGGATTCTAAACCAATCTCAATATAGACAGCTCGTTCTTTCCAACGCTCAAATTATCCAAGCAAGAAGTCTTGAAAGCTACTTTCAACACGGTCACTCTGGTAGCCCGTAGGATGAATGCTTAAAACCCCTCAATATCAATTGAACAACTAGAAGAATTAACGCATTTATCTTCGAACGTGTTTGTAAAGATAGGTTCTAAAAAAGTAAATTTATGATTTAATCTATCAAAACGATGTTATCGTCTTTGAAATGAAGCCATTGTGGGCTCGCAAAATATATGTATTTCCTCGCGATTGATAAGCGCAAAAGATACGGGCGAATGTCGTATATTATTATGGATTTATCTTCTTCAGCGTTCTGTGTTGAATTCCATAACCGGTCATTTTCGCTATAATATGAAGAACAATTGATAAAGGACGAATAATTTTCGAAATGTTCTTTGAATGATCGCCGTTTGGTTGCTAAAATGAAGAATATTAAATTAAATTGTTGTATTACAGTAAGACTCCGCTTAACGCTGCTCTGCTTAACGCTATTTCAGTATTACACGGTAGTATTGGAATTCCCCGAAATCGCGCACGATGGTACTGTTTTCAGTTCTCTCATGCAATTTAGCAGTGCGTTTGTATCGTTACAATACGGATGCATGTTTTCTGCATCACAGCTAATTTATGATCATGTTTAGATGACCCCGTTTAACGCTGTTTCATCTAGCGCTGGAACTTATTAGAATGTATCCCCCGCGGTAAGGGGGGGTCATATCATTATATAACGTTTACATTTATGCAATTGATACAAAATTTTCTTAAATCTAGAATTCGAAATAGAAAGGCTTTAATCGTGTTGAAAATCATTTTTAATTTTTTTTTGGAAGATTGTAAGAATTGTATTAATTTTATAGAAACTTCTTGAAATGAAAATAATAAAATAGGTAATTTTATTGCAATATTGATATAAAAAAGTGAAACAAACTAAAAAATACATTTATCTAGCATGCTTAGAATAATGAAAGTTTGAGAAGAATGCTGAACCAATTTGAAGTACAGCAGACCCGCAGTAATCCGACAAATGCTTTGCAAGACATTGTCAGATTGTCCAATTTGTCGGACTACAGAGTATTGCCCCCGACCCCTTGTAGTCTGGATTTTTTTGGAAAAGAATACTTGTAATCCGAAAAAATATGAATGGTGAGATATACATAGATAACACAAGCTTTCATATTATAGAATTAACGTCATCAAACGTATTCCATGGCGATTTTTATAGCGTTCCAACCATTCTTTGCTAGCTACAAGCTCTTCTTTTTTGTAATCTCCATTGTAAAACGATTTTGTTATCGTTGTCAATGTGGGCCCAGATATAGGTGTATATCTGTTTCTTTCCTGAAAAAATCAAACATTCAAAGCTTCTTCCGCATCTGGATGTTTAGCTTTCTTGAGAGTTTGTCACTGTAAGTACCAAAAGTATGCCACTGTCGCAATTTTGCATTTTATTAGGGCGCTATTGCATACGCAACGATATATCGTCGTTGGCACATTGCGCATGTGTTGTCAAGGATGATATATCATTGTCCGGCACTAAGAAGGTTAAGACTGAAGCATCTGAAATGATGTTAGGCAAATCATGTTGCAAGACAAATGGATGAAAGGTGAACAATAACTGCTATGGGATGAAATCAATTAAATGTGCAAAAAAACTCCCTGAACGAAGTTGACTGAAAATAAGCTGTAAAGGTCGTCGTTCTGCAATAGCCTCCATTTAGCTGATGATGATGATGATGATTATTATGAGCATGATGGACGCTTCATAATAAAAATAATATTAAATAATGTGCATGGTGCACTTATACAGGCCCTGAGTAACAAATTAATGAGCGCTTCAACGTTGGTCAATGTAAAATGAGACTTTCTTGGAATAGTACATACAAGAAGAGCTTCAAGTGGTTTTATGTTCCCACATGTTCCCAATTTTAATTGGACTTTATTAATTATATGTACAAGGTCCCTAATGTCATGAACATAATCCAAGAACCTAATGTCATGCTGAACGATCATAGTGATGGAATCTCTATATTTAACTCTAAAGCCAGATTTTAAAAGTGCATAACGTATTATTGCATTTTTATTGCAAAAATGCATTTTTTTTAAACGGTTGACTATTTTTACAGTGCATTTGAATTATCTAAAATGTGCTATTTAAGCACATTTAAATTGCTCAAGATTAAATATAATATATCGGCAAGTCATTTGAGAATCATTGCTATTGGAATAAATGCACTATATTTCAATGAACTCATACGATTATAAGAAGTTGGAAATTTCCAGTTTGTATATATGGAGTCGAATGTATCATCGTTCGGTACTATTTATAGACATAGCCATCTTCTCAACAACCAAAAAGTAGCGACCTCGGTTAATCAAATCGTTATGACTTGATACATATATATTGCATGAACATCATCGCTTATTGGAAATTATATTTTGTAATAAATCCAGTCTAATTCTAAATACGCCATTAAATATGTAATAAATTGCTCCAATTATTATAACAAAACGATTTGTTTTATAACAATGTAAAATATATTTTTGATAAATGTAAATTCATTAAAATCAAAATCTTAAATTAGTTTTATAAATTAAATATTTAAGACGATAATGGCACGTTTAAAGAATTTAAATGATCCATCACGGTGTTGACAGATTCTTAATTTATTTAATACATACACCAAAAAATTCGTCGATCGCGTCGTTCAGCGCAACATTTTAAAATGTCAAATGATTTCAACAGAATACATTTTATTTATTTTTGTGTGTATTAAATATTTATTACATAGACTAAATAAAATATTTATATAATTTTAAGCGCCGATTTAAAAATAAGGATTGTAAATTTGAATGATAAACCGGCATATTTTTTAATACATCTGGCAACACTGTGGCTCTATCTGCTGTTTTTGATATCAGTCACTGCCGTGTTGTCAATCTGAGAGGGTTTGTGTTTTACGATGCTGCGCAATATAAGCAAGTTGGTGAAGAATGTGGGGGGCGTAGGCACCCGACATATGTCGCTCCCGGCCCCCCTGGTCAAACCTGAGATTCTTTACACCGGAGTAAGTCCATTTTTGTATTATTTTATTTGTGTCGCATTTAGCCGGCCGGCGCCGCATATAAATCAGTCATTTAAATGATCTTGAATTCCGATAACCTTGATATGAAAGCGCTCGTCTTCAACTTTAACATGGCTATGAATATTTTATTATTTTTATGGAAAAAGATTACACAATTAACTATGTAAATAGCCGGCAAATGTTACGTGCTCTGCCCATATGTTATTTTTTTTAAAGAAAACATGCATAGAATATAAATAGTTTTTCTTGTAAATTTAACAAAGTGAAATATATCATGATTATTATTGTTTCACAATAATAACCATGAGCTTGATCATCAGAATTGAGCTATAATAATTATTGGTAACATCTTCCAATAATGGACTATTGAGGGAGACATATTTGATAGAAAATCTGATTTATCACTGCTATTGTAAAGCGTGACGGTCTGTGTTGCATTTACAGATATACAAATATCTTCATCTGAATCAGAGTCTAATATGATAACAGGATTTTATGATTTTGAAACCGAGCAATAGTCTTTTTAGTTAATTTTATTGTTACACAAATGCATAATCTTTATTTCTATCGAATAACGCTAATCTTTCCAATTTAACGTCTACTTCGTGCATATAGTATAATAACATCCAGTCACTACTTTCAAACTCATTTATATCAGTGTTTTATTCACATTATTTGACGTATTTAATAGTCGTCTATTTTGCACAATAATATTACAAATATTAAATTTTGATAAAAATATCAAGAATTAATTTCAATGCCTGCTTTGAAAAGTTTCTGAAGCAGGATAACATGATCTAGTCTATTGAAAGCCTTGCTGAAATCTATAAACACTACGTCAACAACACCTCCATTATCCATGGTCTCACTGATAAATTCATTAGAGAGAGTCAGGTTGGTGACTGTCGACTTAACACTCATTCGAGAAAACTATGTTGGGATAATGAGTAAAGTAATGAGATGGGATAATTCATGCGAGGATTTTACAATGAAGTATGGAGGAATACCGTCAGGCCTTGCAGATTTGCTTGTATCGAGAGTAAACAAGATTTTTTCCCCGCAATGGGAAGAAACAGATATCATTTATGAAATATGTGGCCTCACTCGTATCCATATTAGATCCACTAATCAATTCCATGCCAGCTCTCTTAAAAAAAGTGCATGTAACTTGGACTTAAGCAATAAACTTGCGCTCTGAGCACGAGGATAATCTAATGCTAATTAATGAATTTACTTAATGATATATTGTATGGGAAAAAGGTTCATTTCAAGATCCTTATTTGCGACCTCATAGTGGTGCACGTCCCTATGTATTATCGACTGCCGATAGAGATCATATCCCCGGGAATTTCTCCCCATAACTTGTACAGAATGCTCTGAACTCGGAAAAAGTAGTCACAAGATCTGCGTGTCCAACCGGTCCACATATTGGACCGCTGACACAACGTAAAAACGCCTCATGATCGAACGCCATGCCTGGACATGTCCATAGAACATGATCTACATCCGGGAATATGTCAAATCTGGAAAACGAAGTTCTAAACCGTGCCTGGATCATGTGAGAAACTGGGATAGTTTCATATACAATTATTCCTAGAAAAATAAATCAGTTTATATTTCATAGTTTTTTTAATTTTGTATGTTACCAAATTTGCCTGTTATGGTTTTTAATTTTTTTGCATCACATTTTGTTAAAGAATTTACGAAATTTGGCATGGAAAAGTGTTATATTTTAATTATCATTGTATGTCAACGTATATATATATATTGCTATGTACCGTATCTCCTAAACCAAGTTATCAGTTATTATAACATTCCCTTAATAATATTGTGACATATTGCTATGCGTATCTGGCCTAAAATTGTGCTAAAGCGAGCTAGTGATTGGTCATGTAGGTAACGTCTAGAAGCGCATATGAGTTTTAAGCGCCACTCGATATCATATATTAAATTGATATGAATTGTCTTTTGAATATATTTTCAAACATCCAAAACACATATCACAAATATAATGACAATGCACTTCAGATGGAATATTCTATTTATCATCAACAGTTGAATAAATATTATCATTTAAATTTATCCTAAACGTTATTTCATAAATGGCATTCAATAACAAACAAAATAACTTGGAGATCATAAGTGCAAACTAAGCCTTGATAAAACCATTAAGAAACCAGTTTATGTACTCTGAAAGAGGCTGATGAACGTTCGCGCTATAAAATCATGTAAAGTTATACAAAATCAACTATTTTAATCTATGTTGTAAAAATTTAATTGTATGACCAGTAGGCATTATGTTGATAAATTTATTTATACGCTTATCTCGGTGGTTTCTTTTAATCATATTTTGTTAAATCACTTGGAAAAGTTTTGATTTTAATTTGTTATCAAAATTTTCACACATCAAGTTGAATTTTTTATCTGCTGTTTATATAGTACTTATCGATTTTTTATTTAGCGCTTGAATATTTTATAGTTATTCATCAACAATGAATGGCTTAAATCCGAATCCGGCAAGGTGTTTCCTACCATCAATCCGGCAACCGGAGAAATCATTGCAGAGATTCAAGAAGGCAATAAAGCTGATGTCGACAAAGCCGTTAAAGCAGCTAAAGATGCCTTTGAGTGAGTGTTTCATTAAAAATAATGAATGGTGTACAATGAATGGAGACCGAGAGTGAGATCGAACCGTTAACGGCACCATAGTGTGGATCGGGCCTTATACTAATATGATAGCTTGAAAATTTATTCAAAACATTATAAAAAAGATACTCAATGTTTATCGACAACATTCCACACTTTAATGTTGTTTTTGTCTTCAATTCCGGATAAACTTTGCCATAATATCAATTGATCGTTTAAATTCTATTCATTTTTTGTTTCAAAATCAAAATTTCATGTAAAATACTAAGCTTTATTTTTTGTTGTTTAGATTGGGATCGAAATGGCGCCGGACAGATGCATCAGAACGTGGAAGATTACTATACAAATTAGCAGACCTTATTGAGAAAAATCACGTTTATATGGCGGTTCGTTTTTAAATATAATAATATTTTTATTGACGTTATTGTGCTTTGATAAATTCCTTTCGGTAAATAATTACGTCTTATCTTATGTATTTTTGCGTTTTTATCGTACATTTATTTTTATGCTATCAAATTGAATTGTGTAAGCATTTATGTTGATTCTCAAACTATGCATTTTATTTTGAAAATAGAGTTTAGAAACGCTTGACAATGGAAAGCCCTATTTTATGTCGCATCAAGTTGATGTTGTTGCGAGTGTTAAAAATCTTCGCTATCATGCTGGATGGGCAGACAAATATCATGGTGTAACGGTTCCCATTGACGGGGATTACATTGGTCATACTCGTCTTGAACCAGTGGGTATGTAATACTGGTATTTTTATAATGATACCTAATTGTATCGATTATATAATTTTATATCTTTAATTTTGTAGGCGTATGCGGTCAAATTATACCGTGGAATTTCCCATTGTTGATGGCTGTATGGAAATTAGGTCCTGCTTTGGCTACAGGCAATACTGTCGTACTTAAACCGGCAGAGCAAACTACTCTTACAGCACTATACCTAGCACAGCTTGCACGAGAAGCCGGTTTTCCGCCTGGCGTAATTAATGTCGTTCCTGGTTTTGCTGCTGCTGGCCAAGCTATCCTTCATCATCCCGATGTCGATAAAGTTGCTTTTACTGGTTCATATGCATATTTATTTTATTATTTTTCCATTATGAGTTATTGCAAAATATTAATAACCGTAATTTTATTTAAAGGTTCAACTGAAGTTGGCAAACTTATTCAACAAGGTTCTGCCGTAAACGGTTTGAAAAGAACTACACTAGAACTGGGTGGAAAATCTCCAAATATAATTTTTGCTGATGTAGATATGGATTCTGCAGTAGAACAAGCGCATTTCGGTCTTTTCTTCAATATGGGCCAGTGTTGCTGTGCAGGTAATTGCATGAAATCAATTATCAAAGTGTTAATATCATTCAAATAATTAACATATCTTTTGAACAATGAAAATAGGTTCTCGTACATACGTTGAAGACAAGATCTACGATGAATTTGTTGAAAAGAGTGCCGCCAGAGCAAAAAAACGCGTTGTTGGTAATCCCTATGATTTAGCAACAGAACAAGGACCTCAAGTAATATTATTAAGATTGATTAAATGATCTATCAAAAAGCCAAATTATTATATTTGTATGATATATTTTTTAGATCGATGAAGAGCAACGCGGCAAAATTGTGTCGTTAATTGAATCTGGTAAATCACAAGGAGCTCGCTGTATGGCGGGTGGAAATACTTGGGGAGATCGTGGATATTATGTAGAACCAACTGTATTCGCTGATGTTAAAGATGATATGGATATTGCACGCCAGGAGGTGCATTTTAAAAAATACTTTAGAAAATACATTGTCAATCATAAGATTTCATCAATAATTAGCATTGTAAATATTTTCAGATTTTCGGACCAGTACAACAGATACTTAAATTTTCTGACTTGGATGAAATTATTAAAAGAGCAAATGATTCCGAATATGGACTCGCTGCTGCTGTCTTCACTAAAGACATTGATAGAGCCAATCATATGGTTCAGGTTGGTTATACTTGTTGTTATGATATTTTTTAAATAGTATGATATTTATGCATAATTTTTCTTTTTGTAGGGATTACGTGCTGGAACAGTATGGGTCAACTGTTACAATGTATTTGCTCCTCAATTACCATTCGGTGGCTATAAATTATCTGGTCACGGACGTGAGAATGGTCCTTATGGTATCACAGCATATACGGAAGTCAAGACTGTTATTACTAAGATTGCTCAAAAAAATTCGTAAATTTTCTCAAGAAGAAGGAAGCTTTTATCTATAAAAATCATATAATCCTTACTATATAAACAGTTTCAATTTTTCTAAATAAAATTACATGAAAACTTGATGTGTCAGTATACCTAGTCATTTTAAATAGATGATATTTCAATAAAATTGAACATTAGATTTTATATCAGCAACTTTAAAATCCAAGATTGATTACCGATATAAAATCACTATATTGAAAAACAAAGTGAATGAATATATATTTTATCTGCACAATTTTGTAAGACAATATGGCAAACATTTTATATATTTTTATAATGTATTTTTGTAATGATTGATATAAATAATCAATAAATATAAATATCATTTACAGTCGTTTCGTCTTCAAAAAAATTTCCCAATAAGTGGTTAACCCTATCAGACCGGAAATCGTGAGACAGAGACGGGTGTCTTGCATCTCATCATACACTCGTGCAACGATGGCAAAGTTGTGCCATCTAAACATTCTCAATATATTTTTAATTTTATTCGTAGAAACTCGTAAATGTTCATACTTATTATTCAACAATAAAATTGTATTCTAAAGAATCTTTTAACTCTCATAAAATTTAGCTATAATTAACTGAAATCGCTATTGTCGGATAAGCTATTAAACTCTTTCAACAAAGTTAAGACTTTCGTTCGTGTCGTCTTGAGAGCAGGCGTTTGTTATGATAATAAAGATACTCGCATCATTCTTATCGTTGATCAATTTTGTTATTCTCCCTTGACTCTTCTAAAGTAGCGTTATTAGCCGAGTATCACCATAATGCCATACAAGTTTAACATTAAGAAATATTCTGAAGAAATGAACAAATATTGTATGCTATCAACATCAAGCTTGTTACACGCTGCGGTGGAGCTGACAGAAGAGATTTACATTAAAGCGTAAGCTTTAAAAGGGTTAAGCTTCATAGAATAAAAAGAAATAAGCAATGCAGGATTAAAAATAAAATTAATTTATTATTAACAAAGATATAATTACATATTTTAATATAGGATGTACATATATGGAAAATATATCATTCTTTGGCATTCAAACCTTCATTAATCTAAATCACAGTGCAAATATAAGAATATTTGTTCGATTTTAAATATAAATACATTTTAATTTATTGTAATTATCAATTTTAAATTATAAAGTATTAATATAAATAACCATTTTAACATTATAATGGTTAACGTTCATTCAGTCTTTAACAACTCTTCATGCCAGATTTAAAATGCAAAATGTAATCAATGGTAAAGTTATGTTATCAACCTGGTCCGTTATTGCTTCAACTGCGGAATTTAGTACAATGGCTATAACGCATATAAATGAGGTGTATGTTTTCAATTCAATGAAATCTGAAAATATTAAATTCAAATATATTTCAAATGTACAATTACACTATGATAAAATACCTATTTAAATTAATTAACTGTACCATAAGCAGAAAGAATGTATAATGTAAATAGCTGCGATGTAATGTTGGCTATTGTTCCTTCAATTGATTTTTGTGATCCTGAAAATATTAATTTTTTAAAAAAATATTTTATTGGACATCAAATACCAGAGCCGTAACGAGGGTATGAAGCGCCCGTGGCAAGTATTTAATTTCCGTCCCCCGCAAATTGGACTGGATATTTGGACATGGGAAAGCTGTGCGTAAGATGGGTGGTGCGTTTGCTCATAATTCATCATGCTCATGTTTCAATCGAAACCGCCGCCCCCTTGTTACGGCCCTGTTGAATACGTATTTTAATTATTTATTACTTGGCCATTTCATGCGACCAAATTGGCTTCCGATATAACTAGCTGCTGTGTCACCAATTCCAACCGATAGAATGCCGCTAAGTAGAGCTAACAGTGTCTGATAAGATTGTTCGCATGGAGCTGGATGAAAAAATATCGGTCCAGCTATACCCACAAGCAGATACATTGGTGTGATAGAAATGCCTCCAATATCCTGTTAAATTATTGGTTAATTAGTAAATGAATATAAATTAAATTAGATAGATTACATAAATATTTTACCTTTTCATCGGAAAATACTTTGAAGCCTTCATTCAATGTGTTGGAAAACCATCCAATATTTAATTTACGAACAGTCTAAAAATGATGTGAAAAGTTACTCCATGTAATATTTTTTTAGAATCAGCAATTTTATTACGCATATGAATCTAACCTCTAATGCAATTATTGCTGCTAAAGCAATACCGCTCGCTAAATAAATAAGATTGCATTGGTAGATTAAACCAGGAATATATACAACTGCAGATAGCAGATGAAATATTTTTCTACGCGAAGTTGATGCTTTACTTCCAGAATACATTTGAAAAGCAACAGCCATTGCAGCCAAGCTTGATACCAAAGCCCAATAACAAATCATTTTTACCTAAGGAAAAAATAATCACATTAAATTAATATTTATATATTATTTTTCATAGTAGTAATTTCAATATTACCCTTTCCCAATCATCAAAAATATATAATATCATCCATAATACAGGACTTCTTTCTAGCAAAATATGAAGAACAAACAGCATTAGTGTGATATAAAAACCGACTGTCGAAAAAAATATGTTCAATGTCATTCTGGACCTCAATGAGAAAAGTGTAATAACTACTAAAAATACTGATAACATTCCCAACTGAAAAATAATACATTAAAAACAAATTAAGATGCGTTCAATTTATAGAATATAAATGAAAAAAAAATCATATTCTCACTTGTAAAATTGTAGTTATTATATCATGATCTGCAACTGGAGATTCATAGAAAACTTGATATATATTAAGACATGTACTGAAAATGAACAGGACAATGCTTTGCACTATTAATATTGCTTCTCCGATTGTAAAACTCAGTGGGCAATTAAATAAAACGAGTTTCAAGCCATATTTAAAAGCAGCGCAAACAGTCAATCCGCTTACGAGTGAAAATACTATACCTGAAATGCAAAATATAACCTATTTAATACACAACGTAATATGAATAGCAGAAGCTCTCGTAACCCACCTCAACTAGCTGGATTAATTGAGACTCTCCATTCCTAAGAATATTGAAGAACAATGTTAGAATGACCCCATTTTTATTAATTCTATTTGTATCGAATAAGACACTCCTCTTGAAAGAAATCATTATAAATGTTTCATAAATGACTTTTAAATGGATGAATTTAATAACGACTACATCTCAATAAACATTACATTCGACTGATTATTAAACAGAGAAAATTATAAATTGTAATAATCTTACCACGATCAATAAATAACATTGAAAGTGCAGCGGACAGCAACCCTGGCACTATTATACCATTTGTTCGAAAAACATTCATATTACTCATTGCAGTAAAGGCTACAAACAATATTGATGCCAGACTCAAGCCGATGGAATTTATAAAAGTTAATTTAAAAATTTCTGATGTAGCATATTTTAATACAGAAGTAGATAAGCAAACCGGCAATAAAAATGCCATCCAACATCCATGACTAGCATTAGGTCTGTAAATAAAGTTTTAATTAAGCAGCATAATGACAAATATTTGTTACGTTTAAGTCATGATTTAAAGGTCAATTCATTATCTCATGAGATTTTTTTTAAAGAGGTTAATTAATAACAAAAATCGCATAGGAACATTAATGGAGAAAATTTAATTACTTAAAATGTATTAAATACACATTTAAAAAATTACCGTAATTTTATGTTTGCTATTGTTAAATTAATGTCGAGATATTTGTAAAAATTCTTGTTTCGTCTCCACATGATGGTCACGTATATTTTGAACTTTGACAGCTCGATTTAGATTTCGTCTGACACATTTGGTCTTAATATGACAATTTGACGTTCTTGATAAAACAAATATATTGCACCATTTTTATATTTTTTTATTTTGGCAACTATCTCGAACACCCAGTAGATTATTTATTTTGAAAAGAATAATTAAAAGAATTAGAATTAGAAGTTAGTTTTAGTATCATCTATAATTAAAACACGTGGAATATTGATTTTATAGTTTTACAATCCGGTAATTTTTATTTAAAAATTAATTTATATTTTAATTTAAAAAAAATTATTAGTTTAAATAATTTCAAAATTTTAATCAAATTTGACAGTTTTATTTTGACATTTAAGGAATTTAATAAATTATAGGTTATATTTATGTTACTAATTACATGGAGATTAAAAGAAGGTCATTATTAAAAAAATGAGTATTTTAAAAATATTTATGCTTCTTATAAATTGTAATCAAGCAAAAATTATTTTAAAATATTTTTTAAGGCATAGCTATTTAAAATCATAACTCATCATTCAACATATAAAACATATTGCGTTTCTCACAAAGTTGGATTTCATTAGGTCTTATATTAAGAAAATAGAAAGATATTTCTTTTTATTATAACTTTATTTTAAGTATTGAATTACAAATATAAAAAAAACAATTATTTTATTAAAAAAAAGTAAATACAAAGTGTAAAGTTGTTTTTGTAATGTTATAAGATTGAATTTTAATCAAACGACAATGTTTTAAATGAACTGCTGTTTTCAAACGAATCCTTTGGCATCTTTGATTCATCAATTTTCCACTTACTGTCGTCGAGGAAATATTTCCTAGAATACGTGTGAATAATTATTTAGATGTTTATAAAAATTGGCAACTAAATTTGTATTTATCTAATCAAAATACCTTTCTGCGTTCACTTTGGCAATCCATTCTTTCTTCATATCTGCGAGTTTCCTACATTTGCCACCATAATCTTCAGGAAGCATTTCTTTTGGCAAAAACTTATACAAAGTGTCTGAATCTGGAGTATGAAAATGAAGCTGAAATATGAATAAAATTAATGATTTACATATATGCTATTTTTTAGAGTGTTTTAATTTTAACGAACAATAATTAATATTTACCACTTGTAACAGATGTGATTTCATAAGAGGCTTAATGACGTTGAATAGCATATCAACGTAAGATGGACAATTTATGATATGAATTTGAGTCAATCGTACAGGATGCCCTTCCTGAAATCAATATATTTTAATTGGAAAGTAATAATAATTTATATTAAAGCCACAATGCAGAAAATATTTGACCAACCTGTGAGTATCTCATGTAATTTTTTAAAGTGGTATTTATCATTTTTGTAATGTGTTTTAAAGTAACTCCTGCCATATCAAAGATTGGCACATCACCCATTGAAATAGTTTTTTCCGATTCCAATCTTACATCGGCTAACATAAAGTATGCCTTGACAATTGGGTTGAAATGAAATTCATCAGGATTGAAGTCGTGGAGTTTATAAATGAAAACATTGTAGTTGTCAGGGGACAGCGTATCAAGTGGTACCAAATCTCTAAAGACATTACAATGCACCGTGAATAATTAATTTTAACATTTAATAGTATTATTTAAGTGTAACATTATAATTTATCTTACACTGTTTCAAAAGCATGCTTTATTTCGGCTGCATCAGGATCTCTATTTGCAAATATTTCAGGAGCCGAATGCCGAATGGAAAAATATGATATTATTGCTTGCTTGGTTTGCTGAAGACTGTAATGGCAGCCATGTAAGAAGCGTCTTAATAAAATATCACCTGAGAATTTTTAAAAGACATATTTATGATAAAATATAGAAACTCTTAAGGCAATATAAACAATAGATTATGCCTTTTTTAAATGCTATTTATATCAGTGATTACTTTTGAAATATATTATCTGGTGATTGATGCTGGGATTTGGTTTAATGTATCAGATATTAAATCTATTTAGCTGCAAAAATAGCACTCAAAACATATTTATCTATGGAACAATTAGATTACTGACAGAGACATATTACATTATATTTGGCCGACTTTATTTAATATCTTTGCTCGTTAGTAACATTAGTATTATCATCTATATTTGTTTTGCTCTTTACATGATAAATTAAATGTATTAATATCTCACTTATTTGCTGGTAACTTCTTTTGTGGTATTTCTGCAATATCTTGTTTGCTATATTTTTAATCATTTAATCCAAACCATTATATTACTTTTATATATACAATTATAATATAATATATTTGCCAGTAAAAAATAATTTTAATACTTTTTCATTCGCTTTATAATTATCAGCGTCTGCTGATTATTTAAATCTAGATAATGAAAATAGTCAGAAAAATAAGAAGCGTCTAGTCTATTTTTATAAATATTTGTTTGCCTGATGATTATACATTAAAGAGATAGATATTATATATTGATTACAATTAACTTACTTATAGATTTAGGAAGATAAGTTTCTTGTTTCATCCATTCCTTAATGGCATTAATTTCTTCAGCAGTTGCCTCAGTGCGATCATCTGACATTTTTTTTGACTGAAAATTAGTTTCTAAATTTAAAAAATGATGCGTGACTTAATATTACAGTAGCATTACATTGACGTTGTCAAGTTTATCGATGATAGTTTTATTACAGCCTAGAAAAACTATGATTATTGTTCGTTAAATTCTTAAATATTTGCATATTAAAAATAAATCATTTCCCAAAGATGTTTATTTGAGGATATTAATATGTGATATTGCATATTGCAAAAGACTCTACAATAAATTTATAAACAACTCAACTAAATCTGTCCAATAAAATATTTTTTTACAAATACCTGTTTATTAAACGCGAACATGGTTTATTATTTTATTAAAAAACGTCTTGAAATTAATAGCTCTAAATAATAAAGTACAAAACACTTCTCAATACAAAGAAGTGTTAGATGGCACTGGTTACACAAGCATAAAAATGTGAAATATTGAAATTCAAAGGTCTTTATAACAGGTTTTGGATTTCTTTATTTGGTGTAAATTTTTAGGTGGGAATCGATACTTTATGTAAATGTAAAAATTTGAATTTCGTATATAAATTTAATATTTCTAGGCTATTTATAGGTAAGAGTTCATTCTCGTATACTATTTACAATATCTATTTTTTGTTTGGGTGTTAATTTATGTTGTTTTATTGCAATAAAACTATTATGGGAACAATAAATTAAAACATTTAATATAAAAAAACAAGAAAAATCTTTACTAACTGTTGGATGTATTGCCTTTTTCAAGATCACAGACAAATTGATTTATTTTCTACAAGCAGATTATTAATCATTTCAGATAAAAAGATAAAAATCACAGTTGATTGTACTTAACTCATATCGGGTATTCTTAATTTTACCCGAGTAACGTTAGGCATAAACAATTCTATAATCAGATAAAGTGATAAACGTTTGTTTTTGCAATGTATTATAAGCTTAAATGTAAAATCTTTATATATTATCTTTCTTTACCTAAGCGATTTATACAATAGAATTAACACTTATATAACATGAAACTCCTACAATATTTATTTATTTCATGTTCAAATTTAAGTTGTAACAGTCAAATGGGAATAAGCTGGATATTAAATGGAAACAATTGTTTTTAACAAAATTGATTTATCATTATGTATATTCTTAATATATCACATTACAGGGTAAAACAATAATCGAATCAATCACAATTCTTTAAATATACATTGCCTTATAAACTAAAACCATAAAGTAACCATTTTATAAATAATAATATCGCATATATGGAAACAGTGTTTCAATTGATTTCTTAAATTTTAAATAGTAGTTGAGTTTCAATCTATGGATAAAGATTTTAACGTTACAAGATTTTTAAACGAACTACCATTTTCATTACGAATCTTAGATTCATTCACTTTCCACCGACTCTCGTCTAAAAAGTACTTCCTGGAATAAAAAAATATCATATTTTAAAAAAATTAAATGATTATTTGATAATTCTTTAATTATTATTCAATAATTTTTACCTATGAGTTTTAACTTGGTCTACCCAATGTCGTTTGATATCTTCAACTTTACCACCTTTGCCACCGTACTCTTCTGGTAGCATATCCCTTGGTATAAATTTGTATAATGTTTCTGAATTTGGAGTGTGTGTATACAACTGAAATTTACTTAATTTTAAGACAAAATGTATAATTGAGTGGTCAGAAATACTATAGATAATTTTCATACATACAATTTGTATAATATTTTTCTTCATAAGCGGTTTTACAATACTTAAAAACTTATCCACGTACGATGGTGCATTGATCATGTGTATTTGTTGTAATCTAATTGGATGACCTTCCTAAAACAGTGCTAAGGTAAAATAAACGTTGACAACATAAATGATTTATAGACAGTTTTGAAATATACACTCGGGCCTCGTATAACACGGTTTTACACAACACGTTTGTATAAATTGTGACATATTTTTTACAACACGCTTTATATAACACGGTTTGAGGGAAAAATATAGATAATTAAATAATTACCATTGACGCAATTTAAAGCAACTTATATTCGTTGGACATTTGAAAAAATATTAGTATATATCGATCATGATGAAAATTTAATACTTCTATTCGAAATTGTGTCGATATTGTTTCTGCATCCACTAATCCACTTTAAATTCTTGCTGGAAAAAGCTGTGGCCAGAAGTAGTCTCTGGAGAAAAAGTTTTACCATCAATAGAAGATGAATACCAAAGGACAATAAACATTTGTCGTGATATTGATGGAGAAGGTTTTGATGACATGGATATTCATGACAGTCAAGAAATATTGAAGGATCGTACGTTGAACAAAAAACTAATTAGTCGAAATATTAAATAAATCTACAACAATTAAGGGGGGTAAACCCTTTACAGCATTCAAAACAATCGTTTTTTTTAATTACGTATTTCGAAAGTATAACATATTGAGAGTATACTATAAAAGAGAAAAATCGGAATATGAAAACGTAGCAAACTTTCTTTTATAATACATTTGTTTAAATCGTTTGTATTTTTAGTTTTGTTACAAGAGATGTTCCCAAAAATATTTTAAGCAAAATTGTCGTTATATTGCACTCATATATTTCTAACTGTAGGTATGCGAAATTAAAGTTGCTCGAAGTCAGCTCGAAGTTGCTCGAAGTCAAGTTTAGCTCGATGGTGTGTCGTGAATTTTCGAAGCAAAAATTTCATAGTATTTTAATAAAGGAACGAAAGGCAGAAAAGCTCGAGGAATTTAAAAAAAAAGACATTATCTTGGAAACCCAACTAGAGTCAAAAGCTGGTGCAAATGGCAGAAAGTTATTGCTTTAAAAAATATCCAAAGCTTAAAGACCTGACTCCATTTCTTGGCCAAGAGATAGAATAGCATCTCTTATCAATGTATAAAGAAAACACCGATGAAGCGCGGATAGCAAGGCAGACCCGTAAGAGTCTTTTTGAGACAAAAGTAGCTCGCATAGCCCGAAAACAACAGTTACTCGAAGATAATCAACTTTTTAAAAAAGCTGAAGATTTATTATATGCACTTGGAATCATTGATTGATCGGTAAGTCACTAAAATTGATAGTTTTATCGTACTGAAACTTTAAACGAGATAATCTCGAAACTACATTTTCAAAATGTTCGCCAGTTGTAGCTTAAAAAGTTGTTGATCGATCTGGCTGAAATTTTGGGATATTTCTCACTATAATATTATCTAGTCAACTAAGCTGAAGTTTTAAGGTTTTCATGTAAATAAATGTTTTTGTTTGGGGTAAAAATGACTAAGAAAATGGTAAAAAATATGAAAGTTTAACTAAATCTTTAACCCATTAATATCGTCAATGTTTTTGTGTTTATTTAAAAAAATAAAATATATACTTGTGTAAACTTCGATATTTTTTTGGAATGCCAACCCTAATTTTGTATGAACTTCAAACCTTGTATAACACTGACTTGTATTACACGACGTATTTACGGAACCATATAACCGTGTTATACGAGGCCTGAGTGTACATTGTTTAGAATTGGTCGTTATTTACTAATATCTACTGAATTGAATTATTAAAGATATACTTTATATATCATCACAGTGCAGCCATAAACAGTCCACTGCAGAACTATCCATTCATAGGGAGAGGTTACATCTATCTCGTCTGTATCATACATTCAACTCCTCATACGTTCGATATTGAAGGTAGCATAACCTCCTAGTTTCATTTCGGGACTTACTTGGGAATACTGCATATATTTTCGTAGAGTTGAAAATACTACTCTTGTAAGATGTTTCAAAGTCGTTCCGGCCAAATCGAATATTGGGACTTCCCCTCCACAAATTTCTTCATCCATCTCTAATCTAATATCAGCTACCATGAAAAATCCTTTCACAAAATTAGTGAAATCAAAATGATCTGGATTCGTATCGTGGAGTCTATAGATGAAAACTTTGTAATTCTCTTCAGTTAGGGTCGTCAAAGGGAGCAGATCCCTGAAATATATCGTTCAATCAAGTATTTTATAGTATTATGTTGTATTTAAAAAACGAAATGGTTTAACAATTACATTCTTTCCAAAGCAATTTCAATTTCAGGCTTTAAAGGATCTCTGTTTGCAAATATCTCTGGAGCTGAATGTCTTATAGTGTAATACAAATTTAAAACTTTTTTAGTACGGTCAAGATCGAAATAACAAGCATTTAAGAAACGCTTTATCATGTTATCACCTGAAAAAAAAAACCAAATTTACACATGTAGTTAATTTTTAAATCATAAACATATTCAACGCATCTTTTTATGGTATTGTAAAAGAGTCATATGTGCGTTATTTGTACAATGAGACAATCTTTGTGAGCATATTTTATTAACGCATTCGCGGACACGGATTAGCGACGCAATTCATGAACATAGAAATTGATTTAAACCACCAATGAGCACACTGTTATTATTCCTTGTTTCTGACATTACATAAAAAATATTAGATGGTAATCCAATGGATCTCGTGAAAACGTAAACTAACTACTCACTGAGCAAATACAGCTCAAAAAAAATCCAATTCCATATAATTTATTTCATTGAATTTGGTCAATCTGCAGTATCTTGTTTTTGGTAAATTTGTTTTCGTTAACTTTTTTACATAAAATTCGTACATTCTATCAACATTTTTTTTATATCCTCAGTCCAAATGCTTCTAAACATATTCTATACGTATATCTCCAATATCTTTTTTATTCCTGAAGATAATAAATACTTATCTGTCTGCAATTGCAGACGTATCCACGAATGCGTTAAATAGATTAGGCTAGAACAATTCGTATAGTAATATTATTGTGCAAGTAGATTAAATTAAGAATAAAATACGCATTATATATTCCAATTATGTACATATATAACAGTATCTTATTATGATGATATGAAAAAATGTTATATAAAAATACTTTCTCCAATTTTTGGCTGTTCTTTTTTATTGTTTTCTACGAAGACGATGAAATCTCACTGATTTAATGGGTTTGTAAAGTATGCAAAAATATAATTATGAAATGTTACGAGCCAAAATTTGATGATCTAACTTATTTATATCCTAGCCAATCCTAGCAAAAATAAATATTTAATGCCATTTCTCTTTGTATATTTGACTCGTAAATTTGTATATTGATTATAATTGGGATTTTTGAAAGCTTAAAACAATTATTTCTTACTCATATGATCAGGAAGATGTGGTTGTTGTTTAAGCCATACTTTTATTGCGTCAATTTCTTCTGTGGTCGCGTCAATTCGATCAGTATTGGACATCTTTAAACTGCAACAAATATCATTTTTGATGAAAATCCATGTCGGTAAATTGAGAAAACCAAAATTTTGCCTGTTAAATATTTTTTATGCAACATAACCGGTTATTTGAGATTGATCATTATACCGGTTTTTGTTTGACGTCAAGAATTCATAAAACCTAATCAAATAATTTGAAACCCATTTTTATAAATATTATTTCATTTAAGATATTAAACAAACAGGTTTTATACATTTGTAAGCGATAGACGAAATACATTTTAAACGACGTTCTAATTATTGATAATATTGCGTTTTTTGAAATGCTTTTTTCTTCATATAAAACAACATTTCCTCCATTAGAACAACCTTCGCCAATATGCAAATTTTTTCCCAGTTTATGGCCACAACCTTCACCTTTTTTTATATAAACATTTTTTTAATCGTATTTTTATTACAATTAGCCATTTATTTAAAAAAATATGTTATTCTTAATTAAATAGCCATACATTATTATTTTGTATTTTAAGCGCCATGTTTATTGCATCATATGCTTTACTAAAAAATAAAAATGGCGTCAATGTGACAAAAGAATGATGGCCGACATGCGAGCTGCTATGATCCATTTTTAAATGGATCTTATTTGAAAGTATGTCAAAGTGTCAATCTTACGTATTTCCCATTTATAACCAAAAATTTACATTCGAATGTTTTTTGTTTAAGGTCATATTCAAAATTAATCTTTAAAAAAGACTAAAAGTCAAGTATTATTTTTCCTGCTTAGATAAGTTGCTTCGTATATGGTTTATGTTTAGATTTAAATTGGTGTCGTAAAAACATATATTTCTACCATAAAAAGAGACCATCGATGTGTCGACATTTGTAACCAGTTTGCTTGACTATTTAATTGTTTTGTAAGGAACTTGCTTTTTGAAATTATCTATTGCATGAATCAAGATTATTTTTCTGTTAATGTATTCTATAATAATTCAAATAAAAAATATAATTATTTTATTGTCAAATATTGCGACATAGATCGTGTTAGTATAAAGTGCACTAGGAAATAATCAGCAAAATCACGAAACCAGATAAAGAAAAAAAAAATCAATCAACATTTCAATTAAATCAGGCTTTAGATAATGAATGATATCATGAAATCATATGAACATTTTAAACCTAAAATTTTCGATCTTTATTCTAGGCACTTTATTATTATCCCAATTATCTGATAACTTATTTTTATACTCATTGTTTTGATGAGCGAGCTTATAAACTATTTATTAATCTTGCAATGCCTAGAATATTATCGAGTTTTATGTAAAAACAACATTTATTTAAATCAAGAACAGCAGGAGTCTGGGGCTTTGAAGGACAGAAAAAGACCGGACCACCCAAAATTTACTGCGAATATCAAATACAACTTAATAACATTATCATTCAAAATAAATCGTCTCACAACTACTCAGTTGGTTGCAAAATTGAATTAAACCACATCATCTATTATGTCGTTGTCTTCAGTGAAAAGTCGATGAGGTTCTTATGAACTTCAATGAAATTTAGCGCTAAACAAATTGAATAAACATAAAAAAAATTGCTTGGGGTACAAAACTATAAGAATTGGACAATTACTGATTGGAAAAATGTCTTATGAATGGATTTTAAATGTTTGACTCGAGCTATTATGGGATAAGAGCAAAGCGAAAAATGGTGTATCTTCGTGTGTCAATATGTTCTGGAATAAACTGTACGAATACTGGATAGTACATACGCTATATAATCGTTTAATAAACAGCAGACCCACGGTAATCCGGCCCCTGTCTAATCCGGCGCCCCCTTTAATCCGACATCCCAACACAAATACGGTACACCAGTGCAAAGCTTCGTCAATGTATAAAATGAAGAAGTCTGATTCTGGATTGCCTAAATCGCAATTAATCTTTTTGTAAGTTGGCAAGTGAGTACGACATAGGACGATCAAAAAGTTGTGATACAAAAAAAACGGGAAAACATTCAAAAGTTTGTTTTCAGCATTGATTGTGGGTCAGATAAGAGGCAAACTTTCAAAAAAGTTAAAAATTCAGAAGTGAAGGAAGCTTTGGATATGTGGTTTCTTCAGGAAAGAAACGGATATACACTTGAACTTTTTTTTGTGCGGTAGATGCGTTCCGTGGAAAATCGCACAAAAAAGCTATGATTTACATAGTAAAAGTGAAGATGCGTTCCATGGATTTTAAAAACCGCATAACTTCGAACAGCTATATAAAATATATTCAAAATCGCATAAAAAAAGTTAATAAAAAATAGGAAAACAATAAGCCAATTAAAAAATAACGTTTTTGTTAACATTTAAAGGACGTCTTGTATCATTGGTAAAATTTTAAGGATGCCTGACATCTGGCATCTCAACTGCCAGCATCCACTAGAGAAATACTAATTATTTTAATTACAAACAACGCTGAAATAGTATACCCAGTGTCAATGTCATAATTATTCTGTATAGATTTTCTCTTTTCAACAATATAATTCATAATTAGTAAATATGTAACAATAGTTCCTAACTCAAAATATAAATAACTGTTAAAAAAATCAGTCAAGTCATTTTTTGGCCTTGTTTAGTTAGTTTTAATTTTTTTTAAATAGTTAAAAAATATTTTTTGATATAAATATGATAGGAATAATAGAGGGTTGTATAGAAAAGATTCGTACCCAGTTTGAAGTAAATTAATTAATTAAAACTTGAGATATGATGTCAACGGTGTTAAAAAAAGTAGTTTCAAGAAAAATGCGTTAAAAGATTTCATTATGGTAGGACAGGCCAAGTTGCTGCGTTACTAAAATAGCTATAACTCAGTAAGTAGTTTGAATTTTGGAAATTCCTTTGGAGAATGTATTTTTAAAAGTTGAAACATTGAAAAAATGTAAAAAAAAAGAAATCAATTGTTTCAAAAAAACGCCTCGTAATTCAGCAATAGCATCTGCATTTGCAATATAAATTACACAGTCCCAAATTATAATTTTTTTTTCAATTTTCGATTCGTGTTGATGATTTATTTCCTATTTAACCAAAATGTCTCGATACGTACTCTTTATAAAATAAAAATAAAAAATGCTTTACAAAAAAAACCGCATAACTTCGAAATCGCATAAAAAAAGTGGCACAAAAAGAGGTTTGAGTGTACACTTATATCTGGGCCCATATTGAATATTTTAAATGTTTATATTGTGTGATTATGTTAAGAAGAAAATGTCTAAAAATTTGCACATATATATATATGTATAAATATATTTGAATATGAATGAGTTTTTTTTAAAGAAATATTTTTCCAAACATGTTGTCGATGGTTTATATTTACGTAGTTTAATGGGGAATATTAAAAGTCTTCGAATGCATTAAAAAACAAGTTCCTATCTTGTACCCTATTAATTTGAAGGTGAAAAGATTATATCAACACTAAAAATCATAAATCGACACTACCACGAGGCAAATATATATTATTCTCATATATTTTAAATATATTAAATTAAAACATAAATCTGTTAAATACGAGCATCTTGAGTTTTTTAAGTCTTCAGTTCATTCGATGCAGTTCCTTAGAAAAGCGGTATTTTTGCAGTCTCGCTTTGTATGTAAGCATATTATGGCATTAGCGCGGCATAAGACAGTTAAGCCATAAAAAAGTGTTACTTCTATTGAATATTTGATTGGCACTGACAATGTTTAAAAATACAAGTTTATAAACACATTAAATGTGCTAAACACACGAGGCAAATACAAATTTAAATATCAACAAGGTTAAAATACGTATTTTGTTAAGCACCTTGAATCTGATACACGAGTGTTTATTATTCATTTGATTTATTTTTATAATTTTGAATTTGAATGCATTAATTTATTTTTCACCGTCGTGAGGGCACGTCGGTTTTTCCGACCGTTGTAATAAAAGTCGGGAATTAAATTCATTGTGTTTACCAACTGTCGAGTGCACTGGCTTATTCGGAAATCGCACACGTACTGGTTTCATTTTCTTGGATCCAAGAAACCCGCTAGAGTGGGGTCCACAGTAGATTCCTCAAACCATTGAATTCCGGCAATTATATATAATTATAGCAAATTTATTCTACATTTGTACGATGTCGAAAAGTTCAAATGGCCGAGTTTTTGCATTGCAACCCAGTACTATTTTTGCTGTTTGCAGTTAAAATTAGTATTCGGCAATGGCCAGAGTATTTTATGCCTTATAAAAGAGAATCGTTTATAAAAATAGCTATTTGGTAATTCAAATACAAATTACCTTCCAGAAGGGACTTATAGACAATTAAAATTATTATTGGGAGTGCAAATTAATTCGGTCCGTTTTATTGTGATCAAAAATGCATTTATTTCAGTAACAAAATGAATAAAAGAGATTAATCATTATTGTTCATCGCTGGTTATAACTTTTTCCCATCTCTCAGGCAATTTTAGTGTTTCCAAATTCGATCCAAATTAGGAGCCTATTTTCGATTTCTGCGAAAGAAGTGAAATGGTGAGCTGCCAAATCATGCTGCTTCTATCGGAACAATCAATAATCAGAACCAGTAGAGTATCCATTTCTCATCCCCAGTCACAATCTGATTTTAAAACTCTTTCTTTGTTGCCTTTGAACCTTTGAATTGTCTTGCTTTTGAATAATTTCCAAAGAACTTAATCGTACAGAAACTGCTTGTTGAGTCACTCCCAATTATTTTGCAAGCTCCTCTTGCATTTGACTCAGATCTTCATCAAGTAATCGAAGGGATATAAACTGAATATTATTAGCAGATGTCTAACCTATCTGAAACCATAGAAATCAACTACCATTTTGAAACATTCATAACAGCCAGAGCCATCATTTAAAAACGGACCGAATTAATTTGTACTTCTAATAAATAATTAATCTGATAAATAATACAACTCTCCATCAACATTTTAATAACCACTGCGAAATTGTACCGTATTATTTTGAATTCAATTCGCATTCACATGTTTCTCAGCTGATAAACAATGCTATTGGTATGCAATAGGAGTTGTATAATTATTTATTGTTCGTATTTGCTTATGTCATATCATAATTAACTTGCACAAATTTAATTTACAGCCTGATTGATTGTCAACAAACCGTATTATTTGACAAGTTTGGCATTAGTGTAAATGGTAAAAAATACGATAAATTCTAATTCGGACATTTGTGTTTCCAATAACAACGCTTATCCAATAAAGCATTGATCGCCATTGCTTTTTTTGATAATTTAGTATCTAGCTTATTTTCATTTAGGACTGCACATTAGCGTCTATTTAGTTATAAAGATATATTTTTTGAATCTAGTTTAGGCACTTTGCTGTCACTTGTGGTCACTGCCGCCCACTAATGGGCGTTCAAGCTTTTATGGAGAGCGGTAGGGTTTTTGTCATGTTGTTACGTCTATAAAAGACGATGCAAATATTGATCAGACTGATACGACTTTTCAAGAAGAACTGAATACGTAGAAAACGATATTGAATTTATGGATCGCTAATATCTTGTAAAATCAGGTTTCAGTGCTGTTAATCAAATTATAACTAAATATTTCCGAAAAAAAAGACTTTCGTTTGTTCCTTCAACGTATTATATAAACCACTGTTCAAAAATTTCAAAACAAAAGTGGGTGGTAGGAATAAAAAGGTTGACTATCTTTGAGCCCCACAACGACACCTGTCTTCTTTTTGGAATATGTTTCTTTGTTCAATAAAGCTTCAACAATTCTTAATCAACAAATACTGTCTTTTCAGCAAATGATTTCAGGTGTCATGCTGCATGTTTAGATGCATAATTCTTCTGTTGATGAATATAAGACATATGTTTCAATAATTCAATTGTCATCGATATATCTTACTTTGATATTGATGCTCTTCATTTCTCTTCAAATATTTAGATTTGTCATGTATATTAATGAGCTTTTGAAATCTAAAGATCATCCGGTACAACAGATTGCCATTGAATACTGGTTTGTTCAAACAGGCAGATCGATTTCGTCTTTATTTATTCGGCTTCACAACCAAAGCTCGAAGGCCTCTTTAGTGGCTTTGCTAGTCCTATCGTCATCTGTGAATAATAAAGAGGTAACTGTTAAAATTTTGCTCGAATAAAACCAGTTGCATTTTTTCTATATGTAGAGCAAAAAAGACTGTTGTAATTAATTGGTAATATTTTTATAATGGTACATTGATTCGGTTTTTATTTAATGAATTTGAATATTTTTGGATGAATTTAACACCTTTCATGTAGATTCTTATCTAAGAAAATGAGTTCTTGCTTAGAAGACGTAGCAAGAAAAATTAACAACAAGCGAAGAAATGTATCATCACATCTGAAAAAGTATTTATTAAGTATATGATTGTAAAATTTTCAGCAATTAACAGAGAGTTAAGTTTCATTCGTGAATTGAGCACAATAGATAATACGCAGTAAGCTTAGAGATAGTATTTAAATAGATGCACAAGTACAGAGATCTGAATAGTTTTTTTTTATTTTTGGGTAGAAATGTAGGAAAATAGTCGAAAATACAAATAAATAAGCTAATTGGATCATTAACCCATCAAGGTAATCAGATAAATTCATTTCAGAAATATAAACAATCAAAACAAGATCAAAATCGTTCATTGCTTTTGTTGACACGTTAACTCCGGGAAGCATATGTTTGTGAATGACTCTATGTTTTGGTTAACGTCGCCTAAAATGTCATTACTCAAAATTTTCTCACATTTTTTTACATTAGTTGATACAATAATCTGATGACTCCGATTTCATCATGCTTTGGAAGTATGTACATATTAATGCGAATCTTCATTTTCTCATATGAATTATATAAAATCTAAACTTCGGACTCATTTAACAGATAACTACCTCGATGACTGCATGCGCTTTGCAACAAATAGTTATCAACTAGATTATCTGCAGATTGCCAACGAACACAATGTCAAATATCTCATTAAATTTAACATTTGACTTATTGTGTTTGAATTAAAAAAAAACTGCATAAATTCAAGCGATTATATGTTATGTTGACTTGTGTTAAAAAATTAAAAAAATTGAATTTGAGCTGATCTAAAAAGAATGGATATCTTTCGGGATCACCTAGTATTTAAATACCAGAATTTTATTGAAATTTTATTCAGTCAAACTGAATTTACTTTAACGTTTGCTTATATAAGTACAATGCTATCGCAGGTCACAGTAGTTCAATTGTTCACGATGATCTTTGTGGTCAATTATATATTTTGCAGAAAAATAATTACTTTTATCTCGACACAATCATATAAAATAATTGTTGTACATCACAACTTCTCAAAGTCAATTGCTCTTTTTTTTAATTTGAATAGTTATCTATAAATCAACCTATAGTGATGCAAACGCTTCTGCAATACTAAGCGATGCAAGCTATATTTTAAACTTTCTCTTCGACATAATTTAATACGACGCTCATGATGGGTTGTATCGTTTTGCGGCTAACATAATTATGAATGTGAAACCGACTTCCCACATCACGTAACAGTAGGGCGAACGCCCTGGGCCTGTGCATTTCAAATATGCCTATGCAATAAATTACCATTTTGGAAATCGTTCCAAATTCAAGACGTATTTTATGTCATTCACGCAACAGAAACAAGCGTTTGCAGACGAAACATTGCCATAATATTATATGTGTACTACTGTCTCACGAGTGTGAGCACTACGTTAATTAACACGTGTATAACACGTGAATAATTAAGGAGAATATTCGATTCGCTTGGGTAATCATATTTCATAAAAAAATAATTAGTTTTGAATGTAAAAACTAAATTGTGTAAATTTAAATGATACATTGTCATATTTGGCTTAACGTTTATAGATCATAAAATTCTTACCCGTTTTGTAATATTAACACATTATGTACGGAAAACATTTCGACTGATGATTACGTACGGGAGGCATGTTTTTATGAATTACATACGTTGCCTTTTGGTTAACGTCGACTAAAATGTTGTTACGCGATGTTTTTTCACGTTAGTTGACTTAGGAGGATTTATTGAAACTATTTTTTTTAATTGAGCACATTTCCAATAACTATAAGTAATATGCGAAAATATTTTTTAAACAACACCCCGTCTTAATCGGTCCCGCCTTAACCCACCCGATCAGTCTTTTTTGGACAACTTCGTTTTGTAATGAGAGTTCGTAATCGTTTTGTAGACACGCTGACATTCGTCATTCGTCATGTCAGCGGTTGGAAAAGCGGACCGGTTGGCCACTGCGTCATCTTTTAAATTCTTGGAAATAAAAGACATTTGTATTTTTTCTAAATTTTAAAAGGACTAGCATACATTTTAAAGGAATATATTTTCGGATAAAGAACGATTGACTTTAAACTTTATATCAAAGTTATTAATATCATAGTCTAAAATATTTTAAGCTTTTGGATATCTATACTGCCATATGACGTTCCCCCGCATGTGATGTGTTAATACTTATAGTATTTCAGTAATCTAAATAAATAAAAATATGAGCATGATTCCGGAATTTTAAATATATATTAATATTTTTTTTATAAAAGTGTTCCCCTTATTCATTTAAGGTCTTATTTAAATCCCATTAAATAGTTAATGTAAAAAACTAATTTAAGAAACACAAAAGAAGTTGTTGTGTGCATGCTTATCATAAAAAATTAAATTCGTAGACGGAAAAAAATATGAATGAATAGTTGTCAAATATTTACTCATGATGTTCGCTCATTGATAAAAATTCGCACGAGTCATGCGCAAATAATTTTTTTTACAAATCGACCCCAGATAATTAGAAGTGTACATTTTTTGTGCGATTTTATCTATTATTTGTTCATGTGTAATTCCGAACGTAAACCCGTCGTGACAGATGTAGATTGCCATTGTTGAAAATTGTCAACGAGTGCAGGTGACCGCGCGCGTGGCAACACTCAGTCAGCCCTTTCGTCGCAGGGTCCTACTAGTCGCAGCTCTTCACGGCCCCATGGCGACCAGTCTATTAGCCCGATTAGTGAGTGCTTTTCATTCCTATCGTCGATTGCGTTTCATTATTCAGAGATGCACATCGACGGCCGTCGAATTGAATTATACCCTAATCCCCCACCCCCCGCATGGGTTATGCAAACACTTCTTTCGGGAATCTCGTCAATTAAGACTCTAAAACTATAATTTTACGCAATCTGATGAACATATCCGATCTGACACTGACCTAGTTAAGTTTAAACACGTAAACCCATCACAGACATTTGATAAAAATATCTTTTTATTATATGAATATAAATTACATTTTTCCTAACCTCACTTATTCAATCCGCATTTATATCCTTGTCTTTTATCAATTTTTCATACTATATGTATGATAAATATATTTTGAATTAATTTTTTTAATAATATCCTTATTCATCATTTAATTCAATTCTGTTTAATTCAACAGGGATTCCGGTCATGTGGAAGTAGAGCTTATAGCTCGGGAGCCACGAAATGTACGCTCATCCCCGGAGATGGAATCGGACCGGAAATATCTGCGGCAGTTCAAAAAATATTCGCATCCGCAAGCGTGCCGATTGAATGGGAAAGTGTGGATGTAACTCCAGTCAGGGTGAGATAGTATATTGATTTATTTTTAACGTGTTTTTGACGCACTATCAAAGCGATCTTATCTATAGACATTCCGATTGGATCTGTCTGAATTTGAGAAATCAATCAAGTTTATTTTTAAATATTTGAATCCTTATTATAAACAATGTATTATAGGCACTATCACTATGTAATGTGATTTATTTTTATTCAACGCTTGCAGGATAGCAACGCTTTTATTAATAATAAATTAAATTACGTACAAAGATTGTGAAACGCAGCCAATCAACGGTCTGCTAAGAATAAAATATTATATAATTTCACAACATATTTATTATCAGTGATTATTTCTAAAAGATTTAACTCTTATGCAACGGGGCAAAATCATAAAAAAAAAATGCTGAAAAAGGTTTACATTTATTTAAATACTATAATTTTAAAAGTAGTGGATATTTTTCAATATAATTTAGGGAAAATGTATAGAATAGTTTACCACATACTACTTTATTAATTTTACCCGGAAATCCTTAGTGATTCTTAATCTTTTGCATTTATGAACAAAAAATAATAATTCCACTGTGAATGTCAATGCTAATTTGTTTTTACAGCGTTATTGACATATTTTTTGCCAAATATTTAGATGGTGCCAAAAAAATCTTCAGCGACTGTTCAAAGTGTTTTTTGTACATTCATTTTTATATTTTTTCATATTCATAAACATATTATTTTTCTAATGCGAATTCGTATAAAAAAAGCTTTGTCCTCAATAGAAAAATGAGGGTTAGGTTCCATTATTTTTTAAAACAGCAGAAATTTTTCAAAAAACACTTATTTCTGCTCACAATTCACTATGTCACTTTAAAAACAGAATTAGTGTCTAGAAGTCGAAGCTCGATTGTTCGTGTTGTCTTGAAAACAGGCGTTTGTTTTGATAATTAAGACTACTCGCATCATTCTTATCGTTGATCAATTTTGTTATTCCCCTTTGACTGTTCTGGAGTGGCGTTATTAGCCGAGTATCACCACTCCTTAGCAAAATTTACTCCTTCAGAAGTAAACTGGTAGACTTGCATGATAACCCTGTCCTTTTATATGCTGCGGTGGAGCTGACAGAAAGTTAGATTTACATTAGAGCGTAGCATGTCTGCTCTTAGGTCTGAAAGGGTTAATAATAAGAGCTGAATAAGCACTAAATTATAAGGGAGAGCTTGGAAATTTGTAAAGGTCTCCATATTTTAAGGATCTTAACATTGATTAGTTTCGATTTCAACATTGTTTTCCGTTGTTGATCCTTGGTTAAATTCAATCTTAACACATTACATAAGGGAAGCATATTCATATTTTCTATGTCAGCTGATATTTATGTGTATTTTTCATATTTTTTCTTATTACTTATCTAATGAGAGATTAAAATCGAGTATATTTTCAATACAGAGAATGACCAAAAACTATGTTTAAAATCATTTAACTGGCAGCAACTTACCGTTGAGTCGCTATGTTAAGTCAAACAACTTTGTACGCAATATCTAATATCTCTAAAATCACTGGCAGTTAAAATGTTAAAAACAATGGGCAAACATGCGTGAAGTTACCCTGTATATAATGTGTTAATTGGATCTAATTATAACATTTAAATTGGTCATACATTATTTTATTTTAACAACCGATTTCAAACGCATAATAAAATACCCAATTAACTTCGTATCGTGCGGAACATTCAATTTTTTATAACAATAAAATTTAAAAATAATGAAAAATCATTCCAAATTGATTATAGGGTCCGGATGGCAAATTTGGTATTCCCCAAGAAGCCATCGATTCAGTCAACCGAAACAAAATCGGTCTTAAAGGACCGCTGATGACACCCGTCGGCAAAGGTCATCGTTCATTGAATCTCGCTCTCAGAAAGGAGTTCAGCCTGTACGCGAACGTACGACCGTGTAGAAGCATAGAAGGGTCAGTATAAATTATATCAAGAAATCTCAATAAAACCGATTTGATCGCGTTAAACATGAATTATTTAATGTACAGATACAAGACGTTGTATGATAACGTAGACGTTGTAACAATACGTGAGAATACCGAGGGTGAATATTCAGGCATTGAGCACGAAATCGTAGACGGAGTAGTCCAGTCTATAAAACTAATCACAGAGGATGCCTCTAAGAGGGTCGCCGAATTCGCTTTTGAGTATACTCGGGCGGTCGGGCGTCATAAGGTCACAGCTGTTCACAAAGCAAACATCATGTAAGTATATTTGCGTTTATCAAAATTTAGAGTAGTCGGTTATCAAAAGTTTGATTGATAAGCGCTGTGGCCTCGTCTTCAAAATATTTGATTTATTTTTAGGCGAATGTCAGATGGTCTCTTCTTGAGATGCTGCCGTGAAATGGCAGAAAAATATCCCGATGTTAAATTTGAGGAAAAATATCTCGATACTGTCTGTCCTGAATATGGTACAAGATCCCAGCAAATATGATGTATTGGTATGTCGCGTTTTAAGATCGTCGTCAATAAATTATTTGTACTTGTTCAATATTATATTGTGAATTTATTTCAGGTGATGCCTAATTTATACGGTGATATCATGTCAGATATGTGTGCCGGCTTAGTGGGCGGCCTAGGATTGACTCCTTCTGGAAATATCGGTCTCAATGGAGCACTGTTTGAATCTGTTCGTGTCTTTCCGTGCATCATTATTAATAACGTTGTAAGATTATTTTTAATGAATTATTTTGTTTTTAGGTCCATGGTACAGCTCCGGATATTGCTGGAAAGGATTTGGCAAATCCGACTGCTTTATTGTTGTCGGCTGTGATGATGTTACGTCACATGAAGCTCACTGCGCATGCTGATAAAATTGAAAAGGCATGCTTCGATACCATCAAGGAAGGCAAATTTCTAACCGGTGATCTTGGTGGCAAAGCGAAATGTTCTGAATTTACAAATGAGATTATCAAAAAAATTGAAGCACATTAAATCCACCTTTTTCTTAGCCTCCCTTTAGAGAATAAAATGACTTAATATAAAAATCTGGTTGTCTATTGCGAATATTTTCAGAATCTTTTTTTTTTCTTTTTTTATGCAATACGTTTATTTAAGTTTTATTTACAAAACTATTTAGCAAGCGTTAACTGTGTATATCCTCGTTTTTGAGGTATTTTTTTAAGTATTTGAGCAACTCGATAACAAATAGATTGTATGAATGCTAATCATCTTTGACAATATTAAATTTATAATGTACGTCAATCAATCAATCATTTGATACAGTAGTTCTTTTTATGTATTGATTACATACATGTATAACATCGACTCCTGTTTTATCTTTTTCACTTGAAGCTCTCACCATTATTATGGAGATCTGATTTAAATTAAACAATTATGGGTAGTCAGCTGTATAGCACAAGTATTATATTTTGCTCTTATTTATTACGGTACAAATTGTTATGATTATTTATTGATTTATCCCAGATGAGATAATTTGTACTTGAATATCAGTATTTTTACGTTTGTTTCGTTTCTTATTTTTGAGTAATCTTTTTTTTTGAAACGTTGCTCTTATGATAAATATAAAATTGCCAAAGATAATTAAAATGGTAAATTTTCTAGGAATCTACGCAAATAAACTTTTTTTGAATATGACAATATTTGTATTAAGACAACGCTTTAATCTCACAAAAATTAAGATGAATTCGCCTTTGAATCCCTTCAATCTTATTTATTTACTTTTAAGTAGAACTATTGAATTAACATTTAGTAGGCACTAGGTGCTTTTTACTTTAGTAATTTATTATTTAGCAAAATATACAAAATTAATCTTTCGTTACCCATAAACCGATTGTGATGTAATCATAATCTTCTCAATTTATGCTCCACTTTTTTGGAGTTTACTATTATTATGTCAAAGCATGATGGCTTGTATGTTTAGACAAACTTTAAAATTAAATTATTTATTGTCTGATTTGGATATGAAAAATATCGGCGAGTGCGTCATTATTGTGTCTATTAATGACTAGATATATGACACTAACATTGTGTGAGATTAATATGTGGTTATTTTATATATCTCGAGTAGTGTATTTAAAACATTTGTTACAGTGACCTGTGTCTAAATAAATTTGTTGAATTAATTAGCTGCGTATTTTATTTTTGTTAAAAATCTCTGTAAGATGTGCGACAAAAGAGTTAAATTCCAACAAAAAAATGATTAAAACATTGCATTGATACAATGTATCCTCCTTCAGTAGATGCAACCTTTTCCCATCTATTGAATATATTTTTTAATTCCGGAAGATTGAAATTCAACAGGTTTTGATATAAAATATGTTTCAATTCCTTTTTATGATATTTTTCCTGATAAATGATAGTCGGAAAGAGCAAGATCAGGAGTATAAGGTGGATGCGGAATCGTTTGCCAATTGAGTTCTTTTGATTTGTTTTCAGTCATCTTTGATTTATGGGGTCGTGCATTTTCATATCGCTAAATAATTTGGCAACGGTTAACTACACTTGGCCTCTTCGTACTTAACGCCACTTTTAAATTTTCTAACTTTGAATAAAAAATCTCCCTCGTTATGGTTTGATCATATGGAAGGACTTCATGGTAGAATATCTCTTTGTAATCCAACTATACATTTAAAAGAGGTATTTTTACTGTTAAATCCGGTTGATGGGTTGGTTTTTTTACCTGCCCTTTAAAAACCATTGTCTTTTGTGTTTTTGATTTGAGTACAACACCCACTTTTTATCTCCAGTCACAAAATAGTGTAAAAACGGTTGTTTCTTTTTATTAATTAAATCATGACATGTACTCGTGCGCACCATCTTAATCTCATCAGTAATGTTGTGCGGTATCCACACCCCCTGTTTTATGGCCTTTCCTATTTTTTTCAAATGTATTTGAATACTTTTCTGAAAGTATCCGAGCTTGTCTGTTAATTCTCGTGTAGTCTATATTGGATTTGATTCGGTTTCAGCATGCAGGATATCGTCATCCACTTAAACCTTTCTCTCACTTCAGACCTTATTTTCTAAACTAAAATTTTCACTTTTAAATTGTTTAAACCCTCTCCAGCATCGACAAACAGTTAGATATTCTCCAAGTGTATCACAAATATTTTTAGTTGCATTATTTTTTTGAAGATATTCATAGTAACAAAATATACAGTAAATATTGTTAAAGAGATCCTAGCCCACACTAGCATTTGATTAATTATATTCAGGATTGAAATCAGGGAAACCTATTTATTTAATTTACCCTGTATTTAAATTTTATTTTAAGCACAATCAATTCTATATTAACCATCAAAATAAAATCACCAGTCTATCCAGTGTACTCTAGAATAGAATTCTTGGTCCAACATTGTTCATTCTATATATAACTACAGTATATGCCATCTTCAACCAATAGGAAACAAACTTGTCTTGCTAAATAAATGCACATCATCACAAGCAATGTGATAAATATACATCATCAACAAAGCGAGCAACTTGGATGCAAAAAAATAGTGTATTGATTATAAAAGCTATTGTTAAAAGTACATCTCTTGTTATTCTTCAACGCTTTCAATCCAGTGTTCAATCTTATAGCTATTATGTGAAAAGAGTCTGACTGGTAAAACCTTTAAATCATTGGATCACAGATTTCAACACTAAATTATTTCTTACAAATAACATTTTATGTGAAAACTATAGTGTAATCAATAACATAGTAGCCGCATTAATTGGAAGAAGAAAAGGATTGACGGCTAAGGTAATTAAAATAGCACCTAACACTGTATCCATCAGCATGCTATTGTAGCAAACAAATTGAAACCAAAAATACATTGTGTGCTGTGGGATGTTATCAGCATAGTTCATTTTGTAAAAACAAGCCTCTTGAATAGTAGAATATTTTAGATAATATGCAATGAAATGGGACGTAGCCAAGAAAATCTACCATACAGAAATTGTTAAACTGAAAAAAACTCAAATTTGTTTGTTTTTTCAGTGATAAGTGGCTGTTTATCTCTTTTGAGAAAGTAACTACATTTCGAAATAAAATCGAAGAATTTAAAAATGGGATCCTCAGAAATATTTGCCTCGTTGCTGTGATTTTGCTTCTGAAAATGAAGTAAAAGTGAATCAAATCAAAAGCCTTTCATCAACACATTTGGAGATAGAATTTTGTAACCGATTTACAGATCTTCCTAGTATTAATACAGTTTCAACGGGTAATTTGCTGAAAATTGTCTTTCGATTGCAGTTCAAGAGCAGCCAATAAAGAAAATCTCTTCAAAATTTGTGAATGGGATTGAAAATCAAACATCCAGATTTAGTAAGCACTTAATAATTAAAGCTAGAATCAGATCTTCGAATTGCAGAACAGGGGGTCCTAGGGGAACGCGATCAAAAAGCTTGGGGACTATAAATTGTATTTGTAATAACGACTACAGCTTCATTTTGAAGATGATGAATACATTAAAATAATTATTGGCACCTACTATAAAGTCTTTGCTGAAGATATAACCGAAGCGCAGGTGGCAAGGTAGAACCATAAGTCTTTCTGAGACAAAAGCAGCTCGTATAGCCCGAAAATAACAGTTACTCGAAGATAATCAAATTTTGAGAAAGCTAAAGATATGCACTTGGAATCATTGATTGATTGGTAAGTCACTAAAATTGATAGTTTTATCATATAGAAACTTTAAACAAGATAATCTCGAAACTACATTTTCAAAATGTTCACCAGTTGTAGCTTAAAAAGTTGTTGATCAATCTGGCTGAAATTTTGGGATGTTTCTCATTATAATATTATCTAGTCAACTAAGCTAAAGTTTTAAGGTTTTCGCGTAAATAAATGATTTTTTTGGGGTAAAAATGATCAAGAAAATGGTAAAAAATATGAAAGTTCAACTAAAAAGCCTACTAAATTTTTAATATTATACTTTTTAAATTTTTATAGCTTAGTTGACTGCCTACATATATTAAAAATCAATAAATATTTCCATTTTCGATCGCAGTTCAACAGGAAACCTTCGACAAGTGGCGAGCCGTTTGATATCACCAGAAAAGGCGCCTAATGGAATACCTTATAACTTTACCATTTTGTTTTTAAAAAAATAATTTTAAAGTTTAATAAAAAAAAAAATTTAATAATTTAATTTTTTAAAAAACTCATTTTCGAGCGTCTAAAGGGATTGCCCCCCTTAAACTATTCAGTACAATGTTGTATAAAATACAGTAATAGTTACCCATGCCTTTGTATTAGCCATCTAATGAACTGCCTTGAGATAAATCTTCAATCCAAATTGCAAATGCTTTTTTGTTTTTTCTAATAAAGGATCTCTTGAATACAATGTAAGTTTTGAGATGAATTTTGTGCCATTGATGATTGACTTACACTTTAGCGGGTATAACTTGCACTAGTGTTAATGTTAGATTTTTTTAATGCGCATTCGCATAAAAAAAGCTTTGTACTCTATAGAAAATTGAGGGATTGGTTCCATTATTTTTGAAAGCCGCATAACTTCAAAATCGCATAAAAAAGATCCACACAATAACAGACTCAAGTGTAATTTATGTTAGGAATGTATTCTTCTACAATGACTGATGAATTGTCTGAACTACAACATAGATCCTGATTTCAAATGCAGGATAAATCACTCAATATTATAATGGATAAATTAAAAGATATTTTATTCATAAATTTGTTTATTTTCTCATGACAGGTAAGCATTTTATGTTTGTTTTTTTACAAAAAAAATTTGGTAGGCAACTTTTGTATAGAAAAATAAACTTTAATCTGATAAGAAAGCATTGTGTGAAATTAAACAGGAACGATTGAATTTTCACACTGCAAAATAATATAAACATGATTCTTCTAACTTCTAAGGCACTGTCATTAAAATTAAACGAATGATAATTCTCTCTTCATATTTACTTCTAATTTAACAAGAGTACGTTGGCTTCCAAACCGAATACCAAATGATCAACAGTATTTATTTAATTGCATCAAATTGAGAGACTATTGTCGACTTTGTTAAGTTACAAAATGTAAAAAATAATAAAAATTGGATTAGAAGACCCGTTGCTGCCATTTTTACATAATTAGTCACCATTTAATGCCGATAACCAGTTAATATATTAAGCATATAAAAACGATATCAATAAGAATAAACTTAATTATTATACATCTCATAACATAAATAATAGTAAAACATTTATAGTATTTATTCAACATTCTAAACAAGACGAGAATAACAATGGAAAAAACAATACTTTAAATAAACTTTGTCAAGTCTAAAATTCATGTACATTTTGATTTCATACAAAGTGAATTTACTAACCGTATAAAAAATCGTATATAAATAAGCAATGTTAACATAAAATATACATGAGGTAAACAGTATTGTGTTCGACAATACGACAATCATATTTCACAGGAGAGGTATAACTTAAGAGATATAATAAATAACAACAAACATGTGAATTGCACATTAATGAAATTAAAAGTATTTACAAAATCATACCTACATATATATCATCACACACTGATATATTTCATTACGTGTTAAAAATGGTAAGAAGTAATTTTTTATCACAGGATATTTATATGAATAGGAATGGTTCTAGGGCTAGAGTACAGATTAATATTTTTGTGATTTTTCTAAATGTAATTGTCATTCTTATGTGCATGTGTTATAATTTAGTTTTCGATGAGCATATTGTCGGTAATTTAGTCAATGAAATTTCGCCAATATTACAAAGGATTAATTAATTAGTTTGGGCATGAACTCGTGTATATTTAACTACGTCTCGTTAGAATTTTGAATGTGGTAAGTTATCGAGAACGCTTACTTGTCCAGAAGAATATAATGTGCAATACGATCATCCAAGTGGATAGTTACATATACATCACGATAATATCGACACTCTGAGCTCTAATTAACGCAATCAATTAAATTTTATGTTAAAACGCACCATATTACATTGTGCTGGACAATTAAACGTTATATCCGTCAGCGTTTGGAATGATAGCATATTGATTTTCAATTTGCGTGATATGATTTAACAACTACGTTACTTTGAGCGGATTATCTTGTATTAATACTTTAACATTTTGGCATCTTTCATTAATCCAATTATACCTGAGCATCTAAACGCTTACTTTTTGTACTATACTTTTGATACTAACAGAGTGTGGAGAGTTCAAAAAATTTTGTTATTGTTGAAATTGACCTTTGGGTTTCCTATTTTCCTGACAGGAGTAAAAACTAAGATTATATGTTCATATACAATATTTATAAATGCATTTGTAATAGTATTTAGAACTACGCTAAATCAACAAAGCATTTTTTAAGTTCCATACCTTTAGAGATGGATATGATACATTATTTATACAATTTTATCAATATTTTTTGCAAAATCATATCATTGATCGAAATCAAATAATGCATTACATATAATTGGATATTTTTTCATAGTAATACTGTGAGATAACATCATATTATCTATGATAATACTGATATTGGAAATCTTCGTATGCGTGCAGTATTTCCTCAAATATTTTGGTTGAAATATTAAAATTAGAGGGTTTATTACATGCCAGGTACGACTTCAATTTTTGTTCACGGATAGCCATTAAAATTCAATTTGACCAACAAAATAAAATGGTAAAGTCATATTTAAATTAATTACTATTTATAAGTCATCCTTGGCATATAATAATTAAAATACAATATTTGTTAATTCATAAACAAGACACAAAGCTTTCAATATAATTGATATAGTAAATGATTGAAAACGAATGCAGAAAGTCTAAATTTTAAGACTAAACATTGCACCAAATTAATAATGTCGCCAAATACATCACAAAAGTAATTCTGCATATTTTTGATTGATGCAAAATTTTAAAATATATGAAAGTTCATTAAATTGATATGTTCTAATTGGATGACTCGTTTAATTCATATTATTTAACTATGTATCATTTCCGAAAATATATTGTTAACAAGGGTATCGTCCGACAAACTTCTCCATTAATATTATTAGTAGAGGCCATAAAAAGTTTAAAAAATGCAACAAACACGATATAAATATATATATTTCCATATAATCATTTTTTTATTATATAATCTATGCTATATTTTTTGATTTGTTTTTTTATAAGATTGTACAGAACTCGAAAATATAACTGATTTTAAATGTATCAAATGCATCGATCCAGAGGACATCAAAAGTTAAGGAACATAAATGTATATTTGTGAAAACCATAGGATTAATAATCTTGATAAATTATAAACATCTCTATTAAAATCTAAAACAAAGAGTTATAAATGAATTATAGTTTGTGTAAATGCTGTCAGGGTTCACGTATTATTTATGCAGATAACTTTTAGATCCATAAGAGTGTCTGATTTATTTATAATTGACAGATTTGATTGAGATAGTTTTGACCACAAATTAAATTTTTGCCATATAATTAAATTTGAACAAACGTGGAGTATCTGTATTTACGACTGAAACATCATTCAATACAAATATATTAAATTGTGAATGACACACACTTTAATAACTGAATGTCATACATTTCAATGCTATAACACGCCTCAATCATGGATTAAAATTGAACTGCAACGTCTGTGTCTTTTTTTGCTTACTTTTTAATTATCTAATCTATTCGGGGAAATCTTCAAAAACTGTGTACAGTATCAAACAGTATATTCCTTGTTTACATTTATTAGGCAAAACATGATACACACTCATATTCTATAAATTGAATTTCAATTACTTTGTACACCAGTTTCGAAACACCGGCCAAACTATCATAAACTCTCGATAAATGCTCTATCCCATTTTAAGTTAATGCGTTTTTATGCTAATAATCAATATTTATTTATAATATTCAAACTAAATCACAAGAACGAACACCTGAGCGCTATATTAAACTTACACCATTCCCTTTTTTAAAATAAGTATTAACTAACACTTCCGTACCTTATTTAGGCATGCCTTTAATTTTTTATTATTACTATATTCAACGATACATAGCGTAATAACTAATATTTATATTATTCAGTTGATTAAAAATATTTCTCACTAAAAATATTGAGATGGGGATTCACGTAAATTTTTTTTAGAAAATAGTTAACTTTAGAATGTTTACGTTTTAATTTTACAAATTCATTAAGAACTTGCAAAATTTTCAGCTATTATAAATTAATGGTCGTTAAATAAAAGAAAAAAAATTACAAAATTGAATTTCAATATAAGACAGTCAATCAAATATAAACATTCATATAATTCAATTGAGATATTAATTTAGTTATAATAAGGTACATCGAAATGTTTATCATTCGGCTCCGTTCAAGTATTCAGAACGAAGAATTTTTACCATTTTATAAATAAATTGGCACTATTCAACCATATGAAAAATGAAATAAACGTCATAAATTTGTTACATCAATTTTAACATCGGAAAACGTCATTTTAAAATTTAGTCTTTGGCGTGCAATAAATAATAGATTATAAATTATCTATGGAAATGATCTATATTCAATATTAAAAAACGATCCAAAGTCATATTAATATTTGATAACAGAAAAGACACGCGTATCATCTATGTCTAGCCGTTTATTGTTGAAACTTATCTTCGATTGGAACAAATATTGGTTTTTTTTTTCAACGGTGATAACCATAAATTACAGATTGAACTATGCATCAGATCAAAAAAGCAAGAGTATAGTAGCGTTTCAACTAACTAAAAATTTGGCAAGTAAAACAGTTAATCGTTAAATCTGTCGAAACTCTTTCATTTATCACACCATAAGAATGAGGGCACTCAAACAAACTAATAACATACAATGGTAGTATTTTGTGTGCTAACTCTTTCCACTGCTTAACGGTTGGCTTACACTCAATGTTTCTACAGTCTCAGTTATATCACTTCCTAGATTACTATTGCCATTCTGGCCCATGGTTGGCATTCTGGTATTTTCATTTGTTATGCCTCCGATGAGCGTTGATAACGTTTCTAGAGATTGTCGTACCTGAAATGAAATATTTCAAACGTTAGTACAAAAATAAATTATTAAAATAAACATGTTGATTGTCCCGTTAGGAATGTCGAAAATAATTCAAATAAAAACATTATTAATTAATTTCATCGATACAACGTATTCTCTTTCAGTAAATACAACCTATTCCCATCTATTAAATATTCTTTTTAATTCCGGAAGAGTAAAATTTAACGAGTTTTGATATAAAAAAATAATCACACTCTTGATATATTAGGGTGTCCCATAAGTTTCTTTCGTTTTCATATTAAGAAAAAAATAAACACTAATTTGTATTATATCAAAATTTATTGAATAATATATGATCCATTCTGTTCTATTACTTTTCTCCATCTCTCCGGAAGCCCCATAATGTCTCTTGCCAAAATTTCCCTGGTTTGTTGGCAAAATATTGATCAAGATACATTTTTATATCATTTTTTGAATTAAAATTTTTACCACGTAAAGAATTTTTCAATGAAAGAAATAAATAATAATCTGAAGGGGCAATGTCTGGAGAGTATGGAGGATGAGGTAAGACATCCCAGTCAAATGATAATAATTTATTTCTGACGAGCAAAGACACATGAGGCCTGGCGCTATCGTGATGAAAAACAACGCCTCGTCTATTCGTTAATTCTGGCCGTTTTCTGGCAATTGCATCCTTTAGATTATCTAGTTGGAAACAATATTTTGTTGAATTGATTATTTCACCTTGCTGAAGTAGCTCATAATAAACTACCCTCTTCCAGTCCCACCAAATGCATAGCAAATTTTTTTTGGATGTAGGCCAGGTTTAGCTACAGTTAAAGCTTCTGTACCCTTGGTCTAAGACCGTTTACGTTGGATATTCTCATAGAGTATCCAACTTTCATCTCCAGTGACAAGTCTCTTCAAAAAAGGTTAGCTATTATGTCGTTGGAGAAGAAGATTGCATGTTGAAATACGCTGAAGTTTATTTGAGTCAGTCAGTTTATGAGGAAGCCACACATCTGAACGATTGATGTAGCCTAATTTTGTCAGATGATTATGGACGGATGTTCGTGGAATTTTTAACTTGTTAGCTATTATACTAATATACAAAACACGTTGTCAAAGAGATGGTTGAGACATAACTGATGGTCAAAAAGTAAGTATGAAAAAAACACCATTCCTAACGGGACAATCTAGATTATATATATACTCTTATACCTTTGCTATTTGTTCCAGATTTGAATTCAAAAAATCGTGAACTTGCAGTGCTGATTTCGAATGAAGTTGTGATTGCCATTTCAAAATCTCATTATAAAAGTTATCACCTCTAATACCCTATAAAATAACAAATAATCATCTTTAGCATTTATACGTCGATTTAAATTACAATGTAATAAATTATGAACACATTTATTCCACGGATTACACGTTTTTGGGTCATTGTTAACTCATAAAATCAATCAAACATAAATGCATATCATAAATTAAATCATTCTAAATGCTAATATGACTGAAACATGAGATATCTTTGATACCGCCCATTTAATAAGCGGTGGACGATTTAATACTCGAAGTAATTGACATGGTCATCATAAATTCAACTGATGAAAGCGAATCTAATGTTGATTGAGCAATTAATATTGAATTATTGAAGGATTGATAACTACAAACATGTATCCTTCATTTTATATAATTATTAGACTAAATTTATATAATACCGTGTAATAGCCAATGTATAAATGTGTATCCGTTATAAAAATATATAACTTACTTCTGAAGCTATTCTATTGCCAAGCTTATCATTTTCTATACTAATCCTGTATAACAAAAATCCTGCAGATACAAACAGGATAACTAACAATACAGTTGCAGTAATGAGAAGCGTAGAATGCCTCGGTAATCTATCCGTGATTGACGCGTCTCCTCTGCCATCACTCGACGAAACAGATTTTTGTCTCTTTGCACGCACAATGAGCGATCCGTTTTGAGCACGCAACGGTGGTAGCGGGCAAGGAAGTGGCTTTCTTATAACTGCCGTTTGAAGTACTACAAAATCAAATATAAATATTAAATTAGTCATATATTTTAATAAAATCATTGATTGAATTGAACTTATTGATTACCATTTATTGGTAGTGGAATTTTATCTAGCTCTGATGTTTGTTTAATGTTTCTCAATCTGACTTTTTCACTCGGCGCTTCATCGGTAAGATTAGAAGAATTTTGATCCAGTGCTAAATCTCTCGGAGAAGGAGTGCGGCGAGATCTTGTCGGCGGTGTTAATCTAGAGCCTATTTTAGAGCCGTTGACGTCATTACTTTCTTCGCCGCCGGATTGACTACACCAAGATGATTCGTCATCGAGTGATAATTCCGATGCTTCCAGCTCAGTTTTACTCATACGTAGCTCCTAATTTTTAATGCACATTTAATAAAAATAATTCAAGAAGACTTAATTAATTTATTTGTACTTATACTGACTTTTGATATTGGTAAAGACTTAGGGATGGGCGCTGGAGATGCTTTCAATACTTGAGTCATTAACTTATAAGTGGTATCCCGAGAGAGCAAACTTGCGAAGACGTGTTTGTCCTCGGATGTGGTAACACCTACCGCGTTGGGGATGATACGTGCCATCTTTTCTTTGCTGACGCGCACCACCGTTGCGGTGGGAATCAACAACTGATTGAAATTTCATTATCATTAGATATTGACGCGTGAAACAATTTTCTTTTTAAATTATTATATATGAATGCAATCATATTCTAATAAAATATTAATACCTTTGTCACATATCCGAATACGTTAGAATAAAAGGCAAAATAATTTTTAGTGATGTACAGATGTCCTTGTAGTAAAATATCACCGACTAGAGCACACGAATAATCTGAAACAATATACAAATATTACATGTGCATTTATTTAAATTTGTATGCATTTTAAGATTGCGATATTGTTTGGGATGCTTACAGTTCAACACCCTTTCATCTTGTGCGGCTTGAGGAAAATGTCTATTGAATTTCTTCTGTCGTGCTTTTGAGCTGGAGGGCGGTGCCACCAGCGGCTCCTCCGTACCCCCCGCACCCTCACCAGGAGACCAATTCTTCCCATTTCTACAAATATAAAACACCAAAATCAGACATTTATTGTATGAACATGCAAGTATTTTATATAACAAAAATATAAATTAAATATTATGACACACTGTTGGCGTTAAATAAATCCGCAATTATTTAACAGTACCAATTAAGAGTCAGTATGATATTATATCACACGAGCGAGCAAGCTGAAATTCCAACCGACACTATTTTTGGAATAAAAGTAAATATAAGAAAATTTAATTATACGTTGATGTAAGCTTATTCAAATTATAATGTTAAAATGGACCTAATCATATAACTACGTATACAAAAGATTATATTTATTTTGAAGTATTTTAGATATTGCAGACAGTTATGTTTGCCTACTTATTTTTAAATAATTTGTTTATTAGATTTATTTAGATGATATTTGCTGAAAAATCCATATCATTGCAATGTGAGCCTCTTTAAAATGATATGGGCTCTTTTTATATGTACAATATCCTTTGTTTTATGGCATAGTAAGCTCACAGGGCGTTTCATAGAATTGAATGCAATATGTTTATACAAGTGAAATTTGAGCCTTTCAATTGACCTGTCCTTGATTTTGATTAATTGCGAGATATGATGCATGTGTTGAATGCAAATAGTTGTCGCTGTGCAAATTTGAATTTGAATACATAATTTAGGCAAATATTATAACAGAAGACTGTTTTTTATGCAAACTTTCAATGACTGCAGTGCCAGCTAAAAAGCAGTTTGAAATATTGCCTGTAGGATTTCAAGGCCATTTTTTTCAAAAGTAATAGTAGATCACATTTGATACATTTAAAAAAAATCCTATAGTCTTTATGTTATGTATGACAAATCTGTTATTAAATATAAAATATACTTAGGTTTAGCTAATTTATGTGTTTAACGTATATTTATGATAAAAATTAAAAAAGGATAAATGTTAAGTAAGGTCATGTGGTTAAATTTTATTTAATTATGTCAAAAATGATTATTTTTGCACTATTTTTACTTCTATATATTTTTTTAATCACCTGTCGGTAGTGTATTATTTCAAACAACACCGGCGCGAATTGAATTCAAATTCTTATCGCGCGAAATTTGAATGAAAAATTTAATCGCTCTTGATTCGGTTGTGTGGTGTTATTTGTTCTTGGAGCGGTGGTTTAAATTTTGTGTCAACATTCACATGTGTCACTTACAATTATTCTTAATTAAATTATTCGCGACGATTTGCTTGACCCTAATGTCAAATTTTGGCGTCCATGTCAAGATCTCAAAGTGTTGATCAAATATTGAGGTCTTATTAAATTACAATATGGCAACACTTCAATTACCTGTCAAATGATTCGGAAGAATTAGACGAGGAATACTCCTCGTATGATCTGGAGTCGTCGTAGGAAGGACTGTCGTACGATCTGTTATCGTCGTTCATGGTGCCTTTATTTCAAACGGTTCACACATTTTCTATTAATTTGCACATTTTCACTATGAACGCCACTTGTTATGTTTATATTTTCACTATAATAAATAAATAATTTATGAATAAAAAAAGAAGAAGAAAAGCACGTGTTCGTAGTACACTGGCGTGCAGGCACGCGCAATGCAAGCGGTACCACCGCAACGAATGTTGATCCATGCAGTTCTTTGACATATGAAGACAAGTAACTTAAAATGTCAGGGGCGTCCAACTTTAAATTATTTACTTTGTCTCGTAAAAAAATATTTTTTAATAATCAATAATACAGTAATTTCAATATTAACATCTATTAAGACTGTATCCAAATAATATTTGGATATAAATTTGGTTCGATTTTCCTAATATAAAAAAATATTTTTGTTTGAACGAATTGAATCAATAAATGTTATTCCAAGTATTACACGAACGCAATATTATAGTTATAATCTAATTCGGTTTTAACGGACGAATAAAATCAAATTTAAACTTGCTCGTTACATTAGTATTATTAATATTTTAACTATAATTTTTTTTTATTTAAACTAAATTAGCATAAAAATGTAAAATCTTAACAATTATATTTTTTACAATTTTATCAACATTTTAATGTCCTTTTGATGTAACAATTCGATACGGTAGTTGATAAAATATTTTCTCTGTGTTATTTCACTTCGATTTATATGATGCAATATTGCAAATCTTTCATAAAACCTTTTCAAGCGTTTAACGACATCCATAAATATCAATATTTACGCCTATATAATTTGCTCAAAGTGTTCCTTATAACAGTGTACAATCAAATTGCAATACGCATCAAAATTATCATTGAATTTTACTAATTGTATCCGTAACAGCCTATTATTTATGCCCGTAAAAAATCAATTATATCTAAGACGATATTAAAGAACTAGGCTTATGTGAATCGAATCATATATATATATTTAAGCTGAAAGTAGATAGAGGCATTAATCTTGAATAAACACTAGCACTGTAGGATTTTTTACTATATTAAATCAAGAAAATTAAACAAAATATCAATTCAAAATGTTTGATGAAAAGTACAAAATGACTTTTCAATCTTGAGGTAAAACGACAGACAATTCATTGGAAAACACATCTGCATTATTGAACATTGCATTAACAGATCCAAATTAAAGATGATATTTATTTTTATTCCGGTAATTAACGGTTTAATTTTGAAATAATAGGTTTTATATGGAATAAAATTGAAATAATACTATTAACATCAAGCTATGGAACTTTTCCAATAAAAAAGTATCATTTTTTCTAAATACTATTCCTCCATTTTGCGTGTAAAAAATTAAAATAATAAATATGTGTTTGTGATCTTTGCGGAAGTCGAACAGTCTTTAAATGCTAACTCAGATTTTTATATTGAAAGAGTTGTGGTTTGGAATTATCAACAGACAAAGGAAATAATTTAATCAGAAAAAGAGAACGCGGAAAACCAGTAAGCAGGTAGAACAATCATATTGAATGGGAAGCCAATATCGAGTTCACGAAAGTAAGGAAAATATAATATATGATTTCTTGACAAGATAAACAGATAGGATTTTCCATAGAATATAAATACTATAAAAGTCCAAACAATACGCACTGTATGGGACTTTTTAAAATGAAAAATGAGCTATAACAATGATTTCATTATTTACGTATACATATATCAAAGTCGATGAACCAAATATAGAATTCATCTACATCCAGAAAACGAAAGCATTGCTTATAAATAAATACGTAAAAAATCAAATTTAAAAAAAAACCAGTTAATAAGGTTTGGAAAATAAAACGATAAGATAGTTTCTAAACCACATCCTAAGGCTTTTTATGGGGAACGCATATAGGTCATAATATTGAAAAAATGTGGTAATACAAAGCCTATATTTTCAATTACTAAATAAGTTTACAAATAATGTTGTGTACATATCGAGGAATATTGTGTTTCTTTTCCCAAGAAAGATAGTTAATTACATGTGATTATGCGGTTATGTATAAATACATTTAATTCATTGAAATATTCTCTTATGGTCACTAAATGATAAATTTAAAAAAATATATGAAATCGCTGACGTACAATACATTTTGCGTTATTATAGTGGATTTCCTTTCAAAGGAAGATATTATTTTGATTTATCATAAACTTCATCACTTTTGTTTTCATTTTTGGAAGCCTTATAATAATGACATGCGAGAATTTATTCATAACTGCAATCTTGAGTTGATTATGATTGATTGATGTGCTTTTATCAAAAATCATCGCACCAATGCACCTTCGTCAGGCCAATTCGATAAACAAGTTGGATATCAAGATAAGTTGATAGTTTAAGCCGAAAAATCGTTTAAATCTTGTTAGCGTTGGATATTTTATAAATGGTTAAAAAAAACGGATTGAAATAGCCAAAGACTATTAATACCGGGATGTTGAACTTTGCACGTTTTGAAGTTCATTTCTTCAACAAACACTGTTGTATAAATATATGAGCACATAATGTTTGCGTGAAGATACAAGTTTTTTGTAAGATGTTGTTTGAAATCAGGGGCTTGAAGTGTTTTTTTAAGCTTGATGCGTAATTAACTGCATATATTATTTAATTATATTGAATAATTTAGCGTGTAATATTAAAAAAAAATGGATTACAGTTTTGTTTCGAGAATATATTACATTATTGTATTATTTGGCGTGCCGCTACTGATTCTGAGAAGACGCGAACAAACGTTCAGGGTTGAACACGACGCAAACAAATTATATTGATTAATTATGTTTGTAAATATGATGGGACCAATGATGGTGCCTGATTTTGTCGTTATTGCATCAATATTTAATTTTTTCTGTCAACTTTGCATTGTCTGCAAATTGTGAATCAGCTTTTGACCAATTTTCAGGCGAGTCATGCATTTTTTAAAATTGCTCAATTATACTTGATGGCACAAAATCACTCATTCTTCAGAAGTATATGTTGTATATATAGCTAGTGGAAAACGTAGTAAAATGTATCAAAATCGATGTACATAACTAAACGACATCCAAATCAATTGGTGTAAATAGAAGAAATAAATAAACGATAGGTAAGATTGTTATTTAAAAAAAAGCTAGGGTAATGTGGATATTTATTAACATCCGCAGATTTCATCTATATAAAATATAATGATATTCTTTACCATTTGCAAAAACACGTTTTCCATTTAAGGAATGATTGCAATGAATCATCTTAAAGCATTATAATGGCGTTGTGTACAATATCTATTAACAACATTTTAGAGTAGAAATATGATCATGTCGAGTGAGCATGTGCGTGAGGATTCTCATAAAAATGTCGATTTAGAGCAAAGATCCGTTATAAAATTATTTATCAGTTATAAAAGTGATACTTGAACATCGAACTTACTACGAATCTGCTCTTAAATATTGCAAAGATTTACTTTGAAGTAAGCGATTTATTTGGAGAAGAGATCCGATTGAAGTTGATTATCACACTGGGGGGCCTAGATAAGCTAGTTCTTAAGAAATATGTCACAAAATTGAACGATTGATTTTGATAGAGAGATGATGTGGCATAATTCTTGTAAAACTGGGCATGACTAAAGCTAATTGCAAGATTGGTTGTTAAAATGTTGATTTTCAAACATGTTTTGAACGTGAAAACGGAATTTAGGTTAGGTCTGACGACAATGATTCCAAATCCAGAATGGAGTCCAAACGAGGGAAAGATATTACTTCCCCATTTAATAACATTTTAATGTTAAAATACTTGCTATAAAGGTAATTATAAACGTGTTCCGGGATGATAATGGATTTCTACTGTTAGAATTTATGTCAAAGAAGACTGCATAACAACGTACCAATGCATATATTGGTCAAATTTTAAACTGTTAATCATCAAAATCGGTTCCAATATAAGTATAAAAAACGATCAAGATATAGGCTTCCTTTAATAACATTAGGATGAGAAAGGCAATTTTTGATTGATGAAGTAAAAGAAGCGGTGGTGGATAATCAAACAATTTTCCTCCCTTGAGAATTAAAAAAAGAGTATTGCCAAACATACGATTTGTTTGATATAATGCAAAATGATAATTAAAGAAGTGCAAATTGTCAATAGCGTGTGATAATAAAAGGCTTTTTTGCAAAATTATTGTACAAAACCACTTGGATATATTTTTCAAGCACAGCGTATTTACGGAGCGGCTCTATATTACATTTCTTATCTTTTAAAATACAATATTTCACGATTCTTAATTCAGTATATTGCTGATAGAAACAGCTGTTGATAAGATATCTACAGAAGTGATTGAAAACATTGGTTTTTGAGAAATTAAATCTTTTCTATGGACACATGGATATATTCATGGCACATGCTGAGATCAGGGAAATTGGTGATGCCCGAGCTGAATGATGGTAGCCGAAGGATTTCATTATAATTTCGAGTAGTTTATCATTACACTTTAAAGAATTTCCTATCAAGATGGATGCAGAAGCGCCCTTCGATGATGGTGAAATTTTGCACAATGTAAATCGGTAAATTACAGTGAATAATTGTACGTATCGCCATTAAATTAAAATGTACAAAGCTGCTTTTTGGTATACAAGTAATTTACCGTTCATTATTGTTAAATAAATGTCGCATATTTTTGATAAAAGGTAGTTAAGGCTTCAGTAGACTTGGATAATGTATAGAGAAAGCCTTCCTATCCTTGAATTGCGAAGGTAAGATGTAACATATTGGGGATACGATATAGCAAACATAGGAATGATCTAAAACGTATTTTAAAAAGAACTGCAAGAAGATAAAGCGAAGTGAATTACATGCGTTTGCAAAATGATGATGATGACATTACAATATATACATTGTTTTAGTATAGTATTCAATTAAATGATACTAAGATACCTCGAATTCATACACATTTTTTCTTTCAGCATTTTTTTGTGTTTATGTACAAATCATTAGAAATTACATATAAGATAATAATTTAATGTTATGGAAACTATCAGTAAAATCGACGAAACTTGTTCAGAAAAACTGTTGACATTGATTATAAATATGATATTCAAAACGTCATCGTAAGTCATCGTCATTTTCGGAGGCATTTAAGGTGTTGATGTAGATTATATCCAAAAATTTGCTTCAAAAGAACTCTTAACTAATGAAGAGCTGTAGGAATTGGAATACCATACCATGTCTCAAGAAAATTACGTCTTTAGAAGCTGTTCCCGTGCAAACATTTACTGCCAATATTAACTATCATAAAAGATATTTTTTCTCCACAATCAATGCATGTAGTTGTTAGAAGAAAAGAATAAAGATTACGAGCGAATAAGAGCTGTAAAGTATGCTTTTAACGGATTACTTGACAGTTATCGATACATTTTACGTAATAAACATAGATAGGCCAAACACTAGATTACATTTTGTAACGCAGAATCAGGGTTATTTCTATAGGTAAATCTAATTTTTTTAATTAAAAAGATAAACTTTTGGCAATTTTTCATTCCTATTCTTTTTTATTGGTATAGGTACTGATAATAGTTTCATTAATTATTGATTTATCATAGTGCAATCACAAACAAATCGCTGCAAAACTAGGGCTTCTTCAATATTCATAGGAAAGAGTTATATCCATCATATCTTAATTTCATATTTGAACGCTCACCCAACGGGTCACCTGGGTGAATGTATCGAATAATACTATATTGTTAGGGAGTTTAGATTTTCAAAACAGCAATTTTCCTCAGAAAATAATAGACAACTTTTAAAAGCCTACATTAATTTGAAATTATTGGACGACATAAATCGACGATGTTCAGTACTCTTAAGATTATTACAATATTCAAGCCGAAATGATGCATTCTTAGGTTTTTGCATACATTTGTTAAGGTTTGTAATTAACCCTTATGGATGCTGAGCAACGATATATCGTCGATTGTGAAACTAACGAGGACTGCAAACGGCGGTCGCTATTAGCACATTGATGACTTCAAAATGATCGAATATGAATACATAGTTTCTGTGCGTCAGAGTATCAGTGTTTAACTTTGTTGTGCATCTTGCTTACATGATAGCGCGATCAAACAAGAGGGAGGAAGATAGCAAACAAACTTCCACTCCTCGAAAACACCGTAGCAGCCAAAAATTTAAAACGAATCGAATCGATAGGTATTTATCATTACAATGATTATAAAAGAGCGCTCTGCAAAGCGGCTCATTCACTGATATCGTCGAAACCGAATCCACGAAATCACACTGCGGCTTCGCGATAACGTTTTTTCAATACAGCATATGGAGAAATACCGAGGCAAGCATACAAAATACGAGCAATGAGAACGAAGTGCGAAGCGCACACCGTCCGAGGTGAAACTAATATTAAAAAGTCACCGTCTGGCGGTAATGGACGAGTCGCCGCCAATTATCAGCGACGATAATGAAAATGGCGATATTAGCGGTTTTATCGATCGATTCATAAAAATGCCACATGTCTGGCACGCATACAGATATGGTGCATTCGCTGAGAAACGAGGATGTTTGGATGTTGGTGAGGCACCATATGCCCGAACAGCCTTATTTACACGATGCTTATGGATGTGTGCTTACTCACTTTTCATATTTGGTGATGGAGTGCGAGGGGCTGCGGAGGGGCGCCTCCAGCTGTTGATGAGGCGTCGGGGGGGCGGAGCGGGGGGGCGTTATGCCCCCCGCACCACAAGACACCCCAAGCAAAGAAACCGGCCCGCTTGAGAAGTTGCCTGTGGACCTGCAGTGAAAAAATGCCATTAGATTTCAAATTTTACCAAATCTTCGATACACATACACCTGATCTATAAACGGCTATATTTACGCGATTTTATAGTAAAACAATTCATGAAAACAACCAATTTCCAAGCCGATTGTTGTGCGATAGCACGATTAAAACCATTTATTATGAGAGCATGATTAATTTCATTCCATAAGTATTAGGATGTTATATTGTACATAAACGTTCGGGATTCGAAGGCGAGAACTTAACCGCCATGAATATTTTCGATTTCATGACAATACTATTCAGACGTAATTAAGGATTCCAATCCCGGGATCCCGGACAGTTTTAGGTGCTTATTAGTAAACGTAATTCAGAAAAAAATAGGATTGAATTTTTTATCTAACAGAAATCGTACATCCCATCAGCACGATGAAGGCTACTAAATCGCAACATTCCCGCCAAAATCTGGACGCTTGGAAACAGTGGCGTAATTATTAATTAGCGAGCTTAGGCGACGCATAGGGACAGTAATTGTCTAATCTATGTATTCATATATAGATTATATATATATGTTTTTAAAATTGTTATATTAACCTTTCCCTACCGGTGATGTATTTACTACACCTCGAATCTAACAATGGGAATATCGATATGAAATATAATAGATACGGGGTTCAGAATTTTTGTATTCCTCCATAATATAATTACGAATCACATCAAAGTATTATAGTATGTAAGTATTCATCTGCAGCGACGGAAATAAATAATTTGTCGGGAAATCGGGAATTTTGCGAGATTTAGTTCGTGTCTCAGCAGATAGGAATTTCATTAGTTACATTGATGGTATTATGCGAAAATGAGGGCTCACGCAGTCATCAATTTGAACTAGCATTTAAATATCTGATGACGATACCTCCAACGAGTGTGGAGGCTGAGCGTGCATTTTCAGCAGCAAATTTTCTGGCTTCCAAAATCAGATCCAGACTAAATGACGAAACACTCGATGATTTAATGTTACTTCGGGCATATTTTTAAAATAATATTTGAATTTTTTATTGTTTTATTTATCTATTTTTGAATTGTATTTTTATCTTTTCTTAAAAAAATAAAATTCTTTGGCCTTCGAGTGATTTTTCATATTGAACAAATGGACTTATTAGTAATTTTTGATCAAATTCATCAAGGTAATTTCTTAAAATATTGAAAATCCCAATCCCGGGATCCCGGGACTGGTCCCGGGATTGTCTAATGAAATCCCGAAATCCCGGGATCGAAATTTTGGCTCGGGATTGGATTCCCTAATCCAAACCTAATTGGAATCAAATCTGTCAAAGATATTTAAAAAAATAGCTTTAAAGTGAGCCAAGATCAAGTAGATCATCTTCAATGATGACTGAGGTCGAGATATGAAGGCAAAAGATCTTTTTTTATAGATCAAAGTAGCCAAACAAAAAACATTTATTTCAGCATCGTTCTAAAAATGTTGTGAGAGATAAATCTCACGAGAACATTTTGTCAACTGAATGATGAACAATCATATAAAAAGGGTTTGGCGAGACAAAATATCCAGTTTATTGTAACAAAAAATACCCTTTTGGTCAAACATGAATGTCCAGTATTTATCAATAGGGGAAGTTATATTATTATAATTTGGGGTCGATGCTATATAGGTTTTAAGCGAAAATAAATAAAAAAAAACAATAAAAAATCACTGCATTGTTGTAGTCGCTAAATTAATACTATCAAATGACAATAAAAAAATTATATTATCAAATAAATCTTTATTATGGATTATCCCCATATTAATCAATTTTATTGATTAAAATTCATTTTTAATTCTATTTGCATTAAATTATTAATTTCAAATAAATTGATATTAATTTGTTATCCGATTGAATTAGCACATTGATTGATCGTCATACGTTTAAATGTCATAACACACAAAAATATGTCCATGTGTTTATAATGTGTGTATTAAATTTCACACCGTTGAAAATTTGAAATAATCAATTAAAATGTTTTAATTGCAGCATTCGACAACGATCGTTAATTAAAAACGGTTCACGTAATTAATTTCGATCCGCTTGAATTCGAATGAATGATTTTCGACAAAACTAAGCGATCTTAACCGTTTGAAAAAGGTCAATGAATTGATGAGATATTTGCAAAATCGCTAGAAAATAACGGCATAATTTCATGATGCAAAACGCGTTGCTCAACGTCCACCGATTGAGGAAATCGATTTATAATACGGACGGAGGTACTTGGCCGAAAATCGCCCAGGAATTATGGCCAAGTCTTCAAACGACGCGGCGCCAATTACACTACGAGTTCAACGCATCGAGACGCAAACGTAAACAAGGAGCATCGTCTACGCGACGTTAAAAAATTGAACTTTGCATCTGTTTTCTCTTTTTTCGGGCGTATCATGCAAATATTTATACGCGCTCCACTATCTGGCTTTTAAGAGTGTTTATTTTATTTCAAGACGATCGTCATTCGTGCAAAAGATGTTATGTAAATTCTACATGACGTTTTTAGACGCGGCCCGTCAAGGATGATACTCGTCAGGGGCGCCATTACGTCTTGATGTCTGGCCTTTATCAGAATCCAATTACACGGAAAGAGTTCCAATTCAAAATTTACAGTATTTTTTTTCGGTCGGCTCTAATTAGTGAGCCGTTGTGCTCTGTGTCAATGACCGAAAATTCAAAGGGGATAATTAATGGACGCTATGGAAATGTTAAATGACCCGTTGCTGGTATGAAAAGTGTGAGATCACCGATGCTGGACCCTATCGTAGAATCTAGAACGATCTGATCAACGATTTTAATGACGCAGTTTAGCGGGATCATTTGTAGAATTGAAGATGGAAATGGGACTGAATCATCACTTGGGATTTGATTGAAACAATTTCATATAAATAAGGCATACTTGTTCAATATATCGAAATCACTAACCCACTTCAAATTAAATTATTATATAATCCTAACATTTATATCGGTTCGGTTTTTGCTCCTGGAAAATTAATGGTTTTACCGGATATCGGTTTTCGATTTCGTTCCGATACCCTGTATTATTTTTTTGTTGTTATGAGATTCGCACAGTAGAAGTGGTTTTTCATAGATAGCACGCTTGAACGAGTGACATTCAAATCTAATGTATAAAAATGAATATCTGTTTGTTCGTATGTAATGCGCAGCCATACCATTTCATCAGATTGCGATAAAAATTCGTTCACTTATTACTAAGGATTGAGGGAATAATATAGACATAGTAAAAATATTGTATGGATGCACCATGTTGACGCATATTGGTCTGGTGAAATGAAGTTTGAGCTGCAGGGACGGGCACAGAAAGGATGTGCGCGTAATACGGTCGGTCTTCGAGACGAGAACGAGTGTGCATATGCTTTTGGATCCCAGCTCTTCGGCTTGCGCTGCACGTGACCTTGATATATAAAAATTAATGTATCTTTGTTCGTATGTAATGCGTTGACATACTGTTCATCAGATTGCAATAAAACTTCATTAACTTATTGTTAAGGATTGCGCAAGTAACATAGGTATAGTTTAATATATAAAAATCAATGTTTGTTTGTCCGTACTTAATGCGCCGCCATATCGTTTATTCGATTGCAATAAAACTTTGTCAATTTATTGTTTATACTTGCAAAAATAACATAGGTATAGTAAAAATATTGTATGGATGTACCATGTTAGTGAATATTAGTCTGGTGAAACGTTCTTAGCATTTATATCGGTTTGGTGACGGCAAAAATAACGATTTTATCTGTGTTTTGACTTTATGAAAAAAATAACGGTTTGAAAAAAATGTCCATTTTTTTAAATGATTTTGTGACTTCTGACTGACTGAGTCATCTTTATTTATTAAATTTATTGACGATCCGTAGTAGATTTTGGGCGGCTCGGTCTTTTCTTATTCTTCAAAGTCCCAGTTTCTTGGTGTGTTTTAATGATATATTGCAACCCCTTGATAGATATCTTATTTTTTAGCAACATTCTTAATTTAAAAACCATCATTTTGTGGAGCAATGATAGAAACACAAATCTAGATAGTTTTTAAGTAAGGATTCTAATATTGTTTAACAAAAAAACAATGTTTTTACTTAAAATGTATTGTCAGTAGTGTATACAGCATCCCAATTTGTACAAAAATAATACATTTATAAGACTTAAGAATGCGCATTTCATTTTGTGACATTCATAACGATATTGTATATTTATCTTAGCACATCCTAATTCAAATTTAAGATTCGAAATTCGACATTTTCTAATTGTTTCTGCACAAAATGAAAATAAATCGGTATGGGTTTTTGCAACATCCAACGAATAGTTTGAATGTATTAAATTGATATTCATTCTATCGAAATGAACATGAGTAATATATAATGGACAAACGGAACTACGCCTTATAACAATGGGACAATGTAAATGTATTTAGTTCAAGATCAACGACCAGGATTAAAGACATTGCTTCCAATGGACAATAATGATTTTGCACTTGTTTATGACTTATTGACATAAATACAATAGCACCACAAATTATGATTATTCATTTTATGTCATCAATTATAGATTAAAAATTATGAATAAAAATGTTCCAATTAATACGATCAATTATTTATTTTAAAATTGTACAAGTAATGCGTGCAATATTAGGTATGATTGAAATTTGTGTGCCCAAAATTACAATGGGCAGATCATGCTGCAAGATGAACGGATGAAAGATCTGCATCCTATGATAGTGTTTCAGTCCATTGTTTTGGCCCATTGAGTAAATAATTACACGATGGGATTCGATAATTGTTCGAAAAATCATTATATTAAACAATGATCTATGAAATACACCGTAAATTTATTTCGGAAAGATCCAATTAAAAAAGAGTCGTTTGGTTCTTCGTACAGAGTCAGTTTTCTACGGAGTAATCAGTTTACTCCACCCGGAAACTGAGTAAAAGTGGCAACGTTCATTTATATTATCTCCAGGTCTTATCTTCAACGTATGACGTTTTGCAGATAAAAAAATATAAATGTATTACGAGTTTACGAAAAAGAATAATGCAAAATTATGACAAAAAAACCTTTTAAAATCATAAAAATTAAGGGTTTTTTGCTCAATTGAAAAGTGTTTGTTGATCAAAATTTACGAAAACGAATCAAAGTTGATTTTTAGATTTTGGATCCGATCGTTCGCGATGAACAGAGGCGCATTTAAGCAATGTACACCCGTAATAATATTGTGGAAAAACCGTTTGCGATAGCGTTACATCGACGTTTTTCGCAATCGATGACTTATTCGAATACCTATTAGAGTTCATATCTATAATATTGATAATCAAAATGACAATGATATTGTATATTTGATTCATGAACACTTGTGTTTTGAAATTGGCGATTCTCTGATGATCCTATTGATCTAAGATAAATCTATGGTCGGCATCCAAAAATGCTTAAAAATCGATTATTATTTGTCACGTGTCTGTATTTATTTTCGTAATTTTATCCGTATTTTTTAATTAGATAAAATATAATAATTTTAAATGCTGATGAATGTTAGCCGGAGTTGGATTAAGTTATTAATTAAAACATAGTCCATGTGGGACTATTTTGATAGGGTCGACTTAAGGGATTATAAAGCTTCTAACCAATATTATTTTGACACCCCATTAAAATTACATAATTTATGGATAAAAATATTTAATTATAACGGATATCAGACATCGGTGTAATCAAATAATATTCAATTCAAATAATTATATAAATCGATCAAAAAAGTCATACATTGCCAAACATAATTCCATTTGTCGTTTGTGTTTCTTGTGTAATTTGGATGTATATAGTATACTTAGTGTATAATAACTACATAAACATTAAATACAATCAAAAAATATTTAAGTTATTACTTGTAGGTAGTCCCATGATTCGTTGGTCGGATCAGTAAATCAATCATGTTGGTTCAAATCTACAGGAGGTGCTATTGACGAACATGTTTTTAAAAATATAAATACACTATGACTTTCATCCTAGTCTAGGGGTAGTCAAGCTGATCCCTACTGCCTACTATTGGGCGTTCAAGCTTTCATGGATAAGGGTTTTGTCATGTTGATATAATTCTAGAGATTGAAAGATTCAGTAGCCACCTTAAGGCCTGATCCACACTATGGTGCCAGTAACGGTTCGATCTCGCTCCGGTCTCGGTCCGATCAAATATTCTTACACAAGAAACAATCAGAGTATTCACACTATAGGATCGTTCCAATCCCGTTTTTTGTATGAGAATATTTGACCGGACCGAGACCGAGAGCGAGATCGAACCGTTACCGGCACCATAGTGTGGATCAGGCCTTAACGAACTTAAACTGAATAATGATTTGATCGGTTGATAAATATGATTGGTTGAAAAATACTTTTACTGCGAACTGTTAGATATTAGATACGATGAAGAAAATAAACAGGTTATCGTTAGATTTGAAAGCCTACGGCAAAATTTAAAAAAAAATGTCTCCGTTATAACCGTATATGTGTAAAGCTAGCTTACATCTTGTAGAATCAGGCTTTAATCCTATTAATCATTTTATGACCAAAGAAACTGTCTGAATATTTCCGAAATAAGAGACCTTTGTTTGTTCCTTAAGAAAATTTACCCAATTATCAAATATTTAGTTTCGCAGCATCAGCCTCAAGGATCTCATTAATAAGTAATTTGATACAATTTCAATAGACTTGATACTTTTATCTGAGCAAAATATAAGTAAAAAGATACATTTAACTATTACGTTTTTTTATTTATTAAGGCTTCACTCAAAAATTATAAATACTTTGTAGTTGTCTTAACTTCCGAGAAAAACGACTCAATCTTAAAAGTGTTTATAAATAAAACTCTTAAATCGTATTTCCTTGAATATCAACCCAAATCAAGTATGAGGATTTAGACAATATGGATGTGATTCTTTGTAATTCATGGATATTGAAGAGAATTTTAGATTTAAATCTTCAACGTTCTTAATCATTTCCCTACGCGCGCTATTATGATATGTATTTAGTACACCATATGAAATTGTACAGATCAAAGAAGGCCCCGGATACTCATTTATCTCATAAAATGCCGCAAAAAACCCCAAAAAAGGACGAAGTGGCTACAAGTGTGTGTGTGTCCAATCGGTCCGCTTTTTGGATCGCTGACATGACGAATAAACGCCTCGCGATGGGATGCCATACTCGAAAATGTCTATAGAATTATTACAAACTCTCATTATAAAACGAAGTTGTCCTAAGAAGACTGATCGGGTGGGTTGTTTAAATTTTACAATCGGTCGAAAATATTGTTGTCTTTATTTTATTGCGAGCTTATGCCGGCTAGATCGGCCAAATGTTTAAGCGATAATGAAGAGAAGAGGAATTAGACAATTAAGTATATAATCAGTGTTGATTCATGTAAAGTAGAATGGTCAAGTAAAATAAAAACCATGTGCAACTCTCGACCGGCTCGCTATTCTGCGTTTTGCGTCCCAAACCTAATTGCGCCCGTGGCGGGCGTCTGCTTTATCACGCCCTTGTTACGGTCCTGGTAAATCAAAAGGAAATGTAGTTTGTGATCATATTTAAATGTAGTCGTTCAAAGAGATATATAATGAAAATAGCGCAAGAACTTCCAATGAATGTCTGATATTTCAGGGAATGTATTGTATTGTAGGAGTCGCCCAAGACATGAACGACGTTTAATTTCGTCCTTTATGTATACAGAGCACTGTTTATTTTTCATAAGCGAAAGGAAAATGACAATGAGCGAGGAAAAACTCCACTTTAGATTTGAAAGCCTTGAATCAACAATAAAACCAATTAGAGCAAACACTGTCCATTGTTGTCAGCAAATTTGGGTCGACCATTATGCTGTACGAATGGAGCGCGATCGATATGAAACAGTGGATTTTGACACGAGGGCTGGATGAATCAACTCATATCGATCGTCGATTCAACAAGATTATGAACATCGATAGACGATGCCCGCGTGGAGTGTGTTAAAATAGAATGTACTACAAATTGGTCGCGTTATGTAAGATGAGGGTCGCGAAGGTTATCTGCATGCTGGCGTAATTTTTATCGCATAAGTATCTGCTGCTGAAAAGTGGAGTATATTAATTGATATGATGGTTGAATTGAGCAGGTCGGTGTCTCTGAATTTGACGTGTATAAAGTTCAGGGTTTTGACTTGAGAAATTTGATTAGATCGTTATTGAATGCAACCGGATATTTGCCATACATAGCATTATACATTAGAGCATTATGTAATATTCAGCAGATAAGAATTGTGATGATTGAGCTAATTTCGCGAATCTTTATTGATTTACCTATCTTTACACAATATCAATTAGTAATTATTTTTTAAAACATATGCTCGTATATTATATTGATTTTTGCAAAATAAATATCAATTTGATTGAAAACAAGGTGCTAACCGACTATGTCAGTCTATTCTTATTTGCTTGAAGACAGGGCTACTATTATATTTACCGTATCAAATAAATACTTTACTTCGACCAACGTATCTCTACACAATACTATCTACAAGTCTAGAATTTCACTTAAGGTTTAAATTTTTATCAGCTTGAGATGTGTATTTTAGCAATCATTTTTATGGGACTATTGCCAACCATTTTTTCATGGTTTTTCATAGCGAATATATGTTTTAAGAATGTGGTCGCCAGCCACACCACATGTAAATTTGAACACATGACAATTGAGTTACTAGTCCGACCGCTTAACTGCAGGACTACCTACAGGACATTAACTACTATTATTATTTGATTTCTTTCATTATATTGCTTTCATATTTGGTCGGGCAATTTCCATGACTATTAAAAGTCAAGTTGTATAGAATTTACGATCAATTTTGCTATTAAATTAGCTGACGATGAACTATTAAAGTCTTATATGACCGGAAAAAAAGAATAAGACGGTATGTGGTCAATTAGCAAATCGCTTAAAGGACTCGTCCATCTATCATTACCGCAAATTTATCCTCAAATATTTCCATATCCGATTCTGAATTCAACGTATCTTTTTTTATTAATAGTTCGATTATTTTTTGCAAGAATGAAATTCAATCTAGATATTTCATGAAGTTCATCTAATGGATTGGGTTGAGGTATTATTTAGCACTGAATATTATAGTCCATTTGATTCCAAAACCATGTCAGCAGATTAATTACATTCAAAGAGGTATTAAGGCATTAAGCAATTTTGTGGTTCATTGATAAATTTGACAGCCTTAAGTGAGCCAAATAAAAAGATCGATTAATGTGTGACAGGTTTTGGGTTCATTGGAACCTTTTTGCTTTTGTCAATTACTTCAACATTTTCATTACAAAGGATTGATGGACACGTGAAGGGCACACCTATGCAAACACTAATTTGTGCGTCAATCGGATGAAATTTCAAAGAAAAGAATACCTAAATTAATATCGCCTAAATTTGTTGGTATGATGAAATATTTTTCAACAATCTGGATTTGAATCAGAACTTTTATAATAACAAAAATATTTGTCTTTCAAGATCATAAATATATTTCCAAAGGGATTTGAATGAAAAATACATCAAAATATTTGGGTCACATTGAATTTGTACGATTTATGCATTGAAAATTTGGGTCGTATTCGATAAAGTATTTTCGATGAAATTTTATTTGGACTTAGTCCAATATAACTTCATTCATATTGCTCCCGATGACCTTATTTATAGGGATGTGCGACGAGCGAAAGTGAAATGGATGCAAATCTTCTCAAGAACATGCGACCCAAAAAGAAATCTCCCTTACAACGATAAATTTTGGCTTTCTGCGATAAATCGCATATACGAAAGCCATATTTCTGAGTTATAAGGGCGTAGCGTGAAAACGAGATTAAGTCTCAAAAGCAGACACATCCGGGAATCTTCAGAGGGTGGAAAAAGAGCGCCCACAATCCACGAACAATATTATGCCCTAGAAGACTTCAGTATTTTTAGACATGAATTTTATAGTTCGGGATAAAAATAAAGTCGGGTCCTATGTAGGAGAGTGTAATTTAATTTTATATAAGCATGACCCGAAGATATGTAAATTGTAGGAATGCTTGTTTTATTTTGGGTATGCAAATTTGTGGCACGTGAATTCCTAAGGACCTCTTATATTATGGTCCACGAGGATAATTTGTCCTTCAGAATTAAGTAGCGGACCATAAATTATGACGAAGGACAAACACACAATAATTTAACGGCATTAAAGCATATTTTGCAGCAAAGAAAACCGAGCTACATTCTCAGAAGCGAAAAAATTGAAATTGAATATTCATGAAAGTTATTTTGATATCCTTCATTTTGTTTTTTTTTTTAAGTTATTCCATTACTAAATACTGAATATGTTTTCATACTGTATAATATGATATTCTATAATGCTCATATTGTGCGATGTGGCTTCTTTGGCAGCAAAATTGAGAGCCCATTCTGCCTAATTTTGTTGAAAAATTTGCGCTCTCCTGCTTAAAAATCACATAAATTATAAGTATAAATGGAAAATAAATAAGGCTGTATATAATTTATAGTTTTTAAGGTGATATATAGCCAAAATTATTCAGCGTAAATACGGCCATAAATTCAAAGATCTATTAGATTATATAAATTACCTCACTGAAGACTAAATCTTAAAGGAGTTTTCATCGAAGACGAAGAATACATAAAGATCTCAACGCCTCTCAAATTGCCGATTATACCCCAGAGTACCATCGAGTATGATTCTTCGGCTGTCATCAAGTTTCCTTATAAAGGCAAATGCTCTTATGATCCCTTTTATCCCCCAAAGAGAAGATCCTCGACAAGTTTCGAGAGTCTTTAATGCGAAACCGAACAATTCACGAGCCGCTCTAAATCTTCGTCATTGGTGTTTCGCGAATACTGCGAAAATGAAATAATAAAATTTGAATAAGCAAATATTTCCGAGTAATTTTCCTCAGCATTTTTACACGTGTGAACATTGGAAAATGTGAGGCGGAAAACATGTCAAGGACGTCTGCATCCAACCCGACCTTCATAACTCATCCCCTATCCTTCGGCTCCAAAGAGGGTGAAAATAATGTATTTAAACGCCTGGGAGTCGGTAAATGCCCAAAAAATACCTTGTACCAAGTCCCAACTACATTAGTAAATTAAATATTTCATTGCGTCTAAATACCGGGATTAAAACGCTTTCCGTGTAAAAAGTACTGTTACGAGTTTGATATGATTTACAACGATGGAATGTTGGTAAAAACACATGCTGTGCAAAATATATTTATCTGCCAAACGTTGATAAATCTGATTCTTATTAAAATGTTCCATTATGTACAGTCATCGATACCAAGCTCAAAATATCATCTGTGTTTTGTTGGTTGAATTAGGCACGTAGTTTCTATAATAAAACTGTATCATTTAATATCCTTGGCTATTAAAAATGGTTTAGAAAATATCAGTTCTTTAAATATGAAATATGTTGCGTAAAATAGTTTGATGGAAACAAATTTAATGATGGATGTTTTATTTACAGAGCATTTCCACGGAAACACACACGACAAATATCGCAACCAAAGATCTGTATTAGAAGTGTATTTCAATGCATAAAAATTTAGATATGTTTATGTTAAATTGCGTAATTTGGTCCGAGAAATTCTATTAAGAATGGCACATTTTAAAGTTGGCCTAGTTCGAAAACCTTTACGAAGAAAAAAAGAGGCAAACATTCACTAGGGCGTTACCTTTATTTTCCCTGAAGTGCCTTTTGGTGACCTAAATGCGTATAAATGACTATGTATTTCCAACATTAAAACAAAAATTTTGTCCGAAATGTCTCTGAATTTTTCTGTTGTTGATCCACTATTCGGTTTTAACGTATGATTTAATAGGATCAGAGGATCCTATTTGTAAAAAATCCAATTATTTTTCCTTTTTGCGTCGTTAATGATGTTTTATCATATCGCCCACGCACATCGCAGGAACTCAAAATAGGTCATGGAGTTTCCTTCTCAAGGTTTTTTCTGATAGGAAGGATAGTATATATTTTTAAATGTGTCTTAAGCTATACGTTCGTATATTATTCAAGATATGTAAAACTCGGAAAACCGAAAGAAAACACTTCGCCCCAAAAAGGACTAAAAAATATAGATTTCTGTCTCGTGCGCGAGGAATAAATCGACTCCTCTAAGCGGAATTTTGTCGGGATCTTTTCCAAATTAGGCAGGCTTCTCTTTCTTCCCGTAGGAGTGGCGATGGTGAAAGTAGGGTAAATAATTCAGCTTTTGTTCCGTCCTGGATCGCGAATCCCACGTCATTTTTCAGCTTTTATGTGGACCGTGAGAAATAAATAAATAAAGTATCCCACTATTTCATTCAGCGAGATACGCCTTCGTCCCATGAATGTGGCGAAATTTTTCCCACGACTTTTCAAAACGACTATGAATCCCATAAAGCACATATTTCATGGAGAAATTCTATATGATATATGTTTATCTATTAATTTGTAGATATTCTCATAATAAAAAGTGATGCTTGCGCGACTCGTTAACAATCTGTGAACGGTGATAGAATCAGAAAGATTGACACGATATATCGTAATGATATATTGGTTCAACGCTGGATTTATCAAGGTGTATTTGAAGAATAGTATTTGGCGTTTGAACAGCTTATTGTATTGCATTTATCACTCGAAGAATGCAAATATCTTAGAGCTTTCGCAAATGTACAAACAAGGGATATTTTAAATATTTCATTATAAAATCATAACTACATATATTAATGTCCATTTTAAATTATAATAGAAGAAATATAATATGTTTTGAAGCTATGGATAAATAAAGGAGGGACGAAAATGCTAATGGTTATTATGGGTGTGGAAAATATATAGAAGCGCGTCGTTTTGATTAACACCCAGATACAATGATTGACTATCAATTTGTATTAATTAATATCTTTATTTCAATTGAAATTTTCAATGAAATATCTCCAAAGATGTCGCATATTTGAATCATTTTTGTTCGTATCATAAATCAGATTAATTAGCAATTGGATCCTTCGTTGAACGCTTTTGCTCGTGTAAAATGCTCCAAATGAATATTCCCATTTTACATAATCAGCAAAAAGAAATTGCTTGCGATGAAAAACTACTTAATGTATGATAATATGGTTAGAATGTTGCAATTGATTCACTTTCATGACCAGTGCCGGCTAAAATCGAAAGTGAAACGGCCTCGGGTAAAGGTAAATCGTTCGATCTAGCAGATAATGGATTAGGCAAAGCGGTCGTGCTGCAGTTCTTATTGCAACACCGATTGTTGCAGCCAATAAATATGCACACGAATCAGAAAAAAAAATTGAATTTACGTCGATTCTGTCAAAGTTTATCGCGAAAACCGCGTGCGTATATCAAGCACAGGTCATTAATAAATTTGAAAACAATTACATCGTCGAATATTATATCTGGAGCATGACGATAGACAATAGATAAAGCACGTATGGAGCCCATGGATTTACAATCTATACACTTTGATCAATTTTATCATCAGTGATAAGAAGCAGGTGTGCACAGTTTAGTCATCAATCGTTTGAATAACATGTGATGCAATAGACAATATCTTAACAGTATTGTCTTTTTTGAAGACTATTCAATGCAATTTCTAAAAGTCAAATAGCCGGGAATCCATGGCGTAACTCTAAAAATACTAATGACATGCACATCCCATATTCTGAAGACGGATTTACGAATGCACTCGGCCGGAAATTTATATATTCAGTCGCTGTTCTATTTATGCATAAGAGATGCACTGTGTTTGCTGCAGAGTGCAGATGACACATGTCAAAGTTGCTGCTAATTATTGATGATGGACCAAGAAGCGCTCAAGCATTAACATCGATTATTTGATACACTCCGGATGTTTACTGGTGAGTGAAGATTGCAGACTTTGGGATCGTTGCACAAGTCTCAATTATCTATTTCAATATCCCGTATCACGTCCCTACCAGCTCTTATCAATGCAGACGAGTCTTATAATCATTGCCTTTCGATGATTATTTTTTCTCTAATTTCTTATGAACTATACTAACCTTTTACTATCATACTAATATGTCATCAATCCTATTAATTTTTATCAAATCGTTAATGTTGCTTGTAAATTAAACTATTCTCGGCGTTGTATCCTTATGAATTCTAGATGAACATAGTCGCACCCTTTTGATCATTATATTTTTTGTTCCACATTCATATAATCTAAATATTTTTGAACCTTGACATCGCATATTGACGATCATTTAGTATAAATACTTTATCTGATATCAAAATATTAGCAATTATTACACATCATTCACTATATAACATACTCATAGATCATCTCCTCCCTGCTTTAATTCTGGTCTGCTCACTCGAAAACGCATGTAGTTTGAGCTTTTATCGTACAAAAAATGATATATGAGTGTCAAATATTTTTCTAGCTTTGTCGAAAGATGGTGTTATACATATTCAAAATTTTGGTAAATGATTGGAATTATAAATAGGGAATCCAATCCCAGGATCCCGGACAATTTTAGGTGCTTATGAATCCCAGGATTAGTAAACGTACTCCCAAAAAATTCTGGATTGAAATTTTTATATAACAGAAATCGTACACCTCATCAGCCCGATTAAGGCTACTAAATCGAGGTATTCCCGCCGATATCTGGACGCTTGGAAACAGTGGCATAACTATTCATTGGCAAGCTTAGGCGACGCCTAGGGGCAGTAACTGTCTAATCTATATATACATATATACAGTACATATATGCATTTCAAATTTTTAGATTAACCTTTCCCCACCGGTGATGTAATTACTACACCTCGACTCTAATAATGGGAATATCGATATGAAATATAATAGATACGGGATTCAGAATTTTTGTATTTCTCCGTAATATAATTACGAATCACATCAAAGTATTATAGTATATAAATATTAATCTCAGGATTGGATTCCCTAATTATAAGCAATATTTTATATTTTTACTGTAAAATACACTGTTTAAATACACACTTTTGGCTTAAAAATTTAAATTTTAACTAAGAAAGTATTATGTCCAGTCGATACTTTATACGATATATAGCGGTCCGAAATATGTTAAAATAATCCTATCCTATTGTAATTTGATGAAATAAAACGAATAATAAACGCGGGAAAAACAAAAAATAAGAATTGTAAAAAAATCGTCTGTTTACACTTTAATTGCAAATTAAAGCATCATTATCTACGTTTGGATTTACAAAAAAACAATATTAAAGTTGATTATCAATCATTTCAAAATATTTATATACATTAGATTGATGTAATCATAAGTCTTGTAATGATTGACTGCTGTGCTGCTTGCAAAAAACTCGTATAAAAATATTAAAGTGAGTAAAAGTTTGAAGATTCAGGTATTCTGAATGACCAATACGGGAAAACGACGCTTAAAATAAATTCAAATTTGATATGTATGATCGTATCCGGGACAAATTGATCGATAAATACGGGAAAATATATCATTAAAATTCAAAACGCATGCTTTTCGATCATCATATGATGTTTATTAAGCAATCCACCACGCGTTTATATTCCATATAGCTATGAGTTTTATAAAATACAAGTATTGGTGTAAGATTATTTTTTTTTGATTTGTTTTTTAATATATAATTGCGCACTGGATCATTATCGTTTGGATTTAAAAAACGATATAAACGTTGATTACCAACGCTTTCCAAATATTTATATACATTGGATCAATGTGATTATGTAAAATATTCGCAAAAACGTTAAATCGAGTAAAAATTCAATGGATGAGCAGCACAAGAAAATGATATAAAAAGAGATTCATATCAGTGACAGATTGAATATTAAATGAGGGAAAAATATGTTATTTTAAATTTTGAACGTCTGTGTTATGTCATTATGTTGTGTTTATTAAATAGACCCCCCCTAATTTTAGCGCTTATGCGCGAACGGAAATTAAGTTTTATTTTGTCTCGAAAAAGCTTTCATTATTTATTTACAAACATGGCATCCTCATTGGTGAAGTTTCTTGTCTGTTTTTGACATTTGATAAAGGAGGAAAGGATGTATCGTTCTTATATTAACACATTCCCGTCGGATTATAGAATACAGTAGAACCTCGGCTTGCGGGTATTCCTGGTTATGAGCCGAGACTCGTCAAAATTTTTACCTCAGTTTACGAGCAAAATTTCGGGTTACGAGCCATACGAGCGAGTTTCGTCAGTTCGATAACATGGTCCCGATGGACTCTTTTGTGCGAATGCGAGTGGCGACAAGAAGATATAGGCTCTTCTTGTTTACTCTTCGGAGAACCGTAAATATTATTGAACTAGTAACATCTAGAAGGATAGGCATAAAATATTTAAGTAAGGACAGGGTTATATTATCGTGTGGGCATTTATTGTGAAGGCATTTATTATCAGAAATTTTCATCACTTTAGGCCCTTTTTATAAAGCCAAACGCCGACAGTACTCGAAAGACACTAATATGCGTAACTCGACAGAAATGTGTTAAGGTTGCCTTGGATCAAAATAATCGATATTTTATATATTGATTCAAAACATGAAAAGTTATGATGCGTGACATGGCTTGGAGGTGTGTTCAAATTTAGAATAATTTGTATTTGGATGACAAGCATTTTTAGATATTTTTTTTTAATTGACCAATAAAATTAATCGGTAGATCAGCATTTGTCGACTTTAAAAATAGACCAAGATATGCCTGGAACTACATGCTACAAATATTGTCAATGATTTGATTACGATAAGATGACCTAATGATAAATGAGTTCCTATCATTGATAAGTTGCAAATTTTATCAATAAAACCCATTCTAAAGGCATTTTTGTCAAAATTGAACAGCAACCATGATCAATAAATTATTCGGGATCTTCGGATGTTTTATTGTTCGATTTTAGTAAGGACAGGAGTAAAACGTGGATGTTTGAAGTTATTACAAAGCGTTCGTTGGCCTGAGTCTGAAAGCAGTAAGTTGGCTTTGGTCCAAAGCGCGTAACTTTGGAAATCGTTGTAAATGTGTTTTTGTTGGAGCCGCTGTTACTTCTGACCCACAGCACGTGCTTGTCATACATTTAAATTAATAAATTTCAATCAGTAAATAACGATATTGTATCAATTAGTTATCTGGATAACACATTTTTGCCTAATTTTTACTGATTTTGCATAATTTTCACGCGTTCAGACTAAGATATCTCGTTGTAAAAATATTTTGTTGTTCACAAGAAATATTCCTTACAAGACGTAATGTAAATATTACTATATTATTGTTATCGAAAGCGTTCGTTAAGTATTATAAATATGATCACAAAAAATATTTCACTTGAATGGGGGATGACGTAAAAGGTTTTCCGGATGGGGCTCATTATATCCATTGGTAAATTTCGATTTTAACGGCGCATTTATTTGTGAAGGGAGTCTATTTTCGTCGGGTGTAAAATCGATGAGATTAGAATGGAAATGTTAAAGGGCCACAATACAATTGCAAAGGGAAAATCATTTTCCGGACCAGTTGCAATAAATAACGTTAATGTCCGCTGGCAAGGACGCGACGCTGTGTGAAGCCTCGGAAACATCTAAATCTACTCCTTTATACGGTGCCATATTCCAAACGTATGAGAGTGCGTGTTTATTTATGGCTACATAAAAGAATTTCGAGTTTTCCCAAATGTTATGACTGTTGGAAAAATCTTCAAGTGTTAACGCCGTCGAGGTCGCTGTATGAAGAAATTCTGTATATGATGACACATCATGGCCAAACTCCAGCGTATATTTGGTCTTAAAAACATATTATTGTGAGCAATCTTTTACGGCTTTCATAGCCCTGAGATGATATTTAATATTAAGGAGGCCGAAGATTTATAAATTTTCATCTATTATTTGCAAAATATTCACTGAAAACAATGGAACTTAAATAACTTTTTACAACGTTTAGGCAATTTTTCAATTTATAACAGGTTTTATACCCGAACCAAAGAAGAAATACATAGTTTATTATTCGTTGCTCTAATGCGGTTAGCGACAATTCGAAGGAAATTCAAATTCCTTGTTAATTAAATTTATTCTCGATTTTTTGACATCAGTATATCACCATTAAATTTATATTGGAACTTCGCCATTTACATTACATTACGCCATTTATACATTCACGTTATAAAAATGGACCGAATATGAGACATTGATTGATACAAAGTTATTCGATTCTGCCAATGATATAATGATGATCAAAGTTTATTGAACGCGTATAATCTAATGAATCATTATATAGCACCATTAAAATAATGGAAATGGCACTCCTTAAAGAGACAATATTATCTTTTTAATACATCCTAAACGTGCTAGGAATATAATTGCGCTTCTAATGGATGCAAGTTTAATGCACTTTCAATAGAACAAATGACGCACTGCACATTAAACAATGTGTCCGATGTGCATTTCTCACATCTGGTGTGAGATTTGATTCAATTTGCAAACATGAAACTAATGTAATTTTTTATTCCTTAATTCCATTATGAATGTCGTTTTTGTTCAATTTAACCGATGATGTGTATTTGTGCTATTCTTTTAGTCTTTACACTTATCAAAATATCAAAAGTGTTAGTATTTTATTGGGTTTAAATATTTCATAATGCAAAATTTCATCGTAGTCACGCCATACTAATAAAAAAACATTTTAGCATATATCCATGATAGAAAGCATTGTTGAATTTGGAGCTAATTTCGACATTTGTAATAAATACATTTTTTCATTAAGACCACGAAATTTGTAATACAAATCTAGTTTATATGGTCGGCGATCATTTAAGACCCACGCAGCAATAAGTATTGTTTTAATGGCGGAAGCTGTCGGTTCTCTTACGATTGTCGTAAGATTTATACAGAGTTGTCGGCGCACGCAAAACGAGCAAAGTTCACTTTCTGGAGAAAATTTCTCCCAACAGTGGGTCAAGGTCAGGGGTGAATTCGGGACCAAGGTCCTCAAAGGGGATGCTTCTAAGCCGGGCGATTTTGTCGGGATTTACACCCAATTCGGGTGAATCGTGCCGACATTATCCATGATTTATTGGGCCGCTTTCAATACCATTGAAAGACGCCGATTGAAGGCCGCAATGTTTATTTTTGTGATTCGGGATACTTTATGGGGCACTTTCTTCCCGGAAAAGATCTTCGGGATTGGGTGTCCATAGATCAAATCAAAACTCTAAAAATATTTTTCCTCCTTATCGAACCGCTGATGCCACAGTGCGAACGGAAGATAGATTATTTGGAAATACAGAAGTTGAATAATAGTTTATGTAAACATTATGCATCGTTTGAGTCACCGCTGCCGGTTCTCTTTAGCGCGCACGCGAGGCAACCGACCATGAATTTCAACACTAATCGCCGATCTTTCAATATGATGAACTTAACACACTACTCACGCAATTTTCATGTATACACGCAATCCTATATTTACGAACAGGCAAATCATTTTGGGGGAAATTTAATATATTTGTAAATACATGCATGTGTGCCTCCTATAGAAATAATAGAAGAGCTGATAGAGATACACTATACTGACCCAAATCAATGGTTTAGCATTGATTATAAATTTGAATTGCGTTTGATCATATTTCAGCAGGCGTTGGCATTCTTGATGAAGATAATTCAAATAGGGTCATAAATATTTACCATCAAGCTCATCTCAACAAAGTCTTCAGCATTAACACGATATGCTTTGGAGTATGTATTTCCATGTTAATACGATTAAACTCTAATGCACAACTGTGATTGGAGTTTTTGCAAAATTTTGTTAAAAAATATAAGAAAAAATGCTCTAAATTTTTAACTACACTCAAACCTCTTTTTGTGCGATTTCGAAGTTTTGCGGTTTTTTTGAAGCAATATTTTGAAGCATTGACATCATATGGTAAGTTCCAAAATTGGACATTTTTTTAATATATGTATAACCCTTTATTGTTCCTATCAGATTTATGTAAAAATTAATTTTTTTACTATTAAAAAAATAACTCAAAAAATAAGACCAAAAAATGACTTTTTTTAAACAGTCACCATTTTGTGAAAATATTTTTTTGATATAGGTTTATAGCGACATTTTTACTAATTGAGAATTGTATTGTAATTAAAATAATTAGTATTTCTCTAGTATATGTCTGACATTTGAGATGCCAGGTGTCAGACATCCTTAAAATTTTATCAATGATGCAAGACATCCTTTAAATGTTACCAAAAATGTTATTTTTTAATTGCCTTATTGTTTTGCTGTTTTTTTTTATTTACTTTTTTTATGCGATTTTGGATATATTTTATAGATCTGTTTCAAAGTTATGCGGTTTTTAAAACCCATGGAACGCATCTTCACTTTTTCTGTGTAAGTCATTTTTTTGCACATTTCTTTTTGTGTCTACCGCACAAAAAAAGGTTAATAGTGAGTAGAAAATATTTTGTGGTTTTTAAGTATCAACACGATAACAAATATTTTATAATTTATAGAATAAAATAATTAAATCATTGTCTTTAAGTAGTGTATGGAGGCATCTGCTACTAGGAATTAAAAGGAGACTTTTATAAGTAAAGGCTTTTTCATTAAATATGAATTTAAGGTAGGAGACGATCTATGAGTGAGTAGCAGAATTATCATTATTTTTAAACTACATTTTAATTATTGTTACAAATCCAGTCGCTTACGATATGATATGAGTAATTCATGACACATCAATTATAAGATATATTTGATACCAAGAATATTTAGATAATATCTATTAACATGCATTGAAACATTTGTAAAATTTTCAATGTTCAAGTTACATTTCATTGACCCTTCTTTGTTTCGGCCCGGGTTTATTATTATCCAGGATCATAGCGCAAGATCTTCCAGCATCTTTTTCGATCTTCGGTCTTTTATTTCACTTTGATCTATTTAGAGACGACTTTAACCCTGCCTAAAAATTCTTTAATGCATGTCTAATTCTTCCTCTAAATATAGCCTGTTCCTGTTCAAATTATAACATCGCCCAACGCTTCAAAATAGCACACCGTTCTATATTAATGAGGTGAACCCGCCGTGTTAATTGTTGATTATTCAGCGAGCATTTAGTTTGAAAGTCTTCAGTTCTCGATGGTATTTTTTTAACGTTACGACAAATAAACGGAAGAATCGGCACTTGAATTTATCATATGATTTTTTTAAAGTTCGGTTATATTTGGATATGGGCTGCCCACCCACCAAAATACAAAGGTCGACATTCATCATCATATATCTTCTGATACGTCTCGTCTAGGATCTGATACAGCAGATCGTCACTAAATTTAATTCTATTTTTTTTATCTGAATGAGTCACGAGTGCCAAATCATTCAGCTACAAATTAATTTTAAAATCTTAATAATAGTGAATAATTTTAATATAAAAAATATCTTACGTCATCATCATACACTTATTCTAAAAAGGTCAATTTCAGATTAAATTATTATTTTGCGGTCGACTATTATTTATTATCGTGATTCCAACTTATTCTAATATGTCATCAAGATTTTTAAAAAATATAAACTCGGGCCTCGCATAAAACGTCGTGTAATACGAATCCTTGTTATAACAGGTTTGAAGTTTATACAAAATTAGGGTTTACGTTCCAAAAAAATATCACTTATAATTCTATATAGTTTATTCATTTTTGAAATCTGTTATCGGTTTCCATTATCAGAGAGCTCTGGAATATTTCTGGATGATGATGGTAAAACATTTTTTCCAGAAACTACTTCTAGCCACAGCTTTTTCCAATAAGAATTTAAAGTGGATTTCGAATCGATATTTTTCCCAGGCATTATAGATGTAATTTATAATCTAACCCCGTACAAATAGTATATTTTCGCCCACACACAATTTATACAAACGTGTTGTATAAAACCAGGCTATACGAGGCCCGTATTATATACAAAAGCTAAATTTGGACTGATTCGAGAAAGTAAAAATTGCTAGATATACAGTACTCGATCATCGAAGCATATCGTGGAAAATAAGCTATTTTTCATCAATCGGTAGGCTAAATATATAGTGTTTTGACATAGGTTCATTGAATAGATCTTCAACAATATGATTCCTAGTACTTCGAGTTTTTAATGACATTTCATTTTTATGGTATATTAGCATCGTGGAAATAATCCAGATACGCCCAGAAATGTCAATTTAATGACGACCAGGACCGGGACCTGAATTAACAATTGAATAATAGACCAACGATAGGGGTTAGTATTATAGTAGAACAAATGTCAAGATCTTTATATTAAAATAGACCTGCGGTAATCCGACGAACGTTTTGCAAAGTGGTGCAGGATTTTCCAATTTATCGCAATATACTGACCCCGACCCTTTATAGTCCGGATTTTTTTGGAAAATATATGAAAATGGTGAGATATACATAGACAATGCAAGGTTTCACATTATATGTATATAGAAACTGTAAAAAATTAAAACCTGTTATCGTCATCAAACGTATTCCTTGAAGATTTTTGTATGCTTGTTTCTTCTCTGAAGAAACCACATTTACAAAGCTTCTTCCGCCTCTGGATGTAATATATAATTGAAAGTGTTTTCGATATAATTTACACACTGCTTGATTTACGATCCAGCGTTATTCCTGTTCACTCATTGATCCCAGTGTTGTTTTTTTATGTTAAAAGTGGAATGAGTTAAATTTTGTACTTTTATTACTAAGTCTCTTATTGGCTTCTACTAATTCATAATAGAGATCACTTTACTATAAATTAAATTAAATCATTTTGTTTGATTTACGATCTAGCGACATTCCCTTTCAGCCGCTGATCCATTTTTGTTTCCACAATAATGCATAACAACAACGTTATCATTTTTTTTAATGAATGCATTAATGCTAGCGAATAATTATGTTTCGAGAGTGATTACATGTTTTCTGGTATAATAGAATATATGTTAGCCTGCAGCAAGATAAAAAACATTTTAAGTGGATTGATGTTAATGTAGCGCCAATGTTACATCAACTCCAACTGTATTTTATGGATTGAAATCAATTTATAAGACATCTATGTGATGTTTTTATTTAAAAATAATTTTAATAGTAGTGATAATTATACAAATATGGGCTTAGCGAATTAATACTGCAATTGAAAACTAGTTTAAATAGTTGTTCTTGAAAGGCGACCATGTAATGTTCATACTGAAATTAATTTAAATATGTTTTGAAAATTAAGGAAATAAATAATTATGCAGTTACTTACTCATAATTAACTTCTATGAGGTCCAAAAACCCATCATGCTCATAAAATGTCCATCCGGATTCTTCCATTGTCAATATGTTTTTACTTTGAATTAAATTTATATATCTGAATTTAGATCTTAAAGGGATGTTTTATATATTATTTAAAGTATTTCGTGAACACTATAAATGGAACCGGTAAAAATACATTTTTTGGAAGGCAAATCGGGTTATTTTGGTCGACAACGTTAGGGCTCGATTGAATAAAAGATGAAAAAACGCAAAGACAATCGTATATATAGAAAAGCAAATAAATTCCGGCGACATTTCCCTGTGATTATCGCTTGTTGAGTTTAACATTTAGTAAAATGCATTTGGTAAATACGGAAAGCTGTAATCTGGAATAGGATATACGTCATTTCTATATTTGATCGCGATTCGTAGCGATTGTGGCGTAACGATAAGGGCCGCGTAGCTGCTAAATTGACATCCTTGATGGAATCGTCTACGTGACAAGTTAATGGGTTTCGGTTTCATTATGCCGGATCGAACGTTGATAGACAGTCCAAATTGTTCGATTTATCACCATCCGAAGGTCTCATCCTCCTCGACAAGGAACAAGCGAGGCTCTTTACTGGGACACGTTTTTAAGGAAGCGTGGCAAGATTAAACCGGCTTAATCCCGGGGACTAATCCAATTTCGCGAAGATAAACTAACGCTCACATACCGAGCTCGATGGAATATATTAAAAAGGAGCTTTCATGAATTACGTATCATTCTGCATGGATAATTTATGGGTCCTCCTAGCAGGTCGGAAGAAGGCGTCGCTGCAAAGCCGTCGGAAGCGCTGCATAAGCGCGGGATATGGAAGCTAAACAGCCCGGTATTAAGGCCCAAATAGAGGCGGATCGCCATAAATTAGGCTAATATCCAATTGGCCTACAAATATACAGCCTTAGAAGTTGTATAAATGATACTCCATTATGTGGTAAGTGAAGCCTTGGAGAAATTCGAAATTTTCGAACGAATCCACTTTTGAAGACTGGGTCGATCCGCTCGATTGACAAACCATAAAATTGCCAACGCAGCACGATTCGCCTTATTTTTATTGACATCACGACATACGTCCAATTTAAAGATAAAGCGTATTTATTAGTCTATAGTGCTATTATTACGACGAAATAGATATATCCAAATAAATTAGATTTAAATACTTTATAGAATCAAAGTTAAAAATAACATTGGGTTTTATAATAATTTATACACAGGGCCCCAAAGAACTATAGATATGAAACCAAAATTTGATATAGATTTATTTAAAAAATGCATTGTGAACAGACAGACATACGTTCGAGCATTATGAATGAAATATGTCCGTATGCATGCAATCACGTTCATAGCTGATATGATATTTAAACAATAATTAATTATGCTCAATAGAGCCGCAATGATGGTATAAAGCGCCCGTGGCAAGTATCTATATTGCGCCTCCCCGCCCCCCAGAAATCCATTTTTTAAGATTTAAATAATACTTTTATAAATGCAATATATTAAATATTATTATAATATATATTTTAAAATTATATACCTATGTAAGTTAGCATGTGAGGGAGCTTCCATGATCGTACAGATTCCCACAAAAAACTCTATAAGAGAGCAGAGCGGCCACAAGATCTATGTGTCCAAATGGTCCGTTTTTCGGACCGCTGACATGACGAATAAACGCCTCGCGATCGGATGCCATACCCGAAAATCTCTACAGAACGATTACGAACTCGAATTAAATTACAAAACGAAGTTGTCCGAAGAAGACTAAGTTAAGTATGGCCACATTAGGAAAATTTTAAACAGTGTTAATCTACATTAAAAGTCTTTATGATGACGAAAGGCAGAAGCGAATTTAATTCAGCAAAGGCCCTTCTAGTGACATTTATTATGGTCCACCCATAAAAAATGGTTAATCCAAATTTAATTGCTGTAAAAATGTTTTTTTTCCTAAGGAAGAATTTAGATAAGTACTCATTATGACCCTAGAAAATACATAGCCAAAATCTTTTTAATTTATGATAATAAAATCCCTTAATTAACAAAATATAGACATATCTAAGAAAAGTTTTCCATTAAAGATCCGTCGTTAAAACACAAAATGTATAGATTAAGGTAATTTCTAGGATTATATAATTAGTATCTTACAGGTTGGAGATTGTGAATGGGAGACCGAGACGGAGAGAGTATTTTGTGTACATCGTACGATTGTATAGATTGTTAATCCGAATTTATCGAGTGAATGATATAATTAATCGATTTAAACTGTATTGTTTATGTTTACTTGAAGAAATGACCGAATATTGCGTGCTATCGGCAGTGTTTATTTATTTATGTACAAGCTTCATACACGCTGCGACGGTTATGACAGATATTTGTACGGATGATAAGTAGCGGACATACAATACAAATATAGCATCTAAGATTATGATGATTTAAAATTAGCTCATTATTCAAAGTGTTAAATTTGTATAAAACGAATAGCGAATAAACGGATATAAATTCAATTTTTATATATTTGGATTATCCCTAACTTTTTGTTGATCCCTTGGAAATATGATTAAATCATACAAGTACTAAGGGTTTAGTGCTACCGATTGATCATATCTGAATCATACAACAGAGCCGTGCCTTAAATTTTCACTCCATAATTAAAAGTGGCAATTATTTTAATTTGAAGTGTTAATATGATACGATCTATATTTCATGTCGTGATTAAATTAAATTAATTATTAAATAATTTATGCGACCAAAATATTTCTACGGTAGAATCAGGACGATGAGATTTAGGCCTCTGGGTCGAAGATAATTCATCTGGATTTCGCTAAATGCGATCTCCTCCCTTAATTTTAATTGAATCATTAATTACGACGCCGGATAAAAGAATCGTTTATCCTTAAAGAATCGCCCGTGCCTCAATTTATATCTTTCTTCCACTTTATTAATGTGATGAACTCACTCAGGATCGATGGAATAATGAAAGTCGACTGTTGATGTTTTTTCGCTTTAATTTTGTATTACATCAACAAAAATATGCTTTTGTACTATAAAAACATGAACGGATGTCGATAAATGTCAATTTTAATATTTGATCTTGATTTAAATATAAAAAGGAGACGATTTTTCTGATAAATTTGGATCATCTGGCATGATAGAATTTTAATAATAATTTTTGGGTAAAAAATATTTTTGTGGCAAATACGATAGTCAATTTCATTGTTATAAATTATTCATCAAATCGGCCGCAAAAATGAATATTGATCTTAAATCGAATGTATAATAAATGTGTTAAAAGAGACTTTTATAATACTTATTTAAATGAATCTACGTCTATAAAAATATAAAATATTTGATTTAACAATGTCGACTCTGTCGATCTTCACGTGGGCGCAGGGTGTTTAAACCTTTTAGGGTGAAAATCCAAGAAAAGGAATAATGGAGGTGATTTTCAGAATTCCTTAAATCCAACAGGCATGATGCTTAAATAAATCGCTGATAAGCTTCGGTTCAGAAGCCTGGGGGCGCGTTTTTATGTGTCTATCGAATAAATTTTCGTTCGTCTGAAATTTTAATTTTCCTGCAGAGGATTGAGCATCTCGGCAGTATTATGGCCAACACATTTTTTCGAAATAATACTGAGACGAGATTTAACTCGGTGAATTATTAAGAGGGTAAAAAAAGTGATGATACCCACGTCGCTCGTGGCAGTGACGTCACTGGCGAGTCCCTCGAGCGGTAAAGATCTACTGTTATGTCAGAGCTCTTTGCGGGGGTGTTTCTCTCATGCGGACAGACAGGGGTTGTGAACATTTTTGCATGAGTAAATTATACACACACATGACTCCCTGAGGGCATCTGACATTACATTACAAAACGTACACAAACGGAAAGATATTGAATTTACATTTTATATCACTCATTTAACACTTTTATAGTCCAAATTCGAATACACACTTGTGTAACATTGCTGATGTATGCTTATGAAATATGGCGATTGAATATCATGCAATATGCGAACGAAACAAATCAGGTCGTATAACAAGTCGAGCGAGTGAATAATAGAAAAATACCAATATGGAATGACACTGTGACATGACAGACGACAGACAGCGACTGACTAGATTGGGGGATCATTTTAATATTCGATCCCATTTCCTGCGCTGCTGCATAGTCTGTTCCAGGTTACCCCGGACTAGCCACACAGAGAGTGTCTTCCACTGATCTTTTAGCTCCACGAGAAACGCTATACGCAGAGTGTCCAGGTGCCCACCCCTTTTGCTCCACGCCCTCGTGAGGAGGTGAGATTTCCGCAGAAAGACCAGCTTCAGACTACGTGCACTTGAAGGCACGATGGAGGAGAAAGGACAAAGGTTTAGGTAAATTCAAGAGAATACTACCGCGGGTTCACTGCCATCACGAGTCTAACCTCAGTTTGAAGGGGGCTGCAGCAGATGACGGACTGCAGGAACTACCCCTTTCCCATGGTACTCGTATCGGTTTGTTCATTCTTAGTAACTAGCCACGGAGAGGAGTCGCCGTTCGAACAGCCTAAAACCGTTCTCCCTTGTATGCCTAGGCCGTTAAGGATAGTAGTGAGCCTTTGAGACAGTCTCCACTAACTACTGTAATCGACTGTTCCACACACTCCTTTATGGGTACGCAGCACAGAGTGACCTGCGTACCCAACTCATGTTAGCTGGGTTACCCCAGCTGCGTTTGATGAGCAAACCGATGAGGTTACTTTCGCGCACCTCTATTCCAAATTATTACCTCAGGGGTTCAACCGTTATCCACGGGCGTAGGGTTGGCTCCCCCCCCCCCCCGGGGTTTTATGAGTGGGTATCGTGGAGTCTAACGCCCACCCAAAATAACCCTGTGTGTGTTCAAATGTGTTCGTAAAAAATTAAAAACTATATGAATAAAGCCTTCCAGTTGTGTCATCATCCTCCGACTTAAACATCCATATTGATTTTTTTCAACAAAAATTGATATAAAGGGCTTACTGCTATCATGCATCTAATTCTATTATCAATCTATTGCATATTTCTATTTCCCCCAAATAAGCCCAAATTATGCTTTTTTATTACATAAACTCCACTTGAACGATTATAATATTGTTCAGGGGGTGCTAAAGACCCCGTTGGGAAAATACTAATTTAAAAAATCCTTAATTTATGGCAGTTTTTGTGCTTATACTTTATCCTTTGACAAGCAAATGTTGATATAAAAGAACCTTGAGATGTTGAAATAACAAATGTTAATTAGAATGTGCAAAAATCGTAACAAAATTAATAAAATCTGATTACAACAAAATTAATAAGATGTTATATTTTAAGAAAATTTAAAAAGATTCGATTCCAATATCCATCAGAATGCGCATTTTATATTTTCGTCCAGACAAGAATGAGATTGAAGATAAATTTTATAGGCACTAAATATCTTGATAGACAATAAAGCTTCAAGTAGGTAATCAAATATTGTATTTTTTTCCTGATATTTAAGATCATTAGAATGATCTAAATACAATTCTAAAATAAGCAACTCTTATAATAACAATTCTATGAAATATATTTCATCAAATGGGGATGCTCTTAATATTATCAAAGTGTTGAGAATCTCTGAAGTGGAATTCAAGCAATGACTTCCCTAGTTTCTTATGCGCTCGCGATGCCAAGATAAGGAGGTCTTAAAATGAACTTGTCTAATATAAATCAAGAAGTTTCTTCCTTAAATATAATGCCACTTGCCTTAATATCGCTTTTTATTATGGCATAAATTATCAAACATATAAACAGACAGGACTTTCGTACTTTGTATGATGTTATCATAAACTGGTATGAATTGATTTTATTGTATGACCGTATCATTAGCTGTTTCCAGTCACCATTAATAAAATTTATCTTTGGATCTATAACTATATTCAGATAATTAAATCGATCGTCAAAAACACGAACAATGTGGAAAAGCAAGGACGCGTTCCAGTTATCGGTTCTATGTGCGATATCTGGAAGAAAGATCTGATTTTGAATTAATTATGATGTATTCGAACGATTTCCTCTTTGAATCCAAGCAGGTTTATATCGTCCTATGATCTATCGTTTAAATCTCTTGGATAGCATCGGAAAGTGTTGTTATTAAAATTGATTTTGTGCTATGATAATGGTATATTTTGTGCACGTACGGCATGGTTATAAATTATCCTGTTCGTTTGTGGGTGGTATGAGGGGAGAAGAAATGAAAATTATATTTTACCCGTATTTTAGTGTTGGAAAGGTCGTTATCGCAGTGTATCGTTATTAGGGGTTGGAAAACTTTAAATTATAGCGATGGTGGATTACGTCTACGCATACGAAATAGCGGTGCTTGTGACTAGGGGGTAGTTTTTGTGTTATGACACAGCTCCATTCCCTTGTGGATGGAATCACATATCAACGAAACAAACTTTAAAATACTCGTTTAAAATCTCTCAAAAAGATCATTTTTCGTCAAATTTATTGGCAATGCATGTTAAAATGATATGATTATTTTTCATAAAATATTTTAAGGCCCCATCATATAACTTATAACCATCACATAACTTTTTGTCAGCAGAAAATAATGGATTTTTTTTCCAATACCAGATGGACCTTATCAATATTAACCTCTGTCATCATTGATGCCTGCATTATGAACTTATCCTATACCATAGGTTGATAAAGCAGTTCAATAATACTTTTATGATATTCCGCGGCTTGTTTAATAAAATATTACATTAAAGAATAGCTTCAAGCAATTGAAGAGTTGGTCGTAGGACAGTAAATTGCGATACATAAGAACGGATTAAACTTAATCAATACATGTTTATTGGAAGCGTCTGCACAAATTTTCTAGCGTGCATTTGAATAACGCACACAATTTTTGCTCAGCCTCATAAATAACAAATTTTTATTACCTTCATGGGGTTAATAAGAATCATTCCATACATCAAAGCGTCAGCTTACCTGTAAACAAGATGAAAAAAATACATTATTCAAAGGTTTTTATAATAAATTTGATTATTCTACACATGTAAATAAATAAATCGCAAACCGTACCACCGAAATCCTTCATCATTACCTAGATGTTGAATGTTGAAATATGATATACATCAGTCCGAATAAACAATTCCATGACTTATTCAAACGAATTGCTTCACATGCAAAATAAATTGTATGGTAATTGTTTATGATAATGTCCATCGCATTGTCTTGGATCGTTGCATATTTAGGGTTGACGCGTGTAAATTAGATAAAAGCTCCCGTTTACATATGGAAGGACATTTCAATAAATTCATAGTGAGAGGGTCAATACATGTGACAAACTGTGTCTATTATGTAGATGTGACAGACAAAATAATAGTAGCTATACATTAAACCAGCTTTTCGGACTGTATATAAAATAATAATGCACGTTTGCTAATGTTGATGAGTTGGATGGTGCTAACGTGTCGTGGGAGTGTTCGATTCGGAATCAAAATTATACTATAGATTCAGATAACCATATCCTAGTGTAACTATATGCGGTAGACAATGGGAAGTCATCATTTAACCCTTGATCACTGATCATTAGTCTCACAGATTATAGACTCGGAATGGATTCGATAAGTATATAGTGATAGTGTAACTCGGAAATATTATTAGTGATCTAGGATTGAATATCTTATATCCTAAGGAATATCTGAAATGGAGATCATTATTGTCTGATGCCATAAATAAAATAAAAAAATAGTTTCTTATGAAAGAGAGTTCATTTTAAGGCGTCTTCTCACTTTAGGCGCCTCAAAAATAGGCTATTTTCACGATTTTTTTTCGAGGATTTTCGCTAAAAATTATGAGATAAAATGGATCTTATGTAATAAACACATCTTTCAAGTACATGAAAAAAAAAATTACTTTTTTGAACAATTATTATAATAAAACAGTAGCATCGAAAAACCCGTGTAGAAATGTTATGTTCGTAGCTTGTTGATGGTATCTCCGAGATGGGTCATTTGAAACCAAAAAATAAAACAGTTTTAGATTCAGTATATCAATGGCTATAGCGCATATCATCAGATTTTTGATATTCGCGAAAATAACAAAATGGCGCACGTTTTTCGAAAAAGTAAAAAAAAACGCGTTCTTTTTGGAGTTTTTTGTAAAAAAAAATTACTTAAAATCAAAATTTCAAAAATTTGATGATATGCGCTATAGCCATAACTATGAAGAATATGTAATTTAAATTTCATGACAATCGACTGGATAGTTTCCGAAATTTCATCAACAAGCCACCGAAAAACCTTGTTTTGAGATAAACGCGTTTAAAGTTTTGGTTGCAGAAAAATTTCCCAGACACAGCTGTTGAAACACTCGTTGTTATTTTGGGTATTTCCTCCGAAGATCTTCATAAATTGGTTTCAAAATCTCGTGAACATCCTCAGCTAGAGCAAAAGGATATTTAAAAGTTTCTATCTGATTGTTTTTTACCACTTTCTTGTACTTGCACCATGAGTCTGAACAATACGTATGCAGCCGGGTGCTCTCAGGTAGTCACCCAAAAATGTAGTTAGATTCGTCCGATCTTTATGAAACTTCGATATAGCATTTTTGAAGATATGTACTTTCAAAATTTAAAATAAAATAAAAATCATTTTTTTAAATTTGTAAAGTAAGAAGACGCCTTAAGACAATATGTATTATCTGGTAAATGCTAACAAATGTTTAGGCAAAGGTAAACACGATATCACTTTTGATTTAACCCTTAATAATACAATTTATAACGCATATTACCGATAAGGTATTTAAAAAAATCAGTATTAACGACCGATGTTAATTGTCGAGCCTAAGGTCGAAATTAACATCCGCAATTTTGTTTAAAACTC